>CM033643.1:148128846-148404157 GCA_019512145.1 Engystomops pustulosus
ATTTTTGGTGACCAATTTAGTTTGGAAGTGCCCTGTAATGGCTTATGTACTATACACCCCCACCAGTAACACCATTTTATGAACTAACATCTCCCCCGAGAAATGACACCATTTTGGAAACAACACTCCTCAAAGAATTTATCTGGGGTTGTAGCGAGCATTTAACCCCCAGCATGCTGGTCAAAATGTTATACAAAGTGAATGGTGCAGAGTAAAAATTGCATTGCAATTTATCGAATATGCTAGTGTAATGCCAAATGCATTTTGGCCAACTCATGCCACTGGAGACACACATATCAAAAATCATTCTGTGGGTTATCCCGATTAGGGCAATACCCCATATGTGGCAATAAACTACAGGATAAACAAACGGCAGGGCTAAAAGGAAAGGAGCTAAATGTAGCTTTTGATGCTCCGTTTTCACTTGATTGGTGTTGGGGTGCCCCTGAGGGACAAAAACCCCAAAAATCACGTAGCGTGTTCTCCTGAGTGCGGCAATATCCCATAGGGGGCAATAATCTACAGGCTAGCCATACGGCATTGCTTAGAAGCCATGGTGCAGCATGATGCTGACAGCTCCGTTCTCCACTACAGGACGCATCTCAATCTGTGTCCGGAGAAGATGCAGATTGAGGTGGGAATAGGGTGTGATGTCTAGACCGTGGGATAAGTGTCCCGCTGACCCGGGGCACAGACCAAAAGATTGGCCTTTTGGCCTAGCGACGCCCCTGGTGCTCCCAACTACACGGGCAAACCACACAGAAAAATTAGATGACGTGCACCACACTACACGGCCAAGTCACACAGCCGGTACGTAGAAAAAAATTAGATAAAATACACCAAACTACATGGACAAGCCGCACAGCCGCTGCTCAGAAAAATTAGATAATGGACACCAAACTCTACAACATAGAAAAGTGAAAATCACTAAAAAAAATATAACATATTGGGTATCACCACGTCCGTAACAACCCATACAATAAAATAAAATTTTCATACCTTGAACGCTGTAAAAAATGCAAAAAAAAAATCCTCACAGAAATGATGAAGTTTTCAAATCTGACCCTATAAAAACAGCATAAAAAGTGATCAAAAAGTAACATTTACCCCGACATGATACCAAGGAAAAGTACAGCTTTTCCCGCAAAAAATAAGCTCTAAAACAGCTCTGTAAACAAAAAAATATAAATGTTATACCCATTAATACACGATGATGCAAAACCCAGCAAATTTCTCACAAAATTAGTTCTATATTCTGCAAAACAATTTAACCATAAAAAGCCATATAAATCATTATGAATTATGCAGACCATAATTCATCAAACAGCACACAGATGAGAATTAGACAAAGACAGAATAGTGTCATCATTTTCCTCTAAAATCTACATAAAATGCTTTTTACGCCTTTTACAACTATTATGACACAAGTGCTGTTGTCTAATAAAAAAGGCCATGGCTATAGAGGAAAATACAATAGGTTTTCGCCAAAATGTGCTAATGCACTACACATGTGTTAAAATTTCAAACTAATTCAGCGGAACAGAACGGAGGAGGCCATGAGGAGGCAGGGTCACTTGACTGCATTTAAGAGCTCTCCTGCCTCCTTGAGCAAAGGGGCAACCGTGAGGACCTATAGTAGCATCAATTTGAAACATGTATATGCTTGAATAAGGTAATGTAATGTTTGCAGCTTATACGGCATATTAGTGGTGTCTGGTTACATTTAACCCCTTCCCGCACTTGGACGTCATAGTACGTCCCAGCGGGAAGAAGCTGGCAGGAGAAGCAGGGCATGTCAGTTGTATATTATGCTCTACCACCCCCAATCAGAGCCAACTCTGATTGCAAGTGTTAACACTTAAGGGTCTTCCCTGTAGGCATCAGATCCCCCGTGCCGCTTACTGGGGAATCTGATCCTCCTCTAAGCAGCCAGAAGGTCTGCCGATTGCCCTGGGGCCTCCCAATGTTCCCAGCATTCAGATCCCTTTCGAGTCTGGTGAGCATACCAGATAGTTTACCCTGCTCTAAAATGAATTAGTATTGTAGAGCAGTGTATTGGACTTAACCCTTTCAGGACCTGGCCCTTTTTTGTTTTTTCATTTTCATTTTTCACTCCCCATGATCAAAAATCCATAACTTTTTTAACGAGCAGTTTCGAGTACCCTAATGCTCGACCGAGCATCAAGCTCGGACGAGCATGTTCGCTCATCTCTAATTACAATGTATTGTAATGCATGGGTTAACCCGAAGTAGCCTCAAGTCTTCCTGAGACCCGAGGCTACCAAGGCGACGGATCGCCGCTCCCTGATGACGACACGGGGATCGGCGATCCTCGAAAATATGGCGGCAGCTTTGCCGGCGGCAATCAGTGGGAAAACACCCGCGATCGGTGCTGGCACCGATCGCGGGTGTTACCGGTAAGCCTTTGTACAATATGCATAAAAGACTTACCGGCTATGGAGAGGGCTCAGCGTGTGAGCCCTCTCCATGCACCCGCGGCCGACCCGTGACGTGCTATTACGTCACAGGTCGTGAAAGGGTTAAACCAGCGATCAGAGCAAGTTCAAGTTTGTATAAAGTAAAAAAAATAAGTTTACAACATTAAAATAAATAAGATCTAAGCCTCTAATTTAACAGATTCCCATACAAACACATAATAAAGTATAAAAAATATACCCCTAAGCCCCCCCCCACATATTTGGTATTGACGCTTCAGTAACAATCTGTATAATAAAACAATCGTTACTGGACCTCCATGGTAAACGCCACAAAACCCCCCCAAAAAATATAATTCTTAATTAGTACCCTTAAAAATGCTCTAAAAAGTTCATCTCTCTAAAATAGACCACTAAAAAGACAACTCTCTAGCAACCAAATAATCCCTTACCCAGATTTCGCCAGTCGAAAATAAAAAAGTATGCATCTAAATATGGTGATGCTAAAATGATAACAATTGAATAAGATATACAAAACCCCCACATATTTGGTATCGCTGCATCCACAGCAATCTGTATAATAAAATAGAGTCATTACTAGACCTGCATGGTCAACCACATTAAAAAAAAAAAAAAAAAACTTTAAAAAAAAAGATAATAAAAATTCTCTAAAAAGTGATTTAAAAAAGTTACTCACTCCAAAATAAGACCACTAAAACAAAAAATAAGCCCTTAACCAGATTTGTCAGCTGAAAATTTAAAAAGTTACAGTATGCATTTAAAAAGACAGGGAAAACGAACAATATTTTCTCCAAATTGGTTTTTATTCTGTAAAATTGGGGGAAAAAAAATCTATATAAATGAGGTATCTCCGTAATCGGGGTGACCCAAAGAATAAAAATAATTTCTTATTATAATTTATTTTATTATTTATTTATTAATAAATGGTGAACGGCTAAAAAAAGAAAACTAAAAATCTTACCAAAAATTGATGATTTTCATTTTCTCCACCAATAAAGAGCTAATAAAATCTTATCAATTAGCTATAGATGCCCCAAAATTAAGTAACAAAAAAGTGCATCTTGTGGCAAAAAATTAAAGCCTATATTACCACATTAACCCTTCACGGCGTGCACAGTAATAGTACGATTTCATCAAATCGCTTTACAACAAATGTGTTTCCAGACGCATCCGTGTTTCCTGTGCGTTTCCAGACGCTTCTGTGTTTTCCTGTGTTCCTGTGGCATTCCTTTGGCGGTCCTTTGTGTTCCTGTGGCGGTCCTGTACTCCTGTGGTCGTCCTGTATTCTTGTGGCGGTTCTGTATCCCGGTGGTCATCCTCAGGTCCTGCCATCCTGAGGTCCTGCCTTCCCAAGATCCAGCCTTCCCGAGGTCCAGCCTTCCCGAGGTCCTGCCTTCCCGAGGTGTGTCCAGTTTCCTGCTTCCCTACCTTGGCTGCCAGCATGGGCCAAGTCGCACCTGTGGAACGACTTAGTGGCACCCCACCGCAGCAAGACCATCCCGTTTTGCGTCGGGCTCTGGCGAAGACCAGGGTCCACATAGACTCCGGTCCCGGGCTGCGTCTATTACCATCATCCCCTGCGGTGGTCCAGCGAGTCCACAGACAGTGACAGTAAGATCTGGCCATAGACTCTGCCAAGGTCATGAATTCTGCTAAAACCTTGGACTGTGCTAAGCATCGACATCTGCTACTGGCGGATTTGCCCGACACATTTCATGGCAACCCCGAATTGTGCAAAAACGTTGTTTTCGCTGCACATTGAACTGATGTCCTCCCAGTTCACCACCGCACGCGCTAAGGTGGTGTTTGTCTTCTGTTTGCCCTCTGGAGAGGCCCTGGCCTGGGCCTCAAGTCCGGATCTCACACCTGCCCTCTCAGTCTTCGGCCTTCCCAGAGGCCGCTCCAGAGTCTATGATCTTCCCAGAGGCCGCTCCAGAGTCTACGACCTTCCCAGAGGCCGCTCCAGAGTCTACGACCTTCCCAGAGGCCGCTCCAGAGTCTACGACCTTCCCAGAGGCCGCTCCAGAGTCTCCGGCCTTCCCAGAGGCTGCTCCAGAGTCTCCGGCCTTCCCAGAGGCTGCTCCAGAGTCTCCGGCCTTCCCAGAGGCTGCACAGAGTCTCCGGCCTTCCCAGAGACCACTCCAGCTTCTGGACTTCCAAGGGCCACTTCAGCCTCCGGCCAAAAGACGTTCCAGACATCCTCAAGATGTCCTCAGCTGGTTCCCTGCCAGGTCCAAGCACCTCATTCCCAAGAGTCGCGTCAGCCTCTGCAGCTTCCCTGCGCTGCTCCAGCCTCCCAAGGGCCACTCCAGCTTCTGGCCTTCCAAGGGCCACTTCAGCCTCCGGCCAAAAGATGTTCCAGACGTCCTCAAGATGTCCTCAGCTGGTTCCCTGCCAGGTCCAAGCACCTCATTGGGATTTGTCCTGTCTTCACTGTTCCTTCTCTCCTCTTCAGGTGTCCTGTCACCGAGAAGAATTGGAGGAGGCGGAGAAAGAAGAGGGGGCAGAAGAATTAGAGAAGAGGGGCCCCAAAGAGGGGGGTACTGTCACGGGTGCCCCCGCGATCCATGTCGCGGATCCCAGGTACACCCGTGCTCCGCACTGTGGTGTTCCCCGGCCCATACTTACCTCTCCAGGCTGTGGTCCCGTCCAGGACGCACACCTCCTCCGACTAGGCCGCATACTCCCACTGCTAGGGCGCAAGCGCGCCAACTCATCCTGATTTAAAGGGCCAGCGTCCCCCTAATTGGGGCTAGCTAATCTGGCTTTCCTTTATAATCCGGCACCTCCTTCACTCTCTGCCGGATCTTCAAGTCATTCCCACTGAAGTGAAAGCCTCCTGTATTCCTTCTGTGCGTTTTCAGATGCCTCCGTGTTTCCAGTGTGTTTCCAGATGCTTCTGTGTTTTCCTGTGTTCCTGTGGCGTTCCTGTGTTCCTGTGGCATTCCTGTGTTCTGGTGATGGTCCTGTACTCCTGTGAATGTTCTGTATCCCGGTGGTCATCCTGAGGTCTTGTCATCCTGAGGTCTTGTCATCCCAAGGTCCTGCCTTACCGAGGTCCTGCCTTACCGAGGTCCTGCCTTCCCGAGGTCCTGCCTTCCCGAGGTCCTGCCATCCCGAGGTCCTGCCATCCCGAGGTCCTGCCTTCCCAAGGTCCTGCGTCCCTGTGTCTGCTTTCCCGCTTCCCTACCTTGGCTGTCACCGCGGGCCTATTAGTACGACCTGGTGGTACCCCACCGCAGCAGGACCAGCCCGCTTTGCGGCGGGCTCTGGCGAAGACCAGGGGCCACTTAGATTCTGGTCCCGGGTTGCGGCTAGTACCATCGTCCCCTGCGGTGGTCCAGGGAGTCCACAGACTCTAGCCCCAAGAGACTCTCCCACACCCCTGTATATGACTCCCCGTTTTCCTTTTTGGGACCAAATTGAATCAAACACAGGCAGAAACACATATTACACCTTGCTAAATTCTCCAAGAGGTTTACTTTCCTAAATGGTGTCACTTGTTGGGGTTCTCCTCAGTTTTGTACCACATGGGCTCTCCAAATGCATCTTGACACGTGTAAAGAATTTCTGTCAAATTTGGCTTCTAAAAGGCAAACATTCATTTTTCTCTTCTGAGCCCTACTGAGTACCCATAAAACATTTATATGCACATGTGGGGCAATTCTACACAATTCTACACTCATTTTATACATTTTTGAGGGTTGTTTTATCTTTTATCCCATGTGGCTTATAAAAATTAAGGGAAAAGTGACTTTTTGGGGAAAATTTTCACCTTTTTCCTTTGTGGGGCCTAATTGAATCAAACATCTGTAATTGCAAATACACATAGTACATTGTGTTAAATTCTCCAAGGGGTGTTCTTTCCAAAATGGTGTCACTTGTTGGATTTCTGTTTTGGTACCACTAAGGCTCTCCAAATGCAACCTGACACCACCATATTTGTCCTCCAAAAACTAAACAACAATTTTTTTCTTTCAACCCATTGTGAATGTGCATATGAGTGTTCAATGAATATATTGTTACATAAAATTACACTTTTGTGATTTAACTTCCATTTATTTTTCACCCTCGTGAAGCGCTCATAGGGTCAGCAAATGTCTCAAAGGTTGTTTCGCATATTTCAAGGGTGCAGTTTCTAAAATGTTGTCAGAGTTAGGGTTTTTCAGCACTTGGCTTATACTCGAGTATAAATACGGTATGTCATTTTATTAGGATGTTAAGAGGCTTACAGATCGAGCAGTTTCCCAGATTTTCAAGAAACTTTTACATTCAATTATTTTAGAGGCCTATTCATATTTATAGGGGTTTTAAAAGTTCTATTTATTAGAAACTTCCCACAAAGTACACCATTTTTATATTGCACCCTGAAAATATTCAAAACAGCCTTTGGTAAGCTTATTAACCGTTTAACCGTTTAAGTCTGGAAATACCCCACATGTCGATGTAAACCACTTTATGGGCCCATAACAGAGGGCAGAAGTGAAGGAGCACCAGTGCGTTTTTGGAGGGCAAATTTTGCTGAAACTAATTTCAGGCGCTATGTGGCATGCTGGGCCTATATGTACCAGAACAAGTGAAACCCCTAAAAAGTGACCCTATTTGAAAATTAAACCCCTATAGTAACACTTTTTGGGGTGGCTATACCCCATTGATTACATTTTATTAACTTTTTTGGGGGGAATGCAATATATTCCGATGGGGGATTTTTAATACGTTTTTGGCGATCGTGGTGGGGAAGGTACTAAAGCCCTATAGACGCTGTGTCATGTTTGACCGCGGCACCTAAAGGTGACAAGCTTTGTCAATAAGGTGTCCATACAGCCAAGTTCAGGCACCAATGTCACCATTTACAGTTGTCTTGGTGACAGCAGTGCAGGATGAAAATGTACAGCAGTACGGGATGAAAATTACCCGCTGCCTTCAACGTTCATTTACACCCAGGGTCTTTTTGGGGTTAATATTTTTTTTTTTGCCAGTTATATCTCCCATTGGTTTTTGTTGGTTGATACCCATGGGGCCATGTGTACATGGTGTTCATAAATCACTCAGGTGAACTAATAATACAGCACATATATGGTTTTACACTATGCCCACACTACCATCAAATTCCTGCATGATAAACCAGGGACACTTTCTCATAGATCCAGGCACCATGACTGTGGTAATATTCTTTTATTTGATATCCGTGGCCTCCTTCCTTCTAACATAAACTTTTAAAACTATGTTAATAAGCCCAAAGGGCTATGGTGTATTAATAGCGTCCCTCAGTACTGCAGATTCACAGGCTGTTACAGAGAGCAGAACATGTCTCACCCAACCCCACTCTCTCCCTCCCCTTTCCCTCCTCCCTCTGCTTGTGTAATCTAGCAGCAACAGGAGGAAGTGCAGGGGGAGTGGAGACCTGCCCTGCTCATTGTAACAGCCTGTGAAACTAAAGCAGTGAGCGGCTATTAGTATAATATTTAACGTTTTAGAAGGAAGGAGGCCATGGATAACAAATAGATTTGAGTAAAAGAAGATTGAGTAAATGTTTTGATAGTTTGTAGATTTTCTTTAATAAAAAGTTAGCAGTGCAACTTCACAAAAATTTATAGCAAGTTAGACTTTTTCACAGGATAGGGAATAATAATTTTCTGATTTGGTGGAGTCTCACTGATTGTAGGACTAGAGGTACCGCGTACCCGCAAATCAGAGAAGCAGCTGGTTACTAAATTCTTAGAACTGTACTTCTTCACTTAGACTTGAGCTCCTTTGAATTAAATATTTACAAACATACAGTATAGAATTTTTTTTCCTGAATTTACCACAAGATGGCAGCATCATGCTGAACAATTTGAAGTTTATGTCCTCTTTAATTTCTAGATAATTTATCATACAATACACACCATTTTAAAAAGTTTTATAAAATTCATTTTAAGTGTTATTATTATGTTTTATATCAGCATTTTAACTTAACTAAACAAACTAAATTATGTTGTATGTAGTGCTTTTTATATTTAACATATGAGGCTTGTAACACCTAGCCCTAGTGTTTTATCAATTACTGTAGATATGTTATCCAGCAACAGACACTGCAATAAATCTGATGCAGTATAAGAATTTCTAGTCTTTGACTTTGAATAAATCTTCACCACATTATTTAGTGTCCATCACCAGACTATCCAAATTTTGTCAACATTACACTCTGCAATACCCATTTACACTATAAACCATGTTAAAGTTTGGCAGTTAGTTAGAAAAATTAAAATATAACTATATACATACATATACATTTGTCCACATGTGTTATGCACTCCGTATTGTATGTGGAATTTAGTGGTCAATATGTAGAGTAATACTGGTTGGGTATAGGGCTGGATAGTATATGACCCAAACCCATACCCACAAAGCGGAAAAATCTGCTGTAGAAATGCCTTTCCACTTCAAATTTTACATCCAAATTAGTGACATGTAGAATACAAAAGCGTACACATCAGAAGCAAGATGACTGCAACAAGTTTCTGATGCTTGCAGAACAGTTAGTTGCAGGGTTACTACTGAGGTACATTCTGACGCACTTCTGAAAAACTGTGAACTTACTCAAAGGGCACCCACACACATTTACATTACTCTGTGCAAAGAATCCATTGCATAAAACTTGGTTTATGACCAACAACTGCACATACTCAAGCAGAATTCAAGATTTGCAACGCAAAGGTTGAGCTCTTCCCTCTGCAACAGCAAAATCACTACATAAAACTGCATCAGAAAGCAGACACTAGTTTCAGAAGCTTGCGGAATTGCTGTGGAATTACCACCGAGTAAATTCCACAGCCATTATGCACCCTCTTCAGAATGCCATACACTGGTCTTCCTGGTAGTCACGTGTGTATATACCATATACACACAGTAATTTGTAAGTTAATCAAAATTAAAAATTTATTCGTATAGAATATTAATGTACATCACAGTTTTCTTTAAAAAATGACTTGAAATTATAGTTAGATTATAGATATTATTGGTTATAATATATGTTACTTTTTTTTTTTTAGTTTTTACAACCTCTTTGGGGGATGGGAAAAAAAAACTGGATCAATTTTGTGTTTTCTGTTTTTCATGCATGTGCTGGAAGGGTACAAGATATGAATATCAAACACAACTCTGATGACAATTGGACTACTTATGGTCAGATACCATTAAGATGGTGTTTACAATATTGTGGGCCCCACAACTTGTGTAATGGCAGTGTGATGCTGGAAAATTAGCAGTTGGAAAAAAGGGCCTCAAAAATCCATAGTGCACCTCAGGCATTTTGCGTCTTGTGCTGATCGGAACTATCAAATAAACTATACAAATACCAATACACAGTGCAAGTAAAAGGGTAAGATTTCCAACACAATTTTGCCACAGAATCTTTTTTTTCCACTCAAAAATAGTATATAACAATGGGAAAGTTTCACCTTTTTTCTTTAATTCTAAAATTATACATTATTATTACATGAAACAATGGTCTAATATGTCCTGAAAAAATATACCGTATTTTTTGGACTATAAGACGCACTTTTTCCCCCCAGAAAATAGGGAAAAAACAGTGGTGCGTCTTATAGTCCAGATGTAGCTGCAGGAGAGAAGGAGGGCACCTGGCAGAGCGCAACCCTTCTCAGAAAAGCGCAGGGGCTGTAGCAAGTGCCGCTGCGCTCCTCTCCTCCTCTCTTGTATGTGTGCAGCCCGCGGCTCCTATATAGTGGGGCCGTGCACATCGCTCCCTGGGAATGGGACAGTCGCTGGCAGTGAGATGGCTGGCTGCACAGCTCTGCTCTGAGTCTCGTATAGTCAGCTGTGAGCTGAGTGTCTCTGGCTGGAGCAATGCTCTGCAGCACTGCTACTCAGCTCACAGCATAAACACAAGGGACACAGAAATCCCCCAGATCCTCCGTGTGGATATCATCTGACCCCGTGATGTCACAGAAAGGGGCGGGGCCTCCCGGAAAAAGCAGGAAGTAAATGAGCTGCCATGTGTGACTGCAAGTGGAGAACAGAAACCTCCCATGAGCAGTTTTATTCATGTGCATGGAGGTGAGGTCCTGACAGGAAGGAGGAATATAATGATTGCTTAGTATCAGGGGAGCTCAACTGGAACAAGATATGTATGTTTTGTGGGACTGCATGGCTGCTATGGCTGAGGTGTAAGTTACATGGGACTGCGTGTCTGGTGGGGGACTGATGTGTAAATAGATGTATTACTAAGGGGTTGGTGGCTGTATATATATATATACACTCACCGGCCACTTTATTAGGTACACCTTGCTAGTAACGGGTTGGACCCCCTTTTGCCTTCAGAACTGCCTCAATTCTTCATGGCATAGATTCAACAAGGTGCTGGAAGCATTCCTCAGAGATTTTGGTCCACATTGACATGGCGATAGAACGAAGGATTCAGAGCTGTGCACCTTATCAGTGTATCCTGGGGCATCAGGAGTGCACACTGGAGTCTGAGCTGTGATTCCTTTGCTCAGATGCTTGGGCTGTACTTGGGTGAGGACACTGTGCAAGGTATGTGGGGTTTGCACAGTAACTGAGTGATCTAGGGTCTAGGATCAGCTCACTGGTCTTGCTGAGTAACTGAGTGATCTAGGGTCTAGGATCAGCTCACTGGTCTTGCTGAGCAGATTGCTGGCTGCAGCTACTGACACATGAGGGGCTCCCCTCACGACTGAGTCTAACCGGGCCTAATAGTGGGCCACTGGGGAGGCCACCACGTTCCTGGACTCGACACCTGTGGCGTGCCCTAGATACTCAATGTGATCCAATGGGATGTGCCTAGGGCCAGTGCACACAGAATTTGTCAGCTTAAGGCTATAGAATGCATCAATTGCCTCCTGACTAAGGGCAAATGGGGAAGAGGCAATTCAATTATCAAGGGGCAACATCAGGCTGGAGGTGGGGAAGAGGCAATTCAATTATCAAGGGGCAACATCAGGCTGGAGGTAGCAGACCTTATCCCAGGCTGCAAGAGCTGGCCAGTCCTAGAAACATGTGCAGAGGCTTAGGGCCTCAGGGCAGGGGCACATTCTGGACTGCCAGCTTCCTTTCCTCTGTCAGGTATCTGCCTGTGGCTGAGAAGCAGTGGCCTAGGAAGACCACCTTCTCCTGGCAGTACTGGAGTTTGTCTCTGGAAACTTTGCAACCCTTCTGTAATTGTAAATTAAAGTGTTCCTTTAATAAGTCTCTGCTTGTAGACTAAAGAATTGAGTCTCTGAAGGGAATTACGTTACCAGAGTCATTGTTAACATAGTCTATGTGAGCGTTGCTTTGTGAATTATCATTGTAAAATCGTATAAGTAGTGAGTCATATGCTAGTTATCAGGGTGCATTGTCTGTGTGGTTGAGGTGCCTAGGCCTTCTTTGCGTAAATAACTCGTGGGTGGTGGCGTGTGGACTGGGGCCGAGATTGAGTGGAGTAAATTTAGCGCTAGGACGCCATTCTGTGGAAGTGGGCAGAACTTTGGGCTTATATTCTGGGACAATATGGCAGGTATCCCCGTGTTGTTTAAGACTCCGTTGAAGGTCGGCGTTTGTTGTGATGCTAAGAGGATTCCAAAAATTTCTTTTGTTGGGTTCTAACTCCCCCTCACAGTGACATCACAGCCAGGGGTGGGGGTCAAAATGCCCCTGGGTTTAAATTAGTGAAGCAGCCACATGGTTTTGTTCAGTGTGGAGGACTCGCTGGAAGACTGGATCACTGTCTATGCCCACTCCTCGGGCCAAAGAATTTCTTCCTATTTCACTAGCAAGAGTTTTTTGTTTCCTTTTTCCCTAACTGTTTGTAAATATCGTATGCGTAGTGTTTTTAATCTTTTTCATTTTATCTGACAATTTTATTCCTTGAGTGTATTGCATTTTTTTAATGTAAATTAAAGTGTTCCTTTAATAAGTCTCTGCTTGTAGACTTAAAGAATTAGCGTACTCGAAACTGCTCGTTGCTCGGACGAATACTTCGCCCGCTTGACAAAATGGCAGCTCCCGCCGTTTTGCTTTTTGGCGGCCAGAAACAGAGCCAATCACAAGCCAGGAGACTCTGCACTCCACCCAGACTTGTATACTGCCAGGAAGCAGGAAGACCCAATTCTTCTCATTACAGGAAGAAATTCTTTCTAAGGCCTATAAAGGTAACGCATTCACTTATTCAAAACAAACACTGTTTCCTACATATAGTAATCAACTTAACCTGAAAGAACCTGATAGAAGCTTATCGTAACCTTGTTCATTGTCATCTTGTACCTTTATGGGGTGTTATATGATGCTATTAAATAGTAATAAAAAGCTGAATGATAAACCTTGTTTCATTGTCACTATTATACTATTGGGGTGAATCTCTGTGCTTTATGACAATAAAAGGGTACTCTTCTATAAATATTAAGGCGGGCTTATGTGTGATAACTGTGATACCGTACTGAAAAAAAATGTTTTCATTTGTTTCCAAATATCAAATTGATGTTAAAACAATGATAAAAATGTTGGAAACCTAACAAAAATCTATTGAAGCTTACAATTTGTAGAAGTACAATAGTGCAAATATTCATAACATGAACAAGACAAATTTTCAAAAGAGGTGATATGAAGGTGACAACAAAGCAGTGTAAAGTAGATGATGTTTAGCCTCGTAACAGAGTGGTAAAATATAAAATAATAATTTCCTAAACTATATAAATATATGCTGATACCAAAAAGAAGTAATAGACGAATAAGGTAAATAACTAGAAAGAGGTTGAAATAGAGGAAGATGGAAGAGCAGTGGATGAAAGGAAGAGGATAGCAGAAAAGTTTAGAAAAAATAAGGAATAGAAGGACACAGGGGTTAACCAGTGGGCAATTGAAAAAGATGGTGGGGATACGCTTAACCAGCAAAGATGCATTATGATATCTGCAACCAAAGGGGGGGAACTTGCTAGGAGAAGGAGGATGGAGTCAGTTCCTAGACCTGATTAGGGGTAGTCGCAACAGCTAACCCAACTTAAGTAGTGGGGCAACTCTCTCCCAGGTACGTAACTAGGAGAGGCTGGGCCCCATAGCAGATTTTTGCATGGGGCCTCCTTCCCCCTTAGAAAATATACATATTTATACACCACACATTTTTATACAATCACACACATTTATATACACACACATTTATAGACTGTGACTTACATACATTTATACGTTCATGCATACACATTTATGTAGTCATATATACATTCATACACTAATACATACACATATATAGTATATTCACATCTTATACCCACATACTCACAAACTGTATTTACACATCAAATACACACACATATAGTTTATATACATCATATTATTTTTACACATGCTATACAGTATATACACAAACCATATTAACATCAATGCAGTATAAACACAGATATATACAGTGTATATGCACCATACGTACATACAGTATTATATACAGACATATAGCATATGCACACACAAATATAGGAAATACACACCACATACACCTATTCAGCATGTACGCATATAGAGAATATACACATCACATATATACACACATACAGGATATAGATACATTCATACAGTACATACATACTATACACATCAAAAGTGACTGGCTGATTTCTTATCCAAGGGTCCAGTAGCTGCTGACCAAATGGGGGAAGTAGAGGGCAGCGGCCTGCTGTCCCTTCCTGTCCTCTCTAATCTGAGCTCTGGGCTCAGGTGTGAACTGTTATATACATACTATGCTGCACAATGTGCAGCATAATATGTTTTATGTTGCATATCCTCCATTCTTCAGTGTTGCAGGTCTGATGGCTGGGTCCCCTGACACTCTGGGCAGCCATAGCGGCTGCTATGACTGGTATCACTGTAGTTATGCCCCCTCTCTCTCACTAAAGGCATAGCAAGCTGATCACATCTTGAGCAAGCCTTTTTAGTACAAAAGTCTTACATCCTTCATGTTCATAGAACCTTGTATAAAGTTCTAATTACCCAGCCCTTAAAAAGTGTGTGTTGAAGGGCAGAGGAGGACAATAGGGCATGTGTCAAGGAGATGAACAGGGGGATCTGGACATCCTAAATATGACTCAAATCTACCTTCAGAAATCCTGTTGTATTCCAGCTCATAAAGAGTATTAAGATTGTTGCATATAAAAATAATCTATAATAGATTTATTAGAAATGGAATAAAGAATATTTTACATTGTGGCAGGCTAATAAAAATAGGGCCTAACTTCTTTCGTGGGAAAACCCCTTTAACTATTTCTGGACTGGAGCAGAGCTCCAGAACGAGTTGGGTGTGGTGCAATTATATCCAAACAGCCAAAAACCTAAACCCATGTTAACACAGACAATGTATAAGTAAGGCAATAAAACCAACATTCAGCACCTCCTCAGCCGCATACCATGAACAGAGGATGATGCTGTTGCACCCGGGCAGTCTTTTTCTATTGTCATTGACTGTGAAAAGCAAAGTGTATAAGTAGGCCAACACTACAACCCAAAACTTTACCAGTCCTGTCCAAAAATTGCGCAAAATACACCCATTGATGAATAAAGTTTATATTTTACACTGTCCCTTTATTATTTATACCTAGGTTTTGGCGTGTGGAATGAAATTCTTGTGAGTCGCACATTTAAAAGTAACCTTAGTGGTTTATGGTTATATAATCATTTTTTTGGGGTAACAGTTGTGTAAGGGAGTGTAACATTATATACCTGTTTGATCCTTAGCACACTGTTCAGAAAAAAAGTGTTTTGTGCCCACAGAAGATTTAATGTTTCCTTTGATGCTTACTCTGATGAATATAGGCATGTCGGGTATGTACAAACTCCACACACTTTACTGTTTGCTTGAAAAGTAAATTTTATTTTTATAAGTATTATGGATTTATTAATATTTTAATGTAAAGTTTCAACAGTTTATGTCATTTTTGCATATTATCAATTTTACCTACAAGTGCTTGTGTGTATTAATTCTATGGTTATATTCTTATACATGGTAGGATGTGCTTTCTGAAAAATAAACTGATTTTAGGAGATTTTCTTTTTAGCTTTATATATTTTTTATTTTTTTTAGGTACAAGTTGAGGTGGAAAACGTCAATACCCAACCTGATTCACCTGTACTTACAAAATTACATAAATCCAAAAAGACCACCCATAGTAGAATAAGACAATATGGGACCTTGACCAGGTTAGTGTTATAACAGGGTCATTTATCTACATGGACAGGTTCCTGTTGGGGTGGCAGCCGATTAGGGCTGTGGCTCCGAGGTTAGGTATACAGGGTATATGATATAACAGGGTATATGATGTAACAGGTACAGTCTCCCTAGTCCCAGGAGAATCACCCTCATCAAAACCCATGTCACGGGTGCCCCTGTGACCCGGTCACAGACGCACCCGTGTGCCTCTGCGTGTCCCTCTGTATCACTCACCTCTCTGGGTTCCAGCTGCATCTCTGGATCTCTGCATCTTCGGCTCTGTAAAGTTTAAAGGCCAGTGCACCGCTAATTGGCACTGGCTGGCTGCCAATTCTGTTAAATAGCCAGCCCCTTCCTGTGTCCCTTGCTGGATCTTCGTGCCTTGTGCCTTAGAGAAAGCTTGTTCCCTATGTCCTCTGCGTTTATTGTGATTTCCCGTTGTGACCTTGATTCCGTTCCTGACATCGCTCCTATGCTGCCTGTCCTGACATTCTGCTACATCCCCAGCTCTGATCCCGTGCTGCCTGTCCTGACCTTCGACCTGTCCCCGACTTCGTCTCTGCCTCACAATTCTGCACCGCGCCTTGGCCACCACTGCAGACAAAGTTGTGCCTGTGGAGCAACAAGTCCAACCCGCTTTCCGGTGGCCTTTGGTGAAAACCGGGTACCACTTAGACTCGACTCCCAGGTGTCAGCTTACGTCATCGTCCGAGATGGTTCAGTTTGTCCACTACCCCTGAATCCTGACAGTAAGATCCCGCCATGGATCCCGCCAAGGTTCCACTACCTGACCTGGCTGATCTTGCCACCATCGTGGCTCAGCAGTCCCAGCAGATTGCCGTGCAAGATCAGCAACTTGCACAAGTCAGCGCCATGTTCCTGCGGTTTCTCCTGGTACTTCAGTTTGTGTACCTTTCACAGAACCTAGGCTGAGACTCTCCATGCCTTCCAAGTGCCTTCCTTGCACATTGAACTTATGCATACACAGTTAGTCTCTGAATGGTCTAAAGTGGCCTTCATCATCAGCCTCCTTTCTTGAAAGGCCCTGACATGGGCTACTCACCCCTGGGGCAGGAAAGACCCGGTCACAGATAATATCACCACCTTCTCTGCTAAATTCTGGTCCGTCTTTGAGGAACCAGCCCGGGGGTCTAAAGTTGAGACCGCCCTGCTGAACTTATATCAAGGGGACTCATCTGTAGGTGACTATGCAGTTCAGTTCCATACCCTAGAAAAAGGGATTTTCTGGACAGATTAAAGATGCACTGTCTGCATGTGACCTACCGTCTTCTCTGAGTGGTCTCATCTATCTGGCCACTCAGATTGACATCTGGTTCACTGAGAGTTCTGAGGAGCAGTGTCAAGAACAAGTGCAAGTCAGGATCTGACATCTGCCCTGCCTGGCTCCTGTCTTCAAAACTCCACATCAGCCGCCTTCTGTGTCAGCTGCAGAGGAGCACATGCAGGTGGATAAAGCTTGTCTTTCTACTCAAGGCAGGGGAATCTCCATTTCTATTGTTCCAGCCCGGAGCACGTTCTTAAGATGTTTCCTGTCCGTGCTCAGCGCCCGGGAAATGCACCCTTAGGTGAGAACAAAGCTTCTCCACTCCTGAATGTTCCTGTTCTTCTCAGCTTGGACCAAATGGTCCGATTCAAGCTCCAGCCTACCTGGACTCCAGCTCTACGGGGAACTTCAAAGATGCTGCCCTGGTCTCCCGGCATTATTTTCCCATGTATCGTCTAGAGAAGCTGCTGGCCATTTCTTCTGTCAGTGGGCAGATCCTCTGTGACTCCATCTAGTATCACACCATGCCACTATGTCTGCAAGTTGGGGCCTTGTATAAAGATAGACTCTCATTCTATGTCCTACCCACGTCTTCAGTCCTACTGGGTCTCCCCTGGTTGCAACAACATGCTTCTGAGCTCAACTGCCATACCTGTGAGGTTCATCACTCTGGAACGGAGTGCCAGTCTCGCTGTTTGTGTGGTTCCTCATCCTGTGTCCATCACAATCTCTTCGGTGTCCACTAAGCCAATGGTGGGTCTACCCACTTCATACGAGGATTAAGCAGATGTCTTTTTGGAAAAGCAAGCGGAGACTCAATAGACTTGATGCCAGGCAAGTCTCCTCCGCAGGGTCGAGTGTATCCCCTGCCTGTTGCTTTGACAGGTATTTAGAAGGGGATTGTGTCGCACACGTTGGATTTTAGCGCAGCGGCGCCGGCTTTCATGCGACAGAAATTGGGAGTGGACCGTTGGACAATCCAACTGATTTGGACTGAGCATGGGATTTAAGATTCAAATTGTGTCACATCCAATACACTTACAGACACATGCAGGAAATCGGGCGCACAATCTTAGTGAAGTGCGGCACAGTGCATTCTTGTTCCGACAATGCACATCGGGGAACGCGCCAGGGACGGGTAAGTAAATGTGCCCCAATGTTTTAATAGTTTATTATACATGTACATCATCTCCTATGATCGGGAGCTTCTGGCCATTAAATTTGTCGTTATCTTCTGGAGGGAGCTCCTCATCCAGTCAGTATATATACTGATCACAAAAACCTCCTGTACCTCCAGACTGCCCAGCGTCTTAATCCACAACAGGTTTGTTGGTCTCTCTTCTTCTCCTGCTTCAATTTACTGATACATTTCCATGCAGAGAAGAATGTTGAGGCCGATGCTCTCTCTCCTGCCTCAGATGTCATTGGGGAAGATCCTGCTACCCGACGTATTGTTCCACCTGAACGCCTGGTTCTTTATGCTCCTGTGGATCTGCAGCAGCTTTCCCCTGGCAAGACCTACTTCTGACCTGCTCTTCGGAAGAGGATATTAACTTGAGGACATTGTTCTTGTGTAGCTGGGCACCCTGGGGTGCAATGCTCTATCTCCCTCATTTCCCGTTTCTACTGGTGGCCAGATCTGGTCAAGAATGTACGGGATTTTGTGGGCTCCTGCACTTCCTGTGCCTGAAACAAGCCATCTCGTCTCAAACCAGCTGGTCTTCTCCTGACGTTACCGATACCCAGCTGCCCATGGTCTCATGCGGCTATGGACTTTATCAAGGATCTTCCTCCCTCCCCTGGTAAAACTGTCATCTGGGTGGTAACAGACCGGTTCACCAAAATGTTCCACTTTGTGCCTCTGCCAGGTCAGCAGTCAGCTCCTCGCCTTACCAGCTTGTTCTTCGTCCACATCTTCCAGCTTCATAGACTCCTCTACATATTGTATCAGACCTAGGGGTCCAGTTTGTTTCCCGGTTCTGGCGTTCTCTGTGCAGCCAACTTCAAGTGAAACTGGACTTTTCCTTTGCATACCGTCTGCAGTCTAATGTACAATTGGAGAGAGTTAATCAGACTGGGCTGCTATCTCCGCCATTTTGTCTCCGCCCGACAGGATGACTGGTCCACCCTGTTGCCATGGGCAGAAATTTCCTATAATTCATTGGACTCAGAATCTCCTGGCTCCATTCTGATGTTCCTGCCGTGGAAGAATTGGTCCGAGATCTCAGATCCATCTGGAAGCAAATGCATCAGTCTCTACTCTGGGCAACTGCCCACATCAAAACACAGGCCGACAAAAAATGCAGGCCTCCTCCGATTTCTGTTTTGGTGACAAAGTATGGCTGTTTTCTAGGTAAGTCCGTTTGAAGATTCCCAGCTACAAACTTGTTCCTCGTTTCCTGGGTCCATTTGAGGTGCTAAAGCTCATTAATCCCGTATAAACTTTGTGTATGTGTATTACTGAAGCATGATAAGGCCTTTTTTATAAATATTTCAGACGCCAAACATCTATTAAGCCAATCGCTTCACAATTTTTTTAAACGGTGTAGCCCCTCTTTCCTTCCTCTTCCTTCCACTGGAAAATCTGTCTACTTCCGCATTCATTACACAGTTTTCCATAAAAACAATTAATTTATAGATGATATCTGGGAAATACGGTGGAGGGATATAAACAAAGGAGAGCAATATTCATCAACCTGTGATTCTAAGACTTTCAAATATATTTTCTGATGTAGTAGGATGCTTACTCTTCTAGATAATGAGGTAAAAAAGTTGAACTCTTGAAACAGGAGAAAAAGATCCTACAAAATAAAATCAATGATTTGAAGGATAGATCTCGTAGAGCCAATTTACGTATAATAGATCTCCCTGAAGGTGCAGAAGGGGAAAAACCTGAAACAGTGGGGAAGGAATATCTGTCCCCTGTGTTCCGTGTTGAAAGGGCACATAGAGTGCCACATAAAACGCATCCTGTGGGGAGCACTCTCACAATCCTCTTGGTTAAATTATTGATGACAAGAGACAGAGATGTCATCCTTAAAAAAATGTGGGACAAAGCGGAAGTAACAAATGAGGGGTCAAAACTTTTGTTTTTCCCTGATTATTCCAAGAACACTCAGGATAAAAGAAAGAGATTTATGGACATTAAGAAGAGATTGTGGAAAGCGGATGTGAAATACTCTCTCCTATTTACTTCTAGGTTGAGAGTAATATATCAAGAGAAAGCTTATTTGTTTGAGACACCAGAGGAGGCTCTAACATGGTTGGAATTCAAAAAACTGTAATAAGCTTGAGGTAAACTGGCTTAGCAGTCAGGATATGTTATTTTTTGTCTTACTAAAGCTGGGAAAAGGTTATGGAATTATTATATTGCTATGAAGCCTGCAAGGGGTTGGAGGGTGGGAAAATGGAGTAGCGGTGTCTGACTTTAGACTTACACAAAATGTGTTGTGGGTCACTTGGATGGGGGGGGGGGGTTTGGGGGGGGGGGGATTGGAGTTTTCTTTTTCCTTCTCTCTTAAATTATGAATACAAAGTTTGTAATATGGAATATTAGAGGTTTGGGAGACCCAATCAAAAGAGTTGCTATTTTTGACTGTATACGGAAGCATCTACCAGCCATTATCGCGCTAACAGAAACACATTTGACGCAGGATACAGTCGGACGACTAGGGAAAAATTGGGTAGGCCTGCAATATCACTCCTTTTATACCTCATTATCTAGAAAAGTTTCCAGTTTTAGTAAATTTTTATTCAGTTTCCAAAATTTTTAAAATAGTTTTTACATCAAATTGATATTTGGAAACACTTATTTTCAGTGAGCTAACGCAAGTAGTAAGGTATATGGCCAAATGTACATACAATCTTAATAATTCAAAAAAAGGAATGGGGCTCATTTACTAAGGGTCCGAAAGCCGCACTTTCGTCGCGTTTCCCGAATAATTCCGTTTTCCGTTTATTGCCCCGGGATTTTTGCGCATCGGCACTGGCTTACCCGTGACAGAAATCGGGGGGCATGGCCGGCGGACTACCCGATGGATTAGGACAAACTGCAGAATTTAAAAAAGGTTTTGTGTCGCAAGATCAAGCACTCACATATACTGTGAAGAAACAGGTGAACTTCGGTGGACCTCGGCGCAGCAGCGACACAGGAAAGAACTCGGACGCACGATCTTAGTGAATCACGCTGGACCCGATTCCACGTCAGACAACGCACCACGGGATCGTGGCGGGATCAGGTAAGAAAATCTGTCCCAATGTATTCTGTTGCACAAATTTATTCAAAAGATGCCAAGTTACCACAAATCTTTGCATTTAATAAGAGTAAAGAGGGTACATGTTTGTAAATTATATATTATAATTATATATATATAATTATATAAGTAAATCATACTATACATACATACATACATACATACATACATACATTCATACATTAAATCACAGATACAGTATGAGCGATTATTTTTATCCAACGTGCAGTCACAGAGTTGATGATTGCTAGATTCCAGGAGTAGTAATAAATATTGAAGTCATCCATCTGTCAGCACTGTAACACACTTGCCAACATTCCAGAATGCTGAATAGAAATTTGGGACTTATTAGGCCATGCTGTTATCCAACCAACTCCACTCACAAACCTCAAAATCCATTCAGAAATGTCAAATATCTACTTAGTGTAGATTAGGTTTAAAAGGGTTGGCCACTTTTTTTGCATAAATTGCCTTCTTTTACTGCCTTAATAATAACTATCTGTGAACTCTGTAGGATGTTTGTTTAAATGTCTGACCACCAATAAATAGGAGATTATGACTCATCCTGCTGTCCTCCCTCCCACCTCCCTGTGTTAGTGAGAGGGACTGAGAGAAAAAAAGGACACTAGAGGCTGCCACTAGGAAGGACTGAAGAATTGAGAAACAGGAAGTTGTGTACAGATGCAAAGTGCACCATGTGGATAACAGGAAAAGGCTTAAGCTCTCAGAGGAGGAAAAGGTACATATACACGCAGAGACCTGTCTAATGGAACTGATTTATTCAAAAGTGGCCAGCCAATTCAATCCTTTTCTTGTTTATCAAGGCTGTTTTGAACCTACGAAATAGGTTTCACATACATTTATGCTTGTGTAACCAAACTAGCAACTAGCTAGTTAAAAAGGCAAAACATGTGTTACCACTTTCCAAACACAATTGTTTATGTGCAGATCGATCTGTGTTTGAGAGTTAAACTTCAGCAATTCACTTTTCTAGTGTGTGGCTGTCTGAGATGGGTTTCCGCTTTGTGTGTAGTGACAGTTATCATAGATAAAAAGAATAGTCAGGTACAAGAGGCAAATATCAAAAACCAGAAATACAGAAGTAGCGAAAAAGTTGTATGGACAATAGAGCTATGGTAGCATGGGACCCTTTAACCAGCAAAGAGGATACTGCACATGGGGTAATTAGTTTAGAGGAGAAGTGCTCTGAGGGTGTGAGCATGTTAACCCTTTCTAGTTCAGAGTAAAGTTTGCAGAAAGACAGGCTAGGTAGCTTCAGTCAGCAGTCCAGCCACTAGAGCACTGTTCACACTACTGACTGAAATGAACCAGATGAAATTCAGCATCTTCTCAGCCTATTTCTACGAAATGCAGAAGAACCTGACACAGATGTAACAGTACTTAACCGGTTACAAGGGGCCAATGGACCCTCACTAAGGCTAACAGGTTTGTAAGGGTTCTGGCTATGGTACAAATTGAGGAGTCGCAGGGCATGAAGACTCATATACGCACCTTCAGGATGATACCCCTTCCAATGAACTAATTATTGAACAGCTTTCTGGACCCTGCAGGAATCAAGAATATTTGCAACCTGAAATTCTCTCTCTCCCTGGATAACAACTGGAGCTGATAGCTAGCGGGAACCGGAGTAAAGATGGCGACTGTGACGGTGTAAACTGCCTGACGTATGATGAAGCAATCATGGTGGATGGTGGAACAAGCATCAAGGAATTCTGCCAGCAGGAGGTTGAGCCCATGTGTAAGGAAAGTGACCACATTCACATAATTGCTCTCTCCGGGCCTTGAATGTTTCTATCCAGGTTGAATATACGGACAGGGGTGAGGGGGGCAGTACTGTCACCCATGTGTTTTCTGAGGGCTCAAATCCACAGGTGTTCCTGCTCTTCCAACCTGGACACTACAATATTCTGTATAAGTGACCTGTTTTGTGTTGTTCTGCACATTCCCCTCAAACTCATGTTCTCCTGTCTCCGCCTTCCTCTGTTCTTTGATCTATTCCCTCATTATCTGTATATTATCTTCTGCCTGTTAGGTTTTATTTCAGTGGAGCAAAATAAAAGAACTCTGCAGAAACAACTGGAGCCGGTAGTTTAGAGCTAGACAAGACAGAAGGAATATTTTTTCAACAACGATTTGTGAAATACATTATGGATGCGGAGGGTATGGGGCAACTTCAATCTAAAGGACACATTTCCAGACTGAATTTTAAGACAAAAGTTCTTGGTTGATAACCACACTCATTCTCCCAACACATATCTGGGATCTGGAGACTGCCTTTTATTTGCTTGATGTCATTGTGTGACTTGGGCTTTAGTCTCAGCCCAGGTTGAACAGATTTGACAGAAGGTTTAAGCAATTCAGTGTCTCTATAAGACGAGTATTTGAGATGAAACCCATAATTACAATTGAACAGTGACATGGTGGAAGAGTTTTGGAAGAGTCCATCCAAAACCTAGACATGAATTTTACACGACGGTCATAAACAATCATTTCTGGAATTCTATGCAAATGTAGAATGTGGTTAATAAACAAGGAATTTTTTCAGGGTTATCAAATGGCACATCTTAGAACACATACTAATTGCCAAATAACACATACTAACAATATAACTGTTTTACCCTGGGACTGAAAGGAAGTGTCTTCATTCCTCAAATGCCCACATTGGGGCACATTTACTTACCCAGTTCAGTCGCGATCCCGCGGCATGTTGTCCGACGAGGACTCGGGTCTGCGGGGATTCACTAAGCTCGTGCGCCCGATATCCAGCTGGTGTCGCTGCTGCGCTGAGGTCCACCGGAGTTCACCTTCTTCTTCCCGGTGTATGTGAGTGCATTGTCTTGCGACACAAATCGTTTTTTAAATTCCGCCGTTTTTCCGAATCTGTCGGGTTGTCCGACAGCCACGCCCCCCGATTTCTGTCGAGTGAAAGCCAGTGCCGATGCACCAGAATCCGATCGCGTGCGCCAAAAACCCGGGGCAATTCAGGGCAAATCGGAAATATTCGGAAAACCCGACGAAAGTGCGGCGTTCGGAACCTTAGTAAATGAGCCCCATTATGTCCATGCATTAATGGTTGCCCACATCATAATTGCACTCTGAGGAGGAGAACTTTCATGAGAAAAAGGCAACAGGGTGTAGGGTGGTAAGGGAGTCAGGACCCTGGGACACAACAGCTCCCACTCAAACCTCTGAAGTGTCAATCTCCACAACAAAAGGTTGATTCAAATCAGGTAAAATCAAGACAGAGGTGTTCATAAAGCTCATTTTAGCTGTACAAATGCTGACTCTGGAGTCTCATTGGTTGCATCAGCACCTTTTATAGTAAGATCTGTACTAGCTGTAAGAACAGCTTAACTAGTACAGAAAACCTTTTAATAAATTTTCGATAATAGTTTAGAATATCCCAAAATTCTTTTCAGATTAGCCAGACTTTCCCAGTTCTCAATAGTTGTGACCTTGATGGGATCCATACAAAAAGGAAAGATTTATTTTTACGGCCACCTCTGCTGGAGGGATTGCACAAAGAAACAAAAGGTGTTTGTATATGAAATGTCTGGGAGTTACTGCAGGTCCTGTGGTAATGATCGCTGAATCAAGGAGGTCAGACAGGACTCTATAGCGCATGTCTGGCCACCGCTGCCAGAGTGTGACGTGGTCGTAACCGAGGAAGCCATCTCGTTTCTAAGGAACAGAATGGCTACCTTTATGAGAAATTATCTTCACACAGGAACATTTTTTTAATAAGATCCAATTGAAGAAATGTTTAGAAATGGAAGATTAGTGAAACTGAATGTGAATGCCCAGACGAGAATACCCCTTTAAGTCTCAGTAGAAACTTTGTTAAAAACATCAGCAAAATTAGAATTAAAGTCAGGCAAATACACACTTTTAGCCATGGACATCAGAAACAAGAATTGAGGTGCAACATTTTAACCTCACTTTATATATTCTCAAGAGCTCCAATCAAAGACAGGATTATGCAGGGCTTATCAAGGAAGCCCTAGAATTATATCAGCAGATAAATTATTAAAACATAAAATTCCAGCAACTTTAAAAGGGAAAGTTCAGCACCTGCTACCAGAAATTGGGCATCCAATTAGACTAAATTTACACCTAGAGCCAAAACAAAATTCATATTGACAAATTTGGCTGCAGCCCATGCATCTTTAAAGGTTTTGCCAGAAACAGAAATCTCAGTGACTGAAATGGATACAGGCAGTAGACTTGTTTGGGAAATACCTATGCGCCCAAGTGACTCTCTTGAAAGTAGCTTAGGTGCTGGAGTTTTCCAGTGTTGGTTTCTTGTGGCAGGACCTTATGACTGGCTTTCCACTGTAGAAGCAGAGTGCATTTCTAAAGTGGTGCTTCTTTCTATCACGAAATCTGCATGGGTTCTTTAATATTAACCAGGGTCTCTTTAGGTGAGGTAGAAGAAACAGGAAAAGAAGACAGAGGAGCAGACTGAGGAGAACAAACAGACAAGGTAAACATTAGTTCACATTTTCATTCCCAAAAACGTTTGTCTAACCTAACTGCCAATTACTCCAAATTTTTTGGCTCAGGGTGAGTCATTCCAACCTGAAGGAACACACCATCTCCTGAACACAGTAATCTTTAACCAGGTATCTCCCTTGGTGAAAAGCTGTTAACTGACTTTCAGTCTACCCAGATTTATCAAGTTCCTCATATAATAGCCCTAATGCTGAAAAAAATGCATCCACAACATCGGAGCATCTGAGGCTAAATAAAATGCACTTTCCTGAGGATTTCCACATAGGAGAGATGTAATAATGGCTACTTTCTGGGAGTTGAAATTCAGCGTCTTCTCAGCCTGATAGTACGAACTGAGGAAGACCCTGACACAGATGTAACATAAATTAGTTTAATTTTGTACTTCTGAAAGTTTTACTGTTATCTGGTCATCTGGTGGCTGTAGAGGAATTGGATAATTTTCCTTATTTCGTTAAACAATTCCTTCATATAGATTACCCAAGGGATGTTAGTACCAAGATGGAGTCTTTGAAAAACATCATAGATAACGCATTAGGCCCAATGCCCATGAATGAGTCTACATTAGACAGCAATTGGACATAACTCTGACACATTCTGTTGTGCTATGCCCAATGTTTTGCAGAGCCCTTTGATCCGCATGCACAGCATGCATTACTCTTATCCGAGTTGTCCATGAAACCCATGCCCTTTGAAGTTCATTGTGTGTTAAAAAAACAGGCAACACTCTGATGTCATCCTAGTGCGGCCAATTTTTCACATTTTGCTAAGTTATCACAAAGTGGAATTTTTTAAGGAAAACACTTCACTAAGTTTGGTAGGAAGACATGCATTCAACACACTTGAAATATTCAGTATTATGATATTCAGTTGAACCCAATGTTCAAGCAGTAGCTTCTTAATGATAAACATATTTCTCAAAGAGAAATTTAAAATAAGAATCATAAGCATAAGCATTAAAATCTTCAGATTATATTCCTTTTGTGTCTGAGAATATCAACTGTGAGGTAAAATGCAAATTAGTTTTACAAAGTTGATCTGAGCTGAACTCAAGTTCTCCCTACCTTATATTCCCCTTCCTATTGTGATTGATAATGGACCCTGGACAAAGTGAATTTATCCTCATAAAATGTAAGCTATTGTGACACTCACTCCTATTGTTCCATATTATTGTTTGTACTCTGTAATGTAATATTATATTTGTTTATGTCCCCTATGATTTGTAAAGTGCTATGGAATGATTTCAAATATGAAGTTTTGGATAATGCCACCACACTGACCCATAAAGGAAAATAATATGTAAGATTTTCTGCATGATGATGAGGTACTGTAGTGATTTATTAGGTTCATTTTTGCTAACAGGTTACTTTTAAAATCAGCTATGACAACTGGAAGCTCATTGTATTGAAACAGTGTGAAGCATTCATTCAAATGATAAAAGCATGTTCAAGGTTAGGATAAGCTAGTGTAAGAGCTTGTTTTCCTAAAAGAAAGGCATCCTATGCCTATGGAAACCAAAGAAAAATGTGTCTCATTCTTAATCAGTTTGGTAATTGTTGCAAATATAACCCAAAAAATGTTGATTAAACCATAACACACAATTCTACACACTGTTTATTTTATCACTTAAAGAGGTATTCCCAGAATATGAATGTCTGATACAAAACACCATAATGCCATAAATAAATGAAGATAACAATGTCAATGTCATTAGTCACAAAATGGAGCTTAAATAGTTTGATTTTATGATTCACAAAATGTTATGGGCTTAGGCATATTTATATTTGCATATAAGTATGCATATTTATCACCAAGATGGCCACTACTGGAAACTACATGTCCCATGATCCTTTCATTCTCAGCTCTTCCCTCTCATCCTCTGTCCCAGTGACGATGTAACAGACTTTCATTATCTCACTAAGATGACGTCTCACCACAACACTGGCCATACTGGATGCACTGCAGCCGACCAAATACAGCCAAACATAGTGATGATCACATGACCTGCCCAGGCAGGTGCAGGACATATGATATGGACATGTGACAAGTGGCCATTTTCTGTCCTGTGTCTGCTCCATGCGGAGAAAATCAACGGACTGGTTAAAGTGCCAGTAGCATTTTCATTCTCCATCATAATTTATGTCAAGGGTAGCAACATTTTAAATAACAACTTATTACATATTAGCTTATATTTTGAGGACCGATTTGTATATGAATTATGCTTATTCCTTGAATAGCCCTTTAACCCTGTCAAAGCAGTGATACAACCTAATAATTCTATATCTGTTAAATGGAATGTACATTTCTCTAACTAACAATTGAGTTGAGTGCTCATAAATACTATTTTACAGTAAATTTTCTCTATAGACTTCTAAAATATAGAAAAGCAGGTGCAGGTGAACACTGAACACAGAAATAAGTACAAATGTACTTATAGCAAAATTGTATAGGCAAGTGTTGTACACTGACATAATTTTGTATGTAATTCTAAGTCACTATGATTATATAAATATGTTTGTATCAGTGCTTGTTTTGTGTATTATTTCTTAGTTACACAGCATTTGATGAAAAATCCATGTTTCCCCTCACATGGGTTTATGTTAAAGGGAACCTGTCACCAGGGACCTCATTTTCACTAAAGACAGGTTACAGAAGCCCATTAAAGCTGCAGTGCAAATCGCCTTTCTGCTTTCTCTAAGCGTTTGCATTACAATATAATTGTGTGTTATAACTTACCTTGAACCCTGACAGAAACCTCTGTGTAGTCCCAGCGATTGGATTTGGTTTGTATGCATTTCATAAAACATGTGTCTTGTCTGTGCAGTAGACCGTTCAGCTCTTGGCCCCCACCTTTGTGCTCCTGTACAGCTCCTCCCTCCTGCTCCTTCACAGAGCTTCTCTGCTTATTATGCCATTTTTTCAGATTTTACAAATATGTAATAGCAGTATGAGTATTTGAGGCCTACAACTGTGGAAGCTATAAAATGAACAGTCCCTATGCCAGTCTGTACAGGACCGTGAAATACTTTGGGTCAGCATCATGTGACCTGTATTACAAAGTGTCTTCTGGCATCCCCATAATTTGCACTACTGTAGGCAGTAGCAGAACAGGCACTCTGCACCGCCTCTCTGCTGCTCTGACCCACACGAGCTGGTTTTAACATTTAGGGCACGGAAATAGCTTTTACATGACCTTTTACAATACACCAGTCTTATTAAATTGTACTCAAAATGCTATTCATCTGGTCAAATCACAAAGTTAAGGAAAAAAGAGTCAGCGTAGTGATTACAGTGCCCCAAAATAAATAATATAATAGTATAGTAAAAATAATGTAGTATAAAACCATGCTTAGAAGCTTTATATGATTATATTCTATTGGAAATCATTATGTATTTCTTATTTACACTTGTTCTTTAAAATCAATCCTTTAATATGTCTATACAGAGCTGTAACAAAAACCAAGTTACTTGATAACAGAAAAGCAGAAAAAAAATGCATAAAAAATGCAGTAGAAAATGCATAAAAAGATTCTGGCATCAGCCCAGAGAAAACAAAACTTGATTATGTCATGCAATTACAAATACACTGGCAACAGTAAAGACATTTAAACCAAGACAACTTGCAGTAAACCCCGAAGCTAAACATAACCTATTCTTCTATTTACTTTAAAAGGAATCTGTACACAGGTTTTACCATACAAAGCTCCAGACAGTGTTATGTAGCAGCCCTTGAGATCTCAAGGTCACCAAAACTGTGGTATTAGTAGGACTGTGTATCTTTATTCCGGGGTGGTAGCTGGACTTCTGGAGCACTCTGCTGCACTGCTGTGTGAGATCTCTTGAACATATCATAGCCTTTTTCCCCTGAGTAATTGTAGTATTAAAACAGAAGCTTCTACAGCATTGCCTTATGTCAGAGAAGAGGGACTGTGCAGATTTCACAAGGGCTTCAAATCCAGCTAAAACTTTGAAATATAAATGCATGATGTAGGGGCAGAACGCAAGGGCAGACTTCTTATTTAAAGGTATACATGGCTTAACCAAACAGAAATTTTCCTGATGCTGCATAATGAAAAACATAATTTGAGATGTCAAAACTCTTACTACCTACCTTATCACTGTCACTAGTTTTCAGCTCAATGACCAGACTCGATTTTTCAAATCTGACATGTCTCACCATCATTTATAAACACTGCGCTCTTACCCTTCTCCTCCCCCTATTGCAATCCCCTTACTCATTCTACAATTCCCTATCTGGCCAGTTACCCCAAAGATTTTTCATTAGATACCTCTGGGTTAATGTAAAAGGTCACATAGGGAAAGTCTTTTTCAAAACTCGCCACTTTAAATATGGGCCTGTGAGTTTGGATTTTGGTGTTAAGATCTAGTTTTTCTAGCAATTTTGGCACATATGAAACCTGTCCTTCTGTAGTTTCCACTGGGTCACAGGAACAGGAACAAGAGTGCGTCACAAATCAGAGAATACCCCACATACTTTCCCAATGCTCAGTATTCTTCCCTAGTTGCGGTGAATGGGGGTTTCCACAGTCCGTGGAACTTGTCATGTCGGGGTTTGAATTGTGGCAGGCCACTAAGAGGTCTGGGTGGTGTGTTAGGGAGGGAGATTGAATGCATAAACGCTCTATGCAGAATCCTAAAGTGCGTGTCTCTCCACACTTCATTCACCACTATCTACGGATTCTTTCCAACCTTTGAGAAGGGTTTCCCTTGCCTCCAAGTGTCCTACTTGGGTCGCCCTCCGTAAACTGCACCTCCTTCAGGCCGCTGGGAATAATGGCTTTGTAGAGATATGAAATATCCCTTACGAGTTCCTGAGTCCTCCAGCCCAATCCACTATCTTGTGAACTGAAAGAATGGGATCCCTCTAGTTGGAAGTTTGAGTTCAGCTCCTCTTTGTTAGCCACTATGCTAAGTAGTTCCATAACCTTCGATATCCTCTTCTCTCTCCATTCAAAATTGTTTAAATATTTTTAAGTAAAAATTTCTTCTGTTTCTGGAAAGTTTATTTCGTCCGAATTATATATTGAGGCAAGAACAACATTTCTCATAAAAGTGAGTTTTTTAACCCCTTACCGACATGTGACGTAATACTAGTCACATGGGCGTGCGGGGGTGGTGCCTGGAGAGGGCCCTCTCCATAGCCGGTAATAATTGTGATGATATTGTGGCGGCTTCAAAAAGACGGGAGCATAGGTGATGACTCTTGCCAAGGATCGTGATCCCCGTGACATCACGGGGGAGCAGCGATCCATCCCATGACAGCCTGGCTTCAGAAGACCCTAGGCTGCTTCATGTAATCCATCCATTACAATGTGCTACAGCACATTAATGAATGAGGAGGAAAATCCCCATATACTGACATACTGTAGTGGCAGTATATGATAGGATCGTACAGACAACCAGGGTAAAGTACCAGGGAGTCTTTAAAAATATAAGAAAAAAAAAAAATTAAAAAAAAAATAATAAAAAAACATAAAAACTCAAATCACCCCCTTTCCCTAGAAACTGATATAAATTAATAAACAGTAAAAATTTTAAACACATTAGGTATCGAAGCGTCTGAAATCCCAATCTATCAAAATATAGTAACGGCTTTCACTGCGTTTAACCCGTAACGGAAAATAGCGCCCAAGTCGAAAATGGCATTTTTGCCATTTAAAAAAAAATTAAATTCTATAAAAAGTGATCAAAAAGTCGTAAGTCCTAAAAATTAATAAATTGTAAACGTAATCAAAAATTACACCTTCCAAAGCTCGTAACAAAGTATAAGAAAGTTATTAGCGCCAGAAGATGGCAAAATCCAAAAACAAATTTTTGTACAGGAGGTTCACAGCATGCACTGCATGGGCAAAGTGTATTGGGATGGAGAAAAGTACTGCTGTAGGGGAACACAGAAAGTGAGCTTCTGATAGAAGTCAGGGATCTATAGAAATTGGGCACAAATTGAGAGCTACAGAAGGGGAGAATTTTAATTAGGGGTCCAATGGAGGAGGTTGTGCTACAGAAAAGGGAACTTAAATGTGACAGCCAACAGAATAAAATGGCTTGGGAGGGGGCTAAGTGGGGATTTTAAGTGGGAAGCCATGCAAGGGTGCGTAATACGTTTGGAGGGAACCATAAAAGGGAATTATAAGAGGAGGCTATAGGAAAGAGAGATGCTCTTGTGTTTCTTGGAGAAGGCTGCATCAAGCCTGGTGCATTCCTGCCCGATACGGTGAGAGTAATTATATGTTGTTGGATGGTGCCAAGAGCTGCATCTCCATTGGACTAGGGAGAGAGGGCTATGGCGAGTACTTTGAGAAAACTAGAGGGTAAGGTTAGGGCACTAATAATTTTGAAGTAGGGGTCAAGTATCAATAGTAATGGGGAAACACAATATGACTTGTAATGTGGGAAGCCGTATAGGTGGTTAGAATCATTGGTGTTTTTGGTCCACTGCTAGCACTTACTCATGTTCAGTTGCGCAGTCTACCATAGAGAGCCTCTAAAATATGTGTGAGTGATTCCTGCTGAGGTACAGGTCAGCCAATAAAATCAGTGATCCAAAAGGAACACTGGCTTGAAATATTGGTTTAAAATTCTATATGCTGTAATGTTATGACAGGTAGTCCCGGGTACATAAAGGATAGGTTCTGAGGTGTTCTTAAGTTGAATTTGTGATGTAAGTCGGAACTGTATAATTTTATAATTATAATCCCAGACAAAAATTTTTGTCTCTGTCACGAACCCGATCACCGGAGTTACACACGGGGATACCTGCTATATGTGTCCCAGAATTAAGCCCTAAGTTCTGCCCACTTCCACAGAATGGCGTCCTAGCGCTAAATTTTTCCACTCAATATCGGCACCCAGTCCACACTGCCACCACACCACGAGTTATTTACGCAAAGAAGGCCTAGGCCCTAACCACACAGACAATGCACCCTGAGAATCAGCATATGACTCACACTTATACGATTTTACAATGATAAATTCACAAAGAGCACATCGTACACATAGACTATGTTAACAATGAGCCTGGTAACGTATATCCCTTCAGAGACTCAAATTCTTTAGTCTACAGCAGAGACTTATTAAAGGAACACTTTAATTTACATTAAAAAATGCAATACACTCAAGAATAAAATTGTCAGATAAATGAAAAAGATTAAAAACACTACGCATACGATATTTACAAACAGGGAAAAAAGGAAACAAAAAACTCTTGCTAGTGAAATAGGAAGAAATTCTTTGGCCGAGGATGGGCATAGACAGGATCCACTCTTCCAGCGAGTCCTCCACACTGAAAAAAACATGTGGCTGCTTCACTAATTTAACCCAGGGGCATTTTGACCCCACCCTGGCTGATGTCCCTGGAGGGGGAGTGTTTCCATCCTCCTCAGTGAGGTACTTTTGGGTCTGTGTTTTATCAAAACCCCATAACTTTTGATTGTAAGATGGCACAATTGTCCATTGCTTCCAACCAAACAGGTACGTTATCCCATTAACCCCATACCAAACTCGGAGTGTCTTAGCTAATATCAGGGGTGTTCTGCTATTGGCTGCCTTCATTGGAGCTAACAACCTAATTTCTCTCCAGGGATGTGTCCTGTAACTGAGGACCCAGAATTATTAATTATGCCCCAGTTATGGACAGCTATGATATTCATTGTCTAAGTTTTGGAGGGGAAAAACTACAGTCTGCTGTTCTTTACCACCCCCCCCACCACCACCATCTGAACCACACACTGCCTAAAGTGTCAATTTCATCACTTGGAAGAGCACGTTTTCTGATCAAACAGAGACTCCCTGGTGCGGAGACACTCTCCTGGCTGGTGTAAAAAGCATTCAGCCATGTGCTCTGCCAATGGAGCCTCAGATTGAAACAACACAAAGAAAGACAAGAAGAAAATAGAGAAAAAAAAACTGTAGAGTAGTAATATTAGACAGTCTCTGTGGACAATGGAGATTTTTAAAATGTTGGATTTTCATAAGAACAGGATTAGAACTTAATTAGACACGTGATAACTGTTATAGCTGTTTATAGTAGCCTAAGGTAAAGTACAGTAAATTACCAACATCCAGAGTCGTTGTAACCAGGGGTGTCTGTAAGTCGGGTGTTCTTGATAGGGGACGCGTAACAGCAAATCTGGAAATGGAAGCATTTCTTCATTTCTGTTTATATGACCAACTCAAAACCCTGGTAGAGTGGCTGGCATTCACTATGAGGCCTGTCTGACCCTAGATTAGCGTTTATTACCAAGGGGCTGCGAGACATGGTCATCACAGACAGCTATCTTGTTTCTAAGGGAAAACATGGCTAATTTATAGGTACATTTTTAATAAACATCCAATTGAAATTTTGTATAAGCATATGAATTAAAATAAATGTTAATGTTCAGATGAGCCGTCCAAGAAGAGTTCAGGACACGGGTCTCGCTGGTGCTGGTTGGTCAGGCTGTGATACTCACAGACCAGACCGGGCACTAACACCGCGGATCGGAAATCTCAGATCCCAAGTGTTTACCCCTACACGCCGTGGTCGTGCAAGTGTGTCCCCCGGGATGGGACCCCCCGTGTTGCTTACCGGGGAATATGATCCCTCCTGCGCTGCGCCGGGTCCCGCGAGGGACCCGAGGATGCAGGCTTCTCTCCCTGCCGGGTTCTGCCTTCCTGGCAAAGGACCCGGCTGTAAGTAACTGAGCATCGGCGGCAATGCACAGTTATTACACCATACACTTCAATACAAGTGTATGCCATGTAAAGGCTTGAATAAGTGATCGGATGATCGCTTATTCAAGCCAAGGTAGTAAAAATGTTAAACAGTTAAAAAAAAATAAATCTTTTTATAAATAATTAAATAAATAAATAAATAAAATAAAGTCCCATTACTCTCCCAGTAACACCTAAAATGCAAAAAAGTATATAAAACCCAAACCACGTACATTATTGGTATCACCGCGTCCGTATTAATCTGTACAATAAATCTATCACAATGAAACCCGCTCGGTGAACTACGTAAAAAAAAAAACTCGAAAAAAAACTGCTGTGAATGGCGCCTCCATTCATCTATACATGGCGGCGCCCATCAGCAGGAACACACCACATATGGGGTATCAGTACACTGGGAGGAATTGGGTCAAAGCGTTGCAGTGCGTTTCATCATTTAATTATTCTGAAAATGTCAGTTTTGGCCTAAATGAAATGTTATTTCCAAAAAAATTCTATAGTTTCTAAACGCAAGTCCATATTTTTTAACCCATGTGAAACACTTAAAGGGTTTAATAGAATTAATAGAAGGTTGTTTTACGTATGTTGAGGGGTGAACTTTCTATAGTGAGGTAATTTATGTGGTTTTACTATTATTAAGGCCTTTCAAAGTCACTTGAAAGCTGTGTTGTCCCTCAAAATGTGAGTTTTGGCAATTTCATGAAAAATAAGAAAAATCGCACCTAAAGTTCTGCACCTCATAGCTACTAGAAAAAAAAATGACCGGAAGCAGATATTCTGTAAATGTTAATTATAACTTTTGGGTACTTTACATCTTGTCTGGAAACCAGAACATTTCAAATTGGAAAAGAAGAATTTTACAAATGTTTGCCAAATTTTCACTTTTTTTCAGAATGAAACCAAAACTATCACTTAAAATTTTATACTAACATGAAGTACAATGTTCACGAGAAAACATTCTCAAAATCATCCGGATATGTTAAGGCATTCGAACAGTAGGTATAACCAATTATCGTATTTCAAGGGGGACACAAAGAAAATCATCAATTTTTATTTTGGATTTCTAGTATCTACACTGCAATACACTATACACTGCAATACAAGTGTAAGTAACTGTGCATGCCGCGCATGCTCAGTTACTTACAGCCGGGTCCTGCCAGGAAGGCAGAACCCGGCAGGGAGAGAAGCCTGCATCCTCGGGTCACTCGTCGGGACCCGGGGCAGCGGCAGGAGGGATCAGATTCCCCGGTAAGCACACCGGGGGGGTCCGATCCACGGGGGACACACTTGCACGACCACGGCGTGTAAGGGGTTAAACACTTGGGATCTGAGATTTTCCGATCCCGGGTGTTAGTGCCGGGTCTGGGCTGTGATATCACAGCCCGACACCAGCACCAGCGAGACCCGGTGTCCTGAAATCTTCTTCTGACGCGCCTCATCTGAACATTAACATTTATTTTAATTCATATGTCTTATACAAGCATAATTTCAATTGGATGTTATTTAAAAAATGTACCTATAAATGTAGCCATGTTTTCCCTTAGAAACAAGATAGCTGTCTGTGATGACCATGTCTCGCAGCCATCCTGTGGTAATAAACGCTAAATCTAGGGGTCAGACAGGCCTCAATAGTGAATGCCGAGCCACTGCTGCCAGGGTTTTGAGTTGGTCATATAAACAGAAATGGAAGAAATGCTTCCATTTCCAGATATTGCTGTTACAGGCAGTCCCCTAGTCAAGAACACCCGACTTACAGACGACCCCTGGTTACAAACGGACCTCTGGATGTTGGTAATTTACTGTACTTTACCCTTAGGCTACTATAAACAGCTATAACAGTTATCACAGGTGTCTAATTAAGTTCTAATCCTGGTTCTTATGAAAATCCAACATTTTAAAAAATCTCATTGTCACAGAGACTGTCATAATATTACTACTCTACAGTTTTTTTTTCTCTATTTTCTTTCTTGTCTTTCTTTGTGTTGTTTCAATCTGAGGCTCCATTTGGCCAGAGCACATGGCTGAATGGGCTTTTTACGACCAGCCAGGAAGAGTGTCTCCGCACTCCAGGGAGTCTCTGTTTGATCAGAAAACGTGCTCTTCCAAGGTGATGAAATTGACACTTTAGGTCAGTGTGTGGTTCAGAATGGTGGTGGTGGTGGTGGTGGTGGGGGGTTGTGTGAAAGAAGCAGCAGACTGTAGTTTTTCCCTCCAAAAAATAGACAATGGGAATATCATAGCTGTCCATAACTGGGGCATAATTAATAATTCTGGGTCCTCAGTTACACAGGACACACTCCTGTAGAGAAAATTAGGTTGTTAGCTCCAATGGAAGGCAGCCAATAGCAGAACACCCCTGATATTAGGCTAAGACACTCCGAGTTTGGTATGGGGTTAATGGGAATAACGTACCTGTTTGGTTGGAAGCAATGGCACAATTGTGCCATCTTACAATCAAAAGTTATGGGGTTTTGATAAAAACACAGACCCAAAAAGTACCTCACTGAGGAGGATGGAAACACTCCCCCTCACAGGGACATCATAGCCATGGGTGGGGGTCAAAATGCCCCTGGGTTTAAATTAGTGAAGCAGCCACATGGTTTCGTTCAGTGTGGAGGACTCGCTGGAAGAGTGGATCGCTGTCTATGCCCAGTCCTCAGGCCAAAGAATTTCTTCCTATTTCACTAGCAAGAGTTTTTTGTTTCCTTTTTCCCTGTTTGTAAATATCGTATGCGTAGTGTTTTTAATCTTTTTCATTTTATCTGACAATTTTATTCTTTGAGTGTATTGCATTTTTTCCCACATTAGCACTAGAAATATGAGCACCAGTAACTGCGTAATGACGAGGCGACGTCGACTCATTATGGTACACGACTGAATAAACGCACACAAACTTCATCTTCTAAAATATTTGCCCTGTGCACTTGCAGTGGAAATGTTTAACTGTATATACATGAGATCATGCGAGATGTGGCATGTAGAGAAGGGTTAGTGGAAATACTTATTCCTTATGGGTTTATTCGTTAACACAGATTCGGCTTCATAAAATATAGATTACCCAAGGATGGTTAGTACCAAGGGATGGTTCTAGATCTTAGAAAAACATCCTATACGATGTGACAACTATTAGGGCGAGCCCATGCCCATGAATGAGTCTACATTAGACAGCAATTGGACATAACTCTGACACATTGATAGCTGTTGTGCTATGCCAATGTTTTGCAGAGCCTTTGATCCGCATGCACAGCATGCATTACTCTATCCGAGTTGTCCATGAAACCCATGCCCTTTGAAGTTCTTGTGTGTTAAAAAACAGGCAACACTCTGATGTCATCCTAGTGCGGCCAATTTTTCACATTTTGCTAAGTTATCACAAAGTGGAATTTTTTAAGGAAAACACTTCACTAAGTTTGGTAGGAAGACATGCATTCAACACACTTGAAATATTCAGTATTATGATATTCAGTTGAACCCAATGTTCAAGCAGTATTCTTCTAATGATAAACATATTTCTCAAAGAAATTTAAATAAGAATCATAAGCATAAGCATTAAATCTCAGATTATATTCCTTGTGTCTGAGAATATCAACTGTGAGGTAAAATGCAAATTAGTTTTACAAGTTGATCTGAGCTGAACTCAAGTTCTCCCTCCTTATATTCCCCTTCCTATGTGATTTTTTGGACCCTGGACAAAGTGAATTAATCCTCATAATTAAGCTATTGTGACACTCACTCCATTGTTCCATATGATTGTTTGTACTCTGTATGTAATATTATATTGTTTATGTCCCCTATGATTTGTAAATGCTATGGAATGATTTCAAATATAAGTTTTGTAATGCCACCACACTGACCCATAAAGGAAATAATATGTAAGATTTTCTGCATGATGATGAGTACTGTAGTGATTTATTAGGTTCATTTTTGCTAACAGGTTACTTTTAAAATCAGCTATGACAACTGAAGCTCATTGTATTGAAACAGTTGTAAGCTTCATTCAAATGATAAAAGCATGTTCAAGGTTAGGATAAGCGAGTGTAAGACTTGTTTTCAAAAGAAAGGCATCCTATGCCTGGAAACCAAAGAAAATGTGTCTCATTTCTTATCAGTTTTGGTAATTGTTGCAAATATAACCCAAAAATTTGATTAACCATAACACACAATTCTACACACTGTTTATTTTACACTTAAAGAGGTATTCCCAAATATGAATGTCTGATACAAACACCATAATGCCATAAATAAATGAAGATAACAATGTCAATGTCATAGTCACAAAATGGAGCTTAATAGTTTGATTTATGATTCACAAAATGTTATTAGGGCTTAGGCATATTTATTTTGCATATAAGTATCATATTTATCACCAAGATGCCACTACTGGAAACTACATGTCCCATGATCCTTCCATTCTCAGCTCTTCCCTCTCATCCTCTGTCCCGTGACGATTTAACAGACTTTCATTATCTCACTAAGATGACTTCTCACCACAACACTGGCCAACTGGATGCACTGCAGCCGACCAAATACAGCCAAACTAGTGATGATCACATGACCTGCCCAGGCAGTTGCAGGACATATGATATGACATGTGACAAGTCGCATTTTCTGTCCTGTGTCGCTCCATGCGGAGAAAATCAAGGACTGGTTAATGGCCAGTAGCATTTTCATTCTCCATCATAATTTATGTCAAGGGTAGCAACATTTTAAATAACAACTTATTACATATTAGCTTATATTTTGAGGACCGATTTGTATATGAATATGATTATTCCTTGAATAGCCCTTTAACCCTGTCAAAGCAGTGATCAACCTAATAATTCTATATCTGTTAAATGGAATGTACATTTCTCTAACTAACATTGAGTTGAGTGCTCATAAATACTATTTTACAGTAATTTTCTCTATAGACTCTAAATATAGAAAAGCAGGTGCAGTGACACTGACACAAGAATAAGTACAAATGTACTTATAGCAAAATTGTATAGGCAAGTGTTGTACACTGACATAATTTTGTATGTATCTAAGTCACTATGATTTATAATATGTTTTGTACAGTGCTTGTTTTGTGTATTATTTCTTAGTTACACAGCATTTGATGAAAATCCATGTTTCCCCTCACATGGGTTTATGTTAAGGGAACCTGTCACCAGGGACCTCATTTTCACTAAAGACGGTTACAGAAGCCCATTAAGCTGCAGTGCAAATCTGCCTTTCTTGCTTTCTCTAAGCGTTTGCATTACAATATAATGGTGTTATAACTTACCTTGAACCCGACAAGAAACCTCTGTGTAGTCCCAGCGATTGGACTTTGGTTTGTATGCATTTCATAAAACATGTGTCTTGTCTGTGCAGTAGACCGTTCAGCTCTTGGCCCCCACCTTGTGCTCCTGTACAGCTCCTCCCTCCTGCTCCTTCACAGAGCTTCTCTGCTATTATGCCATTTTTTCAGATTTTAACAAATATGTAATAGCAGTATGAGTATTTAGGCCTACAACTGTGGAAGCTATAAAATGAACAGTCCCTATGCCAGTCTGTACAGGACCGTGAAATACTTTGGGTCAGCATCATGTGACCTGTATTACAAAGTGTCTTCTGCATCCCCTAATTTGCACTACTGTAGGCAGTAGCAGAACAGCGCTACTGCACCGCCTCTCTGCTGCTCTGACCCACACGAGCTGGTTTTAACATTTAGGGCACGGAAATAGCTTTAACATGACCTTTTACAATACACCAGTCTTATTAAATTGTACTCAAAATGCATTCATCTGGTCAAATCACAAAGTTAAGGAAAAAAGTCAGCGTAGTGATTACAGTGCCCCAAAATAAATAATAAATATATAGTAACATAATGTAGTCTAAACCATGCTTAGAAGCTTTATATATGATATATTCTATTGGAATCATTATGATTCTTTATTTACACTGTTCTTTAAAATCAATCCTTAATTGCCTTTACAGAACTGTAAGAAAAACCATTTACTTGATAACAGAAAAGCAGAAAAAAAATGCAAAAAATGCAGTAAATGCATAAAAAGATTCTGGCTCAGCCCAGAGAAAACAAACTTGATTATGTCATGCAATTACAAATCACTGGCAACAGTACAGACATTTAAACCAAACAACTTGCAGTAAACCCCGAAGCTAAACTAACCTATCTTCTATTTACTTTAAAAATCTGTACCACGGTTTTACCATACAAAGCTCCAACAGTGTTATGTAGCAGCCCTTGAGACTCAAGTCACCAAACTGTGTTTTAGTAGGACTGTGTATCTTTATTCCGGGGTGGTACTGGACTTCTGAGCACTCTGCTGCTCGCGTGTGAGATCTCTTGAACATATCATAACCTTTTCCCCTGAGTAATGTAGTATTAAAACAGAAGCTTCTACAGCATTGCCTTATGTCAGAGAAGAGGGGCTGTGCAATTCACAAGGGCTTCAAACTACTAAAATCCGGAAACATAAATGCATGATGTAGGGGCAGAACGCAAGGGCAGACTTCTTATTTAAAGGTATACATGGCTAACCAAACAGAAATTTCCCTGATACAGCATATGAAAACATAATTTGGATGTCAAAACTCTTACTACTTAAAGTGGTATTCTCATCTGAACATTAACATTTATTTTAATTCATATGCCTTATACAACATAATTCAAATTGATGTTTTTAAAAAATGTACCTATAAATGACCATGTTTCCCTTAGAAACAAGATAGTGTCTGTGATGACCATGTCTCGCAGCCGTCCTGTGGTAATAAACGCTAAATCTAGGGTCGACAGGCCTCAATAGGGAATGCCTAGCCACTTCTACCAGGGTTTGAGTTGGTCATTAAACAGAAATGGAAGAAATGCTTCCATTTCCAGATATTGCTGTTACAGGCGGTCCCCTACTTAGAAACACACCCGACATACAGACAACCCCTAGTTACACGAACTCTCTGGATGTTGGTAATTTACTGTACTTTACCCTTAGGCTACTATAAACAGCTATAACAGTTATCACAGGTGTCTAATTAAGTTCTATCCTGTTCTTATGAAAATCCAACATTTTAAAAATCTCATTGTCACAGAGACTGTCTAAATTACTACTCTACAGTTTTTTTTCTCATTTTTCTTTCTTGTCTTCTTTTTGTTGTTTTTCAATCTGTCTGAGACTCCATTGGCCAGAGCACATGGCTGAATGGGCACATTACTTTTTACGACCAGCCAGGAAGAGTGTCTCCCACTCCAGGGAGTCTCGGTTGATCAGAAAACGTGCTCTTCCAAGTTGATGAAATTGAACACTTAGGCCAGTGTGTGGTTCAGAATGGTGGTGGTGGGGGGGTGTGAAAGAAGCAGCACTGTAGTTTTTCCTCCCAAAACTTAGACAAGGGAATATCATAGCTGTCCATAACTGGGGCATAATTAATAATTCTGGGTCCTCAGTTACACAGGACACACTCCTGAGAGAAAATCAGGTTGTTAGCTCCAATGGATGGCAGCCAATAGCAGAACACCCCTGATATTAGGCTAAGACACTCCGAGTTTGGTATGGGGTTAATGGGATAACTACCTGTTTGGTTGGAAGCAATGTGACAATTGTGCCATCTTACAATCAAAAGTTGTGGGTTTTGATAAAAACACAGACCCAAAAGTACCTCACTGAGGGGAGGAGGATGGAAACCCTCCGCAGGGGGTTGATGTGTATCCCCTACCTGTTGCTTTGACATGTATTAATTAGAAGGGAATTGTGTCCACAGTTGGTAATTTGAAGCGACAGCGGCGCCGGCTTTCATGCGACAGAAATTGGGAGTGGACCGGTGACAATCCAACTGATTGGCCGGAGCATGGGATTTTAAAGATTCAAATTGTGTCACATCAATACACGTCAGACACATCATGGAGAATCTGGGTGCGCACAATCTTTCGTGAAGTTCGGGCACAGTGCATTCTTTGTTCCGACAATGCAACATCGGGCGCGCCAGGACGGTAGTAAATGTGCCCCAATGTTTTAATAGTTTATTATTATACATGTACATCATCTCTATGATCGGAGCTTCTGGCCATTAATTTGTTTACTTCTGGAGGGTCTCCTCATCCAGTATATATATACGATCACAAAAACCGGGTCCTGTACTCCAGACTGCCCCAGCGTCTAACCACAACAGTTTGTTGGTCTCTCCTCTTTCTTTCTCCTGGCTTCAATTTACTTATACATTTCCATGCAGAGGAAGAATTTGATGCCCGATGCTCTCTCTCCTGCCTCAATTGTCATTGGGGAAGATCCTGCTACCCTACGTATTGGTTCCAACCCGAACGCCTGGTTTCCTTTATGCTTCCCTGTGGATCTGGCAGCGCTTTTCCTTCCCCTGGCAAGACCTACTTCTGACCTGCTCTTCTTCGGAAGAGGATATTAACTTGAGGACATTGTTCTTTGTGGAGCTGGGCACCCTGGGTGCAATGCTCTATCTCCCTCATTTCCTGTTTTCTTACTGGTGCCAGATCTGGTCAAGATGTACGGATTTTGTGGGCTCCTGCACTTTTCCTGTGCCCGAACAAGCCCTCTCGTCTCAACCACTGGTCCTTCTCCTCTCCGACGTTACTATACCCAGCTGCCCATGGTCTCATGCTGCTAGGACTTTATCAAGGATCTCCTCCCTCCCCGGGTAAACTTCATCTGGGTGGTAAATACCGGTTTCACACATCAACCAACAAAATGGTCCACTTTGTGCCTCTGCCAGTCAGCAGTCAGCTCCCTCCTCGCCTTACCAGCTTTTTCTTCGTCCAATCTTCCAGCGTCATAGAACTACGCCCTCTACTTGTATCAGACCTAGGGGTGCCAGTTTTTCCCACGGTTCTGGCGTCTCTGTCAGCCAACTTCAAGTGAACTGGCTTTTCCTTTGTCATACCGTCTGCAGTCTAATAGGTACAATTGGAGAGAGTTATCGACTTGGCTTCTATCTCCGCCATTTTGTCCTCCGCCCGACAGATTACTGTGTCCCCCTGGTTTTGCCATGGGCAGAAATTTCTATATTCATTGGACCAAATCCGTCCTGGCTCCATTCTGATGTCCTGCCGTGGAGAATTGGCCAGATCTCATATCCATCGGAAGCAATGCCTCAGTCTCTACTCTGGGGCAACTGCCCCACAACAAAACCAGGCCTGACAAAAAGCCTCCTCCGATTCTGTTTTTGGTGACAAAGTATGGCTGTTTTCTAGGTAAGTCCGTTGAAGATTCCCGCTACCAACTTGTTCCTCGTTTCCCTGGTCCATTTGAGGTGCAAAGCTTCCATTAATCCCGTATAAACTTTGTGTATGTGTATTACGGAAGCAGAATAAGCCTTTTTTTTATAAATATTTCAGACCCAAACATCTATTAGCCAATCGGCTTCACAATTTTTTTAAACGGGTAGCCCCTCTTTCCTTCCTCTTCCTTCCACTGGAAAATCTGTCGACTGTTCCGCATTCATTACCCAGTTTTTCCATAAAACAATTAATTTATAGTATGATATCTGGAAATACGTGGAGGGATATAACAAATGAGATGCATATTCATCCAACCTGTGATTCTAAACTTTCAAATATTTTTCTGATGTAGTATGATGCTTTACTGCTCTCAGATAATGAGGTGAATAAGTTGAACTCTTGAAACAGGAGAAACGTCCACAAATAAATTCAAATGATTTGAAGGATAGATCTCGTAGAGCCAATTTACGATATAATAGATCTCCTAAGGTGCAAAGGGAAAAACTGAAACAGTGGGGAAGGATATCGTCCCCTGTGTTCGTGTTGAAAGCACATAGAGGGTGCACATAACAACGCTATCCCGTGGGGAGCACTCTCAAACCTCGTGGTTAATTATTGATGACAAGAGACAGAGATGTCATCCTAAAAAATGTGGGACAAATCGAGATAGACAAATGAGGGTCAAAACTTTTGTTTTTCCCGATTTTCCAAGAACACTCAGGATAAAAAAAAGAGATTTATTTGACATTAAGAAGATTGTTGTGGAAGCGGTGTATCTCTCTCTCTCCTATTTCCTTCTAGGCTGAGAGAATATTCAAGAGAAAGCTTTTTTGTTTGAGACAACCAGGGATCTCTAACATGGTTGGACATTCAAAAACTGTATAAGCTTGAGGTAAACTATCTTAGCAGTCAGGATCTTTTATTTTTTTGTCCTTATTACATGCTGGAAAAAGGTTATAGACATATTATATTCTATGAAGCCTTTAGGGGTTGGAGGGTGGGAAATGGAGTAGCGGTGTCTGACTTTGACTTACAATCAAATGTGTTGGTGGGTCTCTGGATGGGGGGGATGGGGGGGGGGGGGATTGGAGTTTTTCTTTTTTCCTTCCTCTTAAATTATGATACAAAGTTTGTAATATGGAATATAGAGGTTTGGGAGACCCAATCAAAAGAGTTGCTATTTTTGACTGTATACGAAGCATCTCACAAGCCATTTCGCTGCTAACATAGAACACTTTGAGCGGGATCCAGTCGGACGACTAGGGAAAAATTGGGTAGGCCTGCAATGATCAATCCTTTTATACCTCATTATCTAGAAACGTTCCAGGTTTAGTAATTTTTTTATTCAGTTCCAAAATTTTTTAAAATAGTTTTTACAATCAATTGAATTTGGAAACACTTATTTCTAAGTGGCTAACCAAGTAGTTAAGGTATAATGGCCAAATGTACAGTACACTCTTAATAATTCAAAAAAAGGAATGGGTCTCATTTACTAAGTGTCCGAAAGCCGCACTTTCGTGCGCTTTCCCAGAATAATTCGTTTTCCCGTTATTGCGCCCGGGATTTTGTCCGATCGGCACCTGGCTTGACCCGTGCGAAATCGGGGGCATGGCCGGCGGACTAACCCGATGGGATTAGGTACAAACTGCAGAATTAAAAAAGGTTTTGTTCGTCAAGTCAAGCACTCACTATACTGTGAAAACAGGCTGAACTTCGGTGGACCTTGGCGCATGCAGTGACACAGGAAAGAGACTCGGAACGCACAATCTTAGTGAATCACGCGGACCCGACAGTCAGCACGCCCGGGTCTGCGGGATAAAATCTGTCAGTATCTGTTTGCACACAATGTATTCAAAGATGCCATGTACCACAATCTTTGCATTTAATAAGAGTAAAAGGTACATTTTTGTAAATTCTATATTAATAATTAGATATATATATATTATCTATATAAATTAAACTACTACTACTACTCATACATATACCATACATTAAATCACACATACCGTATAGCGATTAATTTTTATCCAACGTGCAGTCACGAGTGTATGATTGCTAATTCCAGTGAGTAGTAATAATATTGAAGTCACCATCTGTCAGCACTGTAACACACGTGCCAAACCATTCCAGAATGGCTGAATAGAAATTTGGGACTTATTAGGCCATGCTGTTATCCAACCCAACTCCACTCACAACCTCAAAATCCAGTCAGAAATGTCAATATACTAACTAGTGTCAGATTAGGTTTAAAAGGGTTGGCCATTTTTGCATAAATTGCCTTCTTTGACTACTGCCTTAACTAATAACTATCTGTGAACTCTGTAGGATGTTTGTTTTAAAATGTCTGACACCAATAATAGGGAGAGTTAGGATAGACTCTCCTGCTGTCCTCCTCCCACCTCCCTGTGTTACGTGAGAGGGCTGAGATAGAAAAAAAGGACACTGAGAGCTTGCCACTAGGACGACTGAGAATTGACACAGGATTTGTGTACATGATGCAAAGTGCACATTTGGATAACAGGAAAAGGCTAAGCTCGCTTAGAGGAGAAAAGGTACATATACCCGCAGAGACTGTCATGGAACTGATTTATTCAAAAGTGGCCAGCAATTCAATCCTTTTTCTTGTTTATCAGGCTGTTTTTGAATCCTACGAAATAAGGTTTTTCAAGACATTTATGTTTGTAACCAAACTAGCACTAGCATTAAAAGGCAAAACATGTGTTACCACTTTCCTCAACACAATGTTTTATTGCAGATCGCTCTGTGTTTGAGAGTTAAAACTTCAGCAATTCACTTTTCTAGTGTGTGCTGTCGAGTATGGGTTTCCGCCTTTGTGTGGTAGTGTAGCATGGTTATCATAGAAAAATAGATAGTCAGGTACAAGAGGCAAATATCAAAAACGCAGAATTAACGAAGTAGCTAAAAACGTTGTATGGACCAATATAGACTATGGTAAGCCAGGGACCCTTATAACCAGCAAAGAGGATACTGCACATAGGGGTAATTAGTTTGTTTAGAGGAGAATTGCTCTGAGGGTGTGAGCAGTGTTAACCCTTTCTATTCAGAGTAAAGTTTGCAGAAAGACGGCTAGGTAGCTTCGAGTCTCCCCCAACCCACAGTCAGTCCAGCTAAGCACGTGTTCACACCTATGACTGAAATACCGATGAATTCCGCATCTTTCTCATCCTTTTGCTCAATGCCAGAAAAACCTACCAGATGTAACAGTTACTTAACCTGTTACAAGGCCAATGTACCCTCCTAAGGCTAAAGGTTTGTAAGGGTTTCTGGTATGGTACAAATTGAGGGTGCAGGGGCATGAAGACTCATATAACGCACCTCCAGGATATACCCCTTCAATGAACTAATTCTGAACAGCTTTCTTGGGACCCTGCAGGACTAATGAATATTGCAACCTGAAATTCCTCTCTCTCCTCTGGATAACACTGGAGCTGATAGCTAGCGGAACCGGAGTAAAGATGGCACTGTACGGTGTAAAAAACTGCCTACGTATGTATTGAAAGCAACCTGGTGAATGGTGGAACAAGCTCACGTAATTCGGCCAGCAGAGGTTGGCCCCTAATGTACAGGAAGTGACCACATTCACTAATTGCTCTCTCCGGGCTTGATATGTTTCTACTCCAGTTGAATATCGGACAGGGGTGAGGGCATACTGTCACCCTGTTTTTTCTGAGGGCTCAATTCCACAGGTGTCTCCTTTCCCTGACTAAATTCTTATAAGTCCTTGTGTGTTCTCACATCCCCATCATGTTCCTCTCGCCTCCTCTGGTCTTTGATCATTCCCATTCTCTGTATCATTATTTCTTCTGCCTGTTAGGTTTTATTTCAGTGAGCAAAATCAAAGAACTCTACAGAACAACCTGGAGCCGTAGTTTAGACTAACAGACACGAATGAATATTTTTTTCAACAACTATTTGTGAAATCCATGAGGTATGCGGAGGGTAATGGGGCAAACTTCAATCTAAAGGACACATTTCCAGACTGAATTTTAAGACAAAGTTCGTGGTTGATACCACACTCATTCCTCCCAACACAATCGGGATCTTTAGACGGCCTTTTTTAGTGCTATTATGTCATTGTGTGAACTTTTGGGCTTTAGTCTCGCCCAGGTTTAACTGTATGTTTCAGGTGAATGATTTGACAAAGGTTTAAGCAATTCATGTGTCTCTAATAACGAGTATTTGAATGAAACCCATAATTAACAATTGACAGTGACATGGGAATGAGTTTGGAAGAGTCCTCCAAAAACCTAGACAATGAATTTACACGACGGTCATAAACATCATTTCTGGAACTTCTATGCAAATGTAAATGTTGGTTACATAACAAGGAATTTTTTTCGGGTTATCAAATGGCACATCTTAGACACTACTAATTGCCAATAACACATACTAAAATATAACGTTTTACCCGGACGTCCCGTATAAATTCAATGAAAATATGGATCCAAGGATTATTTGTTAGAGGAAGTGGTTGGTGGAGCCTCTCCGGAAAGTGTTGAGGATCATTTGACCTTGCACACACTTCGTAAGCAGCCACAAAGCCTTGAAGATCATGTGACCGAGATGGCCACTCTAAGGACCTAGACAACAGTTACTGGATTCCAGCAATATGCCGGTGCCCTGGCGAACACAGACCTGTATTTCTTCAAGTACAAGAAGTCGAAGATTGGGGGAAGCAAACAACCTCGATTCAGGATTATTTTTAGGAGCTGAAACCTGAGCATTAATGATAGACATGGCCACATTCTGATCAATGACAGCAATAAAAACCTTAAGATTTTTAGTGCCAGGACGGTATGTGATGAAAAAATCAAAACTAGTAAAAACATGGTCAGTAATCACAGTTGGTTGTTTGGCCACTGAAAGGAAGTGTCTTCATTCCTCAAATGCCCACATTGGGGCACATTTACTTACCCCGTTCATTGATACCCTTTCCGTTCTCGGTCCCGCGGCTTTTTGTCCACGAGGATTCGGGTCCGCCGGAATTCACTAAGCTCGTGCGCCCGATATCCAGCTGGTGGTCGCTCGGCGCTGAGGTCCACCGGAGTTCACCTTCTTCTTCCCGGTGTATGTGAGTGCATTGTCTTTCGACAACAAACGTTTTTTAAATTCCGCCGTTTTTTCCGAATCTGTCGGGTTGTCCACAAGCCACGCCCCCCGATTTCTTCGATTGAAAGCATTGCCGATGCCCCAAATCCGATCGCGTGCGCCAAAAACCCGGGGCAATCAGGGTCAACCTCGGAAATTCGGAAACCCGACGAAAGTGCGGCGTTTCGGAACCTTAGTAAATGAGCCCCATTATGTCCATGCATTAATGGTTTCCCACAAATCATAATTGCACTCTGAGGAGGAGAACTTTCTGAGAAAAATGCAACGGGTGTAGGGTGGTAAGGGGTCGACCCTGGACACAACAGCTCCCTCAAACCTCTGAAGTGTCATCTCCACAACAAAGGTTGATTCAAATCAGGTAAAATCAGACAGCGGTGTTCCTTAAAGCGCATTTTAGCTGTACAAATGCTGACTCTGATCTCATTGGTTGCAATCAGCACCCTTTTAATAGTAAGATCTGTACAGAAAACCTTTTAATAAAATTTTCGATCATGTTTAGAATATCCCAAAATTTTTTCAGATTAGCGAGACTTTCCGTTTCCCATTTCTCAATAGTTTGTGACCTTGATGGGAATCCATACAAAAAGGAAGGATTTTTTTTTACTCTGAAGAGGAACTTAGCAAGCTTAGCAAGTAATTGATTCAGATGGATGGATTGATTCTGACATGTCGTATATGGGTGGCCCAATCAGGATAAAAGATAAGGATATCATCCAAATAAACAACAACATACTAACCCAGAACATCCTGGAAGATATAATTAACAAACTGTTGGAAGACAACAGGAGCATTGCATAACACTAGTGCCATAATAAGATATTTAAAATGTCTCTGAGGTGTATTAAACACCATCTTCCATTCATCTCCCTCCCTGATCCGAATCAGATTGTAGGTCCAATCTTGGAGAACCAACAAGCAACCACTAACTGACTGAGATAGTTGGGGATCAATAGGAGAGGATCCTGATTTTTACAGTAATATTATTAAGCTCATGATAGCCACCAGCTTTCTTACCAACAAAAAATAAACCTGCCCACATAGGAGAGTTGAAGAGCGTATAAACTGTAAACTGTCTATCTACTTCCCAATAGTCTTATGCTATGGAAGGGACAGATTAAAAATTCTACAGTTAGGGTATTTAAACCAAACCCGCAAGTTTTATCAATCCCACGTCATACGGCCTATAGGAAGTTAAAGGGTAATTCTCGTCTTGACATTCACAATCAGTTTTGTAGATCTGCCTATATAAACATGTCTTCCAATTAGATGTTATTAAAAAAAATGTTCCTGAGTTGAAGATAATTTCCATATTGTAGTCTATGGTCCCCTAAACCGGATGGATTCCCGGATACGGCCCCCTCTGCTGGAGGGATTGCACAAAAAAACAAAAGGTGTTGTATATAGAAATGTCTGGGAGTTACGCAGGTCCTGTGGTATGATCGCTGAATCAAGGAGGTCAGACAGGACGCTATAGCGCATTTCTGGCCACCCTGCCGAGTGTGACTGGTCGTACCGAGGAAAGCAAGAATGCAACAGAATGGCTACCTTTATGAGAAATTATCTTCACCAGGAACATTTTTTTAATAAGATCAATGAAGAAATGTTTAGAATGGAAGATTAGTGAAACTGAATGTCAATGCCCAGACGAGAATACCCCTTTAAGTATGTAGAAACTTTGTAAAACATCAGCAAAATTAGAATAAAGTCAGGCAAATAAACACCTTTAGCCATGACATCAGAAACAAGAATTGAGAGTGCACATTTTAACCTCACTTTATTATTCACAAGAGGCTCCAATCAAAGACAGGATTATGCAGGGACTTATCAAGGAAGCCCTAGAATTATATCAGCAGACAAATTATTAAAACATAAAATTCCAGCAACTTTAAAAGGGAAAGTTCAGCACCTTTACCACAAAAATTGGGCATCCAATGACAAATTACACCTAATAGAGCCCAAACAAAATTCATATTGACCAAATTTGGCTGCAGCCCCATGCACTTTAAAGGTTTTGCCAGAAACAGAATCTCAGTGACTGAAATGGATACAGGCAGTAGCTTGTTGGAAATACCTAGCGCCCCACCAAGTGACTCTCTTGAAAGTAGCTTGGTGCTGGAGTTTCCACTGTTGGTTTCTTGTGGCAGGACCTTTGACTGGCTTTCCACTGTAGAAGCAGAGTGCATTTCTAAAGTGGTGCTTCTTTCGATCACTAATCTGCATGGGTTCTTTAATATTAACCAGGGTCTCTTAGGTGAGGTAGAAGAAACAGGAAAAAAAGACAAGGAGCAGACTGAGAGAACAAACAGACAAGGTAAACTTAGTTCACATTTTCATTCCAAAAACGTTTGTCTAACCTAACTGCCAATTACTCCAAATTTTTGGCCAGGGTGAGTCATTCCAACCTGAAGGAACACACCATCTCCTGAACACAGTAATCTTTAACCAGGTATCTCCTTGGTGTAAGCCTGTTAACTGAACTTTCAGTTACCCAGATTTACAGTTCCTCATATAATAGCCCTAATGCTGAAAAAAATGCTCCACACATCGGAGCATCTGAAGCTAAATAAATGCACTTTCCTGAGGATTCCACATAGGAGAGATGTAATAATGGCTACTTCTGGGAGTTGAAATTCAGGTCTTCTCAGCCTGATAGTACGAACTGAGGAAAGACCCTGACCACGATGTAACATAAATTAGTTTAATTTTGTACTTCTGAAGTTTTACTGTTATCTGGTCATCTGGTGGCTGTAGAGGATTGGATAATTTTCCTTATTTCGTTAAACAATTCCTTCATATAGATTACCCAGGGATGTTAGTACCAAGAGGAGTCTTTGAAAAACATCTAGATAACGCATTAGGCCCAATGCCCATGAATGAGTCTACATTAGACAGCATTTGGACATAACTCTGACACATTCTGTTGTGCTATGCCCAATGTTTTCCAGAGCCTTGATCCGCATCACAGCATGCATTACTCTATCCGAGTTCCATGAAACCCATGCCCTTTGAAGTTCATTGTGTGTTAAAAAAACAGCAAACACCTGATGTCATCCTAGTGCGGCCAATTTTTCACATTTTGCTAAGTTATCACAAGTGGAATTTTTTAAGGAAACACTTCACTAAGTTTGGTAGAAGACATGCATTCAACACACTTGAAATATTCAGTATTATGATATCAGTTGAACCCAATGTTCAAGCGTAGCTTCTTAATGAAACATATTTCTCAAAAGAGAATTTAAATAAGATCATAAGCATAAGCATTAAATCTCAGATTATATTCCTTTGTGCTGAGAATATCAACGTGAGGTAAAATGCAAATTAGTTTTACAAATTTGATCTGAGCTGAACTCAAGTTCTCCCTCCTTATATTCCCCTCCTATGTGATTGATATGGACCCTGGACAAGTGAATTTATCCTCATAAAATGAGCATTGTGACACTCACTCCTATTTGTTCCATATATTGTTTGTACTCTGTAATGTAATATTATATTGTTTATGTCCCCTATGATTTGTAAAGTGCTATGGAATGATTTCAAATATGAAGTTTTGGATAATGCCACCACACTGCCCATAAAGGAAATAATATGTAAATTTTCTGCATGATGATGAGGTACTGTAGTGATTTATTAGGTTCATTTTTGCTAACAGTTACTTTTAAAATCAGCTATGACACTGGAAGCTCATTGTATTTGTGTGAAACAGTTGTGGAAGCATTCATTCAAATGATAAAAGCATGTTCAAGGTTAGGATAAGCTAGTGTAAGAGCTTGTTTTCCTAAAAGAAAGGCATCTATGCCTATGGAAAACCAAAGAAAAATGTGTCTCATTCTTATCAGTTTGGTAATTGTTCAAATATAACCCAAAAAATGTTGATTAACCATAACACACAATTCTACACACTGTTTATTTATCACTTAAAGAGGTATTCCGAATATGAATGTCTGATACAAACACCATAATCCATAAATAAATGAAGATAACAATGTCAATGTCATTAGTCACAAATGGAGCTTATATTTTATGATTCACAAAATGTTATGGGCTTGCATATTTATATTTGCATTAAGTTTGCATATTTATCACCAAAGATGGCCACTACTGGAAACTACATGTCCCATGATCCTTTCATTTCAGCTCTTCCCTCTCAGCTCTGTCCCAGTGACGATGTAACGACTTTCATTATCTCACTAAGATGACGTCTCACCACAACACTGGCCATACTGATGCACTGCAGCCGACCAAATACAGCCAAACAGTGATGATCACATGACCTGCCCAGGCAGGTGCAGGACATGGATATGGACATGTGACAAGTGGCCATTTTCTGTCTGTGTCTGCTCCATGCGGAGAAATCAACGGACTGGTTAAGTGCCAGTAGCATTTTCATTCTCCATCATATAATTATGTCAAGGGTAGCAACATTTTAAATAACAACTTATACATATTAGCTTATATTTTGAGGACCGATTTGATAATATATGTTATTCCTTGAATAGCCCTTTAACCCTGTCAAAGCAGTGATACAACCTAATAATTCTATATCTGTTAAATGGAATGTACATTTCTCTAACTAACATTGAGTTGAGTGCTCATAATACTATTTTACAGTAAATTTTCTCTATAGACATCAAATATAGAAAAGCAGGTGCAGTGAACTGACACGAAATAAGTACAAATGTACTTATAGCAAAATTGTATAGGCAATTGTTGTACACTGACATAATTTTGTATGTAATCTAAGTCACTATGATTATATAAATATGTTTGGTATCAGTTCTTGTTTTGTGTATTATTTCTTAGTTACACAGCATTTGATGAAAAATCCATGTTTCCCCACATGGGTTTTATGTTAAGGGAACCTGTCACCAGGGACCTCATTTTCACTAAAGACAGGTTACGAAGCCCATTAAAGCTGCAGTGCAAATCGCCTTTCTCTGCTTTCTCTAAGCGTTTGCATTACAATATAATTGTGTGTTATAACTTACCTTGAACCCGGACGAAACCCTGTGAGTCCCAGCGATTGGATTGGTTTGTATGAATTTCATAAAACATGTGTCTTGTCTGTGCAGGTAGACCGTTCAGCTCTTGGCCCCACCTTGTGCTCCTGTACAGCTCCTCCCTCCTGCTCCTTCACAGAGCTTCTCTGCTTATTATGACATTTTTTCAGATTTTAACAATATGTAATAGCAGTATGATATTTGAGGCCTACAACTGTGGAAACTAATAAATGAACAGTCCCATGCCAGTCTGTACAGGACCGTGAAATACTTTGGGTCAGCATATGTGACCTGAATTACAAAGTTCTTCTGGCTCCCATAATTTGCACTACTGTAGCAGTAGTCAGAAACAGGCACACTGCACCGCCTCTCTCTGCTCTGACCCACACAGCTGGTTTTAACATTTAGGGCACCGGAAATAGCTTTTACATGACCTTTTACAATACACCAGTCTTATTAAATTGTACTCAAAATGCTATTCATCTGGTCAAAAAATCCAGTTAAGGAAAAAGATCAGCGTAGTGTTACAGTGCCCAAAATAAATAATATAATAGTATATTAAAAAATATGTAGTATAAACCATGCTTAGAAGCTTTATATATGATGTATATTCTATTGGAAATCATTATGTATTTCTTATTTACACTTGTTCTTTAAAATCAATCCTTTAATATGTCTATACAAGACTGTAACAAAAACCAATTACTTGATAACAGAAAAGCAGAAAAAAAATGCAAAAAATGCACTAGAAAATGCATAAAAAGTTCTGGCATCAGCCCAGAGAAAACAAAACTTGATTATGTCATGCAATTACAAATACACTGGCAACAGTAAGACATTTAAACCAAGACAACTTGCAGTAAACCCCGAAGCTAAACATAACCTATTCTTCTATTTACTTTAAAAGGAATCTGTACACAGGTTTACACTACAAACTCAGACATGTTTATGTCAGCAGCCCTTGAGATCTCAAGGTCACAAACTGTGGTATTAGTAGACTGTGTATCTTTATCCGGGATGGTGCTGGACTTCTGGACACTCTGCTGCCTCGCTGTGTGAGATCTCTGACAATCATAGCCTTTTCCCCTGAGTAAATGTAGTATTAAAACAGAAGCTTCTACAGCATGCCTTATGTCAGAGAGAGGGCTGTGGCAGATTTCACAAGGCTTCAAATCCACTAAAACTTGAAAATAAATGCATGATGTAGGGCGAACGCAAGGGCAGACTTCTTATTTAAAGGTATACATGGCTTAACCAAACAGAAATTTTCCTGATGCGCATAATGAAAACATAATTTGGAGATGTCAAAACTCTTACTACCTACCTTATCACGTCACTAGTTTTCACTCATGACCAGACTCGATTTTTCAAATCTGACAGTCTCACGATAATTGGTTATAACTTTCGGAATGCCTTAACATATCGGATGATTTTGAGAATGTTTTCTCGTACACATTGTACTTCATGTTAGTTATAAATTTTAAGTGATAGTTTTGCGTTTCATTCTGAAAAAAGTGAAAATTTGGCAAACATTTGTAAAATTCTTCTTTTCCAATTTGAAATGTTCTGGTTTCCAGACAAGATGTAAAGTACCCAAAAGTTATAATTAACATTTACAGAATATCTGCTTCCGGTCATTTTTTTTTCTAGTAGCTATGAGGTGCAGAACTTTAGGTGCGATTTTTCTTATTTTTCATGAAATTGCCAAAACTCACATTTTGAGGGACAACACAGCTTTCAAGTGACTTTGAAAGGCCTTAATAATAGTAAAACCACATAAATTACCTCACTATAGAAAGTTCACCCCTCAACATACGTAAAACAACCTTCTATTAATTCTATTAAACCCTTTAAGTGTTTCACATGGGTTAAAAAATATGGACTTGCGTTTAGAAACTATAGAATTTTTTTGGAAATAACATTTCATTTAGGCCAAAACTGACATTTTCAGAATAATTAAATGATGAAACGCACTGCAACGCTTTGACCCAATTCCTCCCAGTGTACTGATACCCCATATGTGGTGTGTTCCTGCTGATGGGCGACCGCCATGTATAGATGAATGGAGGCGCCATTCACAGCAGTTTTTTTTCGAGTTTTTTTTTTTACGTAGTTCACCGAGCGGGTTTCATTATGATAGATTTATTGTACAGATTAATACGGACGCGGTGATACCAATAATGTACGTGGTTTGGGTTTTATATACTTTTTTGCATTTTAGGTGTTACTGGGAGAGTAATGGGACTTTATTTTATTTATTTATTTATTTAATTATTTATAAAAAGATTTATTTTTTTTTAACTGTTTAACATTTTTACTACCTTGGCTTGAATAAGCGATCATCCGATCACTTATTCAAGCCTTTACATGGCATACACTTGTATTGAAGTGTATGGTGTAATAACTGTGCATTGCCGCCCATGCTCAGTTACTTACAGCCGGGTCCTTTGCCAGGAAGGCAGAACCCGGCAGGGAGAGAAGCCTGCATCCTCGGGTCCCTCGTCGGGACCCGGGCAGCGCAGGAGGGATCATATTCCCCGGTAAGCAACACCGGGGGGTCCCATCCCGGGGGACACACTTGCACGACCACGGCGTGTAAGGGGTAAAAAACACTTGGGATCTGAGATTTTCCGATCCGCGGTGTTAGTGCCCGGTCTGGGCTGTGATATCACAGCTCGACACACCAGCACCAGCGAGACCCCGTGTCCTGAACTTCTTCGCGCGCCTCATCTGAAACATTAACATTTATTTTTAATCATATGTCTTATACAATAATTTCATTGGATTTTATTTAAAAATGTACCTATAATTAGCCATGTTTTCCCTTAGAAACAAGATGCTGTCTGTATGACCATGTCTCGCAGCCACCTTGGTATAAACGCTACAATCTAGGGGTCAGACAGCCTCAATTGATGCCGAGCCACTGCTGCCAGGGTTTTGAGTTGGTCATAAAACAGAAATGGGAAGAAATGCTTTCCATTTCCAATTTGCTGTTACGCGTCCCCTAGTCAAGAACAACCCGACTTACAGACGACCCCTGGTTACAAGGACCTCTTGATGTTGGTATATTCTGTACTTTACCTTAGGCTACTATAACAGCTATAACAGTTATCACGTGCTAATTAAGTTCTAATCCTTGTTCTTATGAAAATCCAACATTTTTTAAAAATCCTCATTGTCCACGAGACTGTCTAATATTACTCTTACAGTTTTTTTTTTCCTCTATTTTCTTCTTGTCTTTCTTTTGTTGTTTCAATCTGAGGCTCCATTTGGCAGAGCACATGGCTGAATGGGCTTTTTACTGACCCAGCCAGGAGAGTGTCTCCGCACTCCAGGGAGTCTCTGTTTGATCAGAAAACGTGCTCTTCCAAGGTGATGAAATTGAACACTTTAGGTCAGTGTGTGGTTCAGAATGGTGTGTTGGTGGTGGTGGTGGGTTGTGTGAAAGAAGCAGCAGACTGTAGTTTTTCCCTCCAAAACTAGACAATGGGAATATCATAGCTGTCCATACTGGGGCATAATTAATAATTCTGTGGTCCTCAGTTACCCAGGACACACCCTGAGAGAAAAATTAGTTGTTGCTCCAATTGAAGGCAGCCAATAGAAGAACACCCCTGATATTAGGCTAAGACACCCGAGTTTGGTATGGGGTTATATGGGAAAACGTACCTGTTTGGTTGGAAGCAATGGCACAATTGTGCCATCTTACAATCAAAAGTTATGGGTTTTTGATAAAACCAGACCCAAAAGTACCCCCTCACTGAGGAGATGGAAACACCCCCCCTCCAGGGACATCATAGCCATGGGTGGGGTCAAATGCCCCTGGGTTAAATTAGTGAAGCAGCCACTGGTTTCGTTCAGTGTGGAGGACTCGCTGGAAGAGTGGATCGTGTCTATGCCCAGTCCTCAGGCCAAAGATTTCATTTCTTCCTATTCCTGCAAGAGTTTTTTGTTTCCTTTTTCCCTGTTTGTAAATATCGTATGCGTAGTGTTTTTTAATCTTTTTTCATTTTATCTGACAATTTTATTCTTTGAGTGTATTGCATTTTTTTAATTGTAAATTAAAGTGTTCCTTTAATAAGTCTCTGCTTGTAGACTTAAAGAATTTGAGTCTCTGAAGGGAATTACGTTACCAGAGGTCATTGTTAACATAGTCTATGTGCATGTTCTTTGTGAATTTATCATTGTAAAATCGTATAAGTAGTGAGTACATATGCTGAGTTATCAGGGTGCATTGTCTGTGTGGTTGAGGTGCCTATGGCCTTCTTTGCGTAAATAACTCGTGGGTGGTGGCAGTGTGGACTGGGTGCCGAGATTGAGTGGAGTAAATTTAGCGCTAGGACGCCATTCTGTGGAAGTGGGCAGAACTTTAAGGGCTTAATTCTGGGACTACATAGAGCAGGTATCCCCGTGTGTAAACTCCGGTGAATCGGGTTCGTGACAGAGACCAAAAATTTTTTGTCTGGGATTATAATTATAAAATATACAGTTCCGACTTACATACAAATTCAATTAAAGAACAAACCTCAAGAACCTATCCTTTATGTAACCCGGGGACTACCTGTACATAACATGTAACAGCATAGAATTTTAACCTAATATTGTCAACGCCAGTGTTCCAATTTTGGATCACTGATTTTATTGGCTGACCTGTACCTCAGCAGGAATCACTCACACATATTTTAAGAGGCTCTCTATGGTAGACTGCGCAACTGAACATGAGTAAGTGCTAGCAGTGGACCAAAAACACCAATGATTCTAACCACCTATACTGCTTCCCACATTACAAGTCATATTGTGTTTTCCCCATTACTATTGATACGTTGACCCCCTACTTCAAAATTAATTTAGTGCCCTAACCTTACCCTCTAGTTTTCTTGCAAAGATCCTCTCTTCCCATAGTCATCAATGGAGATGCAGCTCTTGGCACCATCCAACAACATATAATTACTCTCAGCCGTATCGGGCAGGAATGCACCAGGCTTGATGCAGCCTCTTCCAAGAAAGCACAAGAGCATCTCTCTTCCTATAGCCTCCTCACTTATAATTCCCCTTTTATGGTTACCCTCCAAACGTATTACGCACCCTTGCCATTGGCTTCCCACTTAAAATTCCCACTTAGCCCCCTCCCAAAGCCATTTTATTCTGTTGGCTGTCACATTTAATGCTCCCTTTTCTGTAGCACAACCTCCTCCATTGGACCCCTAATTAAAATTCTTCCCCTTCTGTAGCTCTCAATTTGTGCCCAATTTCTATAGATCCCTGACTTCTATCAGAAGCTCACTTTCTGTGTTCCCCTACAGCAGTACTTTTCTCCATTCCCCAATACACCTTTGCCCATGCAGTGCATGTCTGTGGAACCTCCTGTACAAAAATTTGTTTTTGGATTTTGCCATCTTCTGGCGCTAATAACTTTCTTATACTTTGGTTTACAGAGCTTTGGAAGGTGTAATTTTTGCGGCTTTTGATGACGTTTACAATGTTATAATTTTTAGGACTGTACGACTTTTTGATCACTTTTTATAGAATTTTTAATTTTTTTTTAAATGGCAAAAAAGTGCCATTTTCGACTTTGGGCGCTATTTTCCGTTACGGGGTTAAACGCAGTGAAAATCCGTTACTATATTTTGATAGATTGGGCATTTTCGGACGCTTCGATACCTAATGTGTTTAAAATTTTTACTGTTTATTTATCTCAGGTTTCCTAGGAAGGGGGTGATTTGAGTTTTTATGTTTTTTTATTATTTTTTTTTAATTTTTTTAACTATTTTATAGACTCCCTAGGGAGTCTGTACGATCCTATCATATACTGCCACTACAGTATGGCAGTATATGGGGATTTTCCTCCTCATTCATTACAATGTGCTGATAGCACATTGTAATGGATGGATTAACATGAAGCAGCCTAGGGTCTTTGGAAGACCCGAGGCTGTCATGGTGATGGATCGCTGCTCCCCGATGATGTCACGGGGAGCGACGATCCTTGGCAAGATGTCAGCACCTATGCGTCCCGGTCTTTTTGAAGCCGCCACAATATGCAGCAAAGACTTACCGGCTATGGAGAGGGCCCTCTCCAGGCACCCGCACCCGGCATGTGACATAGTATTACGTCACATGTCGGTAAGGGGTTAAAAACACACTTTTATGAGAAATTGCTTGTTTTGCTCTCAATATATAATTGCGGGACGAAAGTAAACTTTCCAGAATCAGAAGAAATTTTTACTTAAAAATATTTAAACAATTTTGGAATGGAGAGAGAAGAGGATATCGAAGGTTATGGAACTACATTAGCATAGGTGGCTAACAAGAGAGGAGCTGAACTCAAACTTCCAACTAGAGGGATCCCAATTCTTTCAGTTCACATAGATAGTGGATATGGCGCTGGAGGACTCAGCGAACTCGTAAGGGGAGCATTTCATATCTCTACAAAGCCATTAATTCCCAGACGGGCCTGAAGGAGGTGCAGTTTACAGGAGGGCGACCCAAGTAGGACACTTGGAGGCAAGGGAAACCCTTCTCAAAGGTTGGAAAGAATCCGTAAGATAGTGGTGAATGAAGTGTGGAGAGGCACGCACTTTAGGATTCTGCATAGAGCGTTTATGCATTCAATCTCCCGCCCTAACCACACCACCCAGACCTCTTAGTGGCCTGCCACAAATGTCAAACACCCGACAGTGACAAGTTCCACAGACTGTGGAAAGCCCCCATTCACCGCAACTATGGGAAGAAATACTGAGCATTGAGGAAAGTATGTGGGGTATATCTCTGATTTGTGACGCACTCTTGTTCCTGTTCCACTGTGACCCAGTGGAAACTACAGAAGGACAGGTTCACATGTGCCAAAATTGCTAAAAAAGACTAGATGCTTAACACCAAAATCCAAACTCACAGGCCCCATATTTAAATAGTGGCAGAGTTTTGAAGAAAGACTTTCCCTAATGTGACCTTTTACATTAACCCAGAGGTATCTAATGAAAAATCTTTGGGGCTAACTGGCCAGATAGGGAATTGTATGAATAGGGCGATAGGGGGAGGGAAAGGGTAAGAGCGCAGTGTTTATAAATGAGTGAGCCACAATGAAAGCTATACATGCATTGATTGTATGATGGCCATCATCTGTATGGTGATGTTTTTATAATGGCCTGCGAGCCAGAGAATTGTTGTCATGTTTTTTCTTGTCGAATAAAAACATTTAAAAATAAAAAAAAATATTTAAACAAATATAAACATATAAAACATATGTATTATATAAACATATAATAACTGTAATAAGTGCATAGTAAAACTACTATATATGTTTTCAAAAATTCTCTCATTACATTTTAGGTGTGTAAGGATTTGCCAGCTGTTGTTTGCTTTAAGCTATCAAATGTGATTTACAGTATAAAGCTGTTTTCAATAGAGAGCTGATTTCACTCTCTCTGTCAGCTTGAAATGAGGTACAGTAAAGGTAAAGTGCATATTCAACCATGCTATGTAGATTCTTTATTATCAGAACTGAAAATATTGCCTTTTCAAGTAAAGGAATACAAATTGCAAACATTTTCAGCATAGTTGTACAGTACTACTGTAGTCAATTGTGGGCCCTTACTAAAACAACCACTCTGAAAATATAGGTTGTCAGGAACCTTGCTGCTTGCTGACTGGATCTGACTTAGGTTCAGGAAGGGAGCCTGCCAGGTATCACTGCCAGGTCTCACTGGACCATGCTCTGACACCTCTTTGCCCTCCAAAAACCAGAGCGATAGCTGCCACCACTAGTCATATATAGGCTGACGTGACGCCTAAGATATACAATGCACCAATATTAGATTACAGTCACAAATTAAGCAATCATTGTAGGTAACTTCTCCTAAGAGTTATGGAATCGTTAGAACATAAGAAGGCTCTTATCAAATGGTAGTTTAATATCAAAATGAAAGTGCTTACAATTAAAAAAAGGGTTATACAAAAAGAGTTACAAATTAAACAGACATAAACATACAATGCAAAAAATAAGTTTGGTAAAATAAAAAAGAAATTAGAACTTAATACATTCTGGGGTGTTTTAAGTCTGGTGCCTGGGGAAGCAGAAAGGCCTGATCAAACTTTCTTGGACCCCCAAAGAAATAGATTCTAAGATTCACTCACCTGCCCCCTTGCTTGTGATGACACCAGGATGCCTGGCATATAATAATTGCCTTTTATCACTAGAAGGTTTAAACCAGCCTTGTATACTTCAGAATCTTTCTTGGCTGATATCTTGCCCTGTGGGGGTCCTATAAACCTGGTTTTAATTCCAGCTTTTCCCTCCAAGTGTCCTGCACGCATACATACTATGCATGATGAGTTCAGTGCTAATAGTTTAGGGGTTATGTAATTGCCTCCTGTCGGAAAAGATATACATACTGGATTGCGTGGGTATGAAAGATACAGATTGCTGCGAAAAGGAATACGGCGTATTGCTTTGTACCACAAGGGCGCCGGCGTGCATGAGATGCAGCCTGCTAATGAAGTCCTGAGACCAGAAATAGAGGGTGCGCATGTACATTAGGATGAATGTGCTGGTGCATAATCGTGGTGAAACAGCACCTTCTTTTTCGCCAAATGCGCCCATGTCTCCTTCAATATTTTGTGGAAGCGGTCCAATAACTCACTGTAGTATTGTCCAGTGTTCGTTCTTCCTTTTTCTGAAAAATCCATGAGGATGACGCCATTGGCATTCCAAAAAATCGCAATGAACTTTTCCAGCCAATGGGGCCGTCTTCGCCTTCTTTGGAGCAGATTTACCGGCAGAAATCCATTGTTTTGATTGTTGCTTAGTTTCTGGTGTGTAATAATGAATCCAGGTTTCATCAACGGTGATGAACGCAAAAACTCTGGACATCGCTTAAATTGCTCCAAACACTGCTTCGAAGTTAACAGCCGCAACCACTTGTTGTCCACCTTGAGCAATCGCAGCACCCATCAGGCCGGCAATATTTTCATTGCCAACTTGTAAAATATTAATTGCCATTCCGGTTGACACACATACAGCCTCTTCTACTTTGCACACTTTTGTTTCGTCGATCAGCGAGAATCATGTTGTGGACTTTTTGAATGATTTCCTCTGTAACCACATCTGCAGGGTGCCCTGGTCACTCCTCATCAAAAAAGGATGTTTGCCCACGTTTAAATTTGTTGAACCAATATCTAACTGTGGTCATAGATGGCGAAGTGTCTCCATAAACAGCATCCAACTTTGCTTTTATCTTCTCACATATTGAAACTAATGCAGGGATAGGGGACAGATGGGCGTTTCAGGCAGGTGGAAGTTGTTGGAGTGCAGTGTGCCTGCCTCTGTAAACAAACATTGGCACAGCACCAATAGACAGCGGTGCAGGAGAAAGTGTGTGTCATGAAAGGTAAGTATAAGTTTCTTTTATTACAGCTCCGCCAAGGCCACTTATATATTCTTTTAAACACTTGGACAGCCCATTTAATAATGTCTTCTATCAATTCTGTGCAGATTCCTGCTCTTTTAAGAGGCCAAAACTGTCAGATGGCAATAAAACATATAATTTTAGATAATAGTCCAGCAACTAATTAATTGGTGATGGCCATATTGCCCAGATCTATATAAGCCTGCCTCTTCCTGCAAGCCCTGCCGGATCTTTGTGCCTCACAGCCTGAGAGAAAGCTTTACAGCGATTAGCCTGCGTTCCTGTGTCTCCTGCGTTCCTGTGTCTCCTGCGTTCCTTTGTCCCTCCGTGTTCCAGTGTTACCTGAGCTCCTCCGTGTTCCCGTATTACCTGAGCTCCTCCGTGTTCCCGTGTACCAGTGTGCCTCCGTGCTGCTGTCCTGTGTGCTATGTTTCCGTACCCCTCTGCTTGGACCTCCTGTTGCTGACCCCGGATTGAACCCTGATGTTGCATCTCTGCCGCCTGCCCTGACCCTGTGCCTGGACTTTGACCACGAGATTGATTGCCGTTCTTGTACCTCAACCTTGACCGCCACTGCAGACAAGTCACGCCTGAGGAACGACCTGGTGGTACCATGCCGCAGCTTGTCTAACCCGCTTTGCGGCCGGCTCTGGTGAAAACCGGGTACCACTTAGACTCCGGTCCCAGGTAGTGGCTTGAGTCATCGTCTGCAGTGGTCCAGTGGATCCACAACCCGCAAGCCTGACAAAGATTTTGTTATCTGACCGCAATGCAGTAGGCACTGACTGACTTAATTGGAGAAATTATAAGAGGGGTCTGTATTTTTGAAACACTAATTTAGACTCCATCTATTGTTACCATTAAAAAGCATACAGTATTACCTTTACTGAACTCATAAGAAACTGGATTGAAAATTGTCTAGGTGTTAGGCATGCTGAGGGTAAGTAATTGCCAGTAGTAGTTATAGGTTTAGCCAATTACCTGTTTTGTTTTTTATTATACAAAATCAATGCATTTTTCATTAGGGGTATTGAAGTCCTTAAAGTGTAACCGTCATTCTGAGCAAAAAAAAACTAAAATACATAATTCTGCTCCAGGTGTCCCTGGGAATCATTCCTCAAAGTATTTTGCCTCTCGGTCCTCATTTAGTACCTTTTTTGGCCCATAGCAACCAGGGTTTCCAGCTCTCAAAAAACTACAATCTATCTATCTATCTATCTATCTATCTATCTATCTATCTATCTATCTCGTATCCATTTATCTATCTCTAATATTTTTCTATTTATCTATCTATCTATCTATCTATCTCATATGTATCCATCCCTATGTATCTATCCCTATCTATCTCCTATCTTTCTATCTCATATCTTTCTATCTCCTATCTATCTATGTATATCCTATCTATATCATATCTATCTATCTATGTATCCATGTCCATCTGTCTATCTATCTACCTACCTACCTACCTAAGTACTCCAGCTCCAGCACAGCACAGCACATGACAGGACAGCATGAAGACTTGGAGATTGTCTCCTGCCATTTCCTGTGTGTGTGAGGTGATGGGGGGAGGGGGGGCTGCAGTTTGTGTCTGTGTGGATTATTTGTTATACACAAGTGTAGGGAAAGCTGAGGAGAGAGAAGAATGTAGGTGTTTGGTCACTACATTAGTTTGGGCTTCTACCTGCACATGGCTGAGTGCTGGGGCACATGAGGTAATCAGCTGTGAGCAGGGAGGGGGATGGGGGCGTGTCTCCTGTTCCGTAGTCTTCTTTATGAAGACGGAATGACCATAGTAACAGACATTTGAGAGATAACTGCCATCTAGGGGAAGTCTGCAGAATAATCGAGGAAGGAGCAGGATTCGGGTAACTAATCCATTTTCAAAAGGGCTTAAAATTACCTGCCCTACAACATATCAAAAGTTTTTTTTAATTACAGTTACACTTTAAACTTCATGATATGTTAAGTAATTAATGAAGAAATATGCATAGAAAAAGTCCAGCTCACCTCCCTCAGTTCCCGGTGCAGTGGTGCCAAAACTCGAGAGCCTCAGGTCCACCAAATTCTTTAGAAAATGCATCCAGCACGCATAGGGACTATTTAATCAAAGCTTTATTCCATTAAAAGCATAGAGCATACACTGGTCCATGATTAAGCTTGTATAGCGAAACGCGTAGGTCAGTGGACCTGTGTCCGAGTTCGGCTGACTTTTCCACACCAGTGTATGCTCTATGCTTTTAATGGAATAAAGCTTGGATTAAATAGTCCCTATGTGTGCTGGATGCCTTTTCGAAAGACTTAAGTAATTAATCTATTCAGGAAATTTGTTTTCTGTTGGCTAAGATAAAAAAGTAAAAGATTTGGAAACAAATAAATAATAATAATCATTATTTAATATGTTTTAGTTGCACTAAGTATAAAAAAATAATCCTTATTTTTAAATATTCTGTAAATAATATGCTCTCTTTCTCTTGTTCTGCTGGCCTCTAAATTCCTAGAAATATGCCTGTAAACTTTTGATCATCTTGGGCAATAGGTGTTTAAGCATGCTTTATGAGTTAACAGACGACACTTGTAGCAGTATGTTACATTTCTGTGCTGGATACTGTAAAATAGTTTCCAGATGTTCTCTGGTCCCCCGTGAGAGATAGGGTAACAGTGACGTCAAAAATATGTTGTTTGTGTTCTACATTTTTTCAGTATCTGAAGCAATAAAACTATTTCTGACATAAATTATTACTTACTGTGAAGATGAAATTAACAAATTTGTTAGAAAGTAATTTCTATATGATGTGATGTATCTATTGTTTTACTGTCTAGTTTATAAGAATATGAATTAACTACAACCAACTATTATTATGTAATTGTAAAGAGAGATTATAAACAGTCTACTGTTATATTTTCTGGACTAAAATAGATGTTCAACTTGTACAAATCTCTTCATTTTAATGTATTGTTGTTAAAAATATACAGAGTATGCTTGAACGTTGTTGCATCTTAGCTCGATAAAATAAATAGTTGGGCAGTTGAGATACTAAAGTCCACTTTAGCTACTTGCACCCCTCCATGTGCATCCCCTACATAGACCTGAGGGAAGTTGCCCCCACCTTGTTCAAATCAAACAAAATTGATGTCAAACGTTTGTGCTACGTTTGTGCTGGTTTGTGCAGCAGAAATTTTCATTTGTGTTGCTATAGTTTTTAAGATTTTAATGAAAGTTTCCAGAGGTCATCAAAGGTCAACCAGCCCCCCCTTCATTGCCCAAATCAAACAAAACTGGGACCGAACAATTCTGCTTCATTTGTGCTGGTTTGTGCTGCTCAAATTTTTGTTTACACTGCTTTTGTTTTAAATATATGAACAAAAAATTAAAGTTCAAAAGTTCAACCAGCCCCCCCACATTAACCGAATGCAACAAAACTGGTGTCAAACGTTAGTGCTACATTTGTGCTGGTTTGTGCAGCAAAAATATTCGTTTGTGTCGCTATCATTTTTAGGTATGTTCAGGTGTTTAAGGTGTTTAGGATAAACTGGTTGAAACAAACCTAGTGACACTTCCCTGGCTTGATCACCAGGGGGAGCTAGCAAACACATTGGGGCAGATTTACTTACCCAGTCCATTCGCGATCCAGCGGCGCGTTCTCTGCGCTGGATTCGGGTCCGGCCGGGATTTATTAAGGTAGTTCCTACGCCGTCCACCAGGTGGCGCTGCTGCGCTGAAAAGCATCGGAACGCGCTGGAGTTCATCGAGCCGGGCTGAGTGAAGGTAAGTGCAAGCTCCGCAACAGATTTTTTTTTTAAATGCGGCAGTTTTTTCGAATCCGTCGGGTTTTCGTTTGGCCATGCCCCCCCATTTCCGTCGCGTGCATGCCAGCGCCAATGCGCCACAATCCAATCGCGTGCGCCAAAATCCCGGGGCAATTAAGGGGAAATCGGCGCAAATCGGAAATATTCGGGTAACACGTTGAGAAATGCGAATCGGGCCCTTAGTAAATGACCCCCATTGTACTTTGGAAGAAATGAACTCTGATGACCTCTGGAAAAAAGTATGAATATATTAAAAATGATAGCGGCACAAACGAAAATACTCTATTTTATACAAAACAATAAAATCATACAACGCTATTCGAAGATTTTAAATATGCCCTGTGTCACTGTGTCACTGTAATGCTATAACATACATAAGGGATTTTTAGATCGTTTTCTCGTTAAACATTGCACTTGAAATCAATTGAAAAATTTGGATGACACCATTTGCATTTAATTTTTGAGTTTAATGAAAATTCTTCATTTTCAATGTTCTAAATTTGCTGCTTTTCAGAAAAAGTTAACCACTTAGGTGTTTCACAGGTGTTAAAATAAAATGGAGGCATGATTTAGAAATTGTAATTTACATTCACTTTGCCCCACATACTAAATACTAAATTCACAATGCATTAAATGATGGAAAGCTCCTCAAAGTTTGATAACCAGTTTCCCCTAAGTGTGCCGATATTCCATTTGTGGTGGTAAACTGCTGTATGGGCACAATACAGGGCATAGAATGAAAGGTGCACCATTGAGAGCAGATTTGCATTGTCACATTTTACAGGCTATACATTTTTTTTTGTAATGTGGACATGTTTCAGTATCAAGATATTAACCCTTTCATGGTGGAGGATAAGAAATTATTGTTTAGGGTTTTTAGCTTTTTTATGACTGTAATTTATATAGCTTATTTCAATTTGACTTGATTTACAGAATACAGAACTCATTTAGTGAGAGGTTCACGTGTTTCTGCATTGCCATCTTCAGAGGTCACAATAACGTCTGTACAAGCGTTTGAGATGCTTGTATAGGCAGCTTAACACGTTCAAAAACTCTGATGTGGAAAAATCGGCCCCACACTTTTTTCTGTTCAGCAGGCGGCAGATCAATGATGCTAATGCTTTTTCAGTCTAAAAATAAAAGTCTTCACTCACAACTAGAGATGAGCGAACATACTCGTCCGAGCTTGATGCTCGTTCGAGCATTAGCGTACTCGAAACTGCTCGTTGCTCGGACGAATACTTCGCCCGCTGTGCTGAATGCACATTTATCTGCTGTACTGACTCATAGGGTCTTTGGAAACCCGAGCTGTCATGGTGATGGATCGCTCTCCCCGTGGTTCCGGGAGCGACGATCCTTGGCAGATATCAGCACCTATGCGTCCCGGCTTTTGAGCCGCCCAATCTGCAGCAAGACTTACCGCTATGGAGAGGGCCCTCTCCAGGCACCCGCACACCCCTGGTGGACATATATTACGTCACATGTCGTAAGGGGTTAAAAACACACTTTTATGAGAAATGCTGTTTTGCTCTCAATATAATTTCGTGGACGAAAGTAAACTTTCCAGAACAAAGAATTTTTACTTAAAAATATTAAACAATTTTGGAATGAGAAGAAGAGGTATCAAGGTTATGGAACTACATTAGCATATTGGCTACAAGAGAGCTGAACTCAAACTTCCCAACTATAGGGATCCCCATTCTTTCAGTTCACATAGATAGTGGATATCGCTGAGGACCACGACTCGTAAGGGAGCATATTCCATATCTCTACAAGCCATTAATTCCCAGACGGCCCTGAGGGAGTCAGTTTACAGGAGTCGACCCATAGGACACTTGGAGGCAGGGAACCCGTCTCAAGGTTTGGAAAGAATCCGTAGATAGTGGTGAATGAAGTGGTGGAGTAGGCACGCACTTTAGGATTCTGCTAGAGCGTTTATGCATTCAATCTCCCGCCCTAACCGACCCACCCATACCTCTTAGTGGCCTGCCACAATTCACACACCCTGACATGCAAGTTCCACGGAGCTGTGGAAAGCCCCCATTCACCGCAACTATGGGAAAGATACTGAGCATTAGGTAAGGTATGTGGGGTATACTCTGATTTGTGACTCACTCTTGTTCCTGTTCTACTGTGACCCAGTGGAAACTACAGAAGACTGCCACAGGTTCACGATTGCCAAATTGCTAAAAAGACTAGATGCTTAACAACCAAAATCCAACTCACCAGGCCCCATATTTACAAAGTGGCAGTTTTGAGAAAGACTTTCCCTAATGTGACCTTTTACATTAACCCAGAGGTTCTAATGATATCTTTGGGGTACTGCCAGATAGGAATGTATGATGATGTAGAGCGAGGGATTGCAATAGGGGGAGGGAAGGGGTAAGAGCGCAGTGTTTTATAAATGATTGCCACAATGAAGCTATACATGCATTGATGTATGATGGCCATCATCTGTATGTGATTTTTTTATAATGGCCTGCGGCCAGGAATTGGTTGTAATGTTTTTTCTTTCTTGTCGAATAAAAACATTTACAAAAAACAATATTTAAACAAATATAACATATAAAAACATATGTATTAAATATACAACTTAATAACTGTATAACATAGTGCATAGTAAAACTACTATATATGTTTTTCAAAAATTCTCTCATTAGCCTTTTAGGTTGTTGGATTTTGCCGCTGTTGTTTGCTTTAAGCTATCAATTGTGATTTACAGTATAAAGCTGTTTTCAATAGAGAGTCTGATTTCACTCTCTCTGTCAGCTTGAATGAGGTACAGCTAAAGGTCAAAGTGCATATTCTCACCATGCTATGATGTAGATTTTTATTATCAGAACTGAAATATGTGCCTTTTCAAGTAAAGAATACAAATTGCAAACATTTTCAGCAAGTTGTACACTACCTGTGTTATGTGGGCCCTTACTAAAAACACCACTCTGAAAGCTATAAAAAATATAGGTTGTCAGGAATCTTGCTGCTTGCTGACTGGATCTGCATGGGTTCAAGGGAGCCCTGCCAGTATCACTTCCAGGTCTCACTGGCCATGCCCTGACACCTCTTTGCCCTCCAAAAACCAGAGCGATAGCTGCCACCACTAGTCATATATAGCTGACGTGACGCCTAAGATATACATGCACAATATTAGATTACAGTCACAAATTACCATCTTGTAGTAACTTCTCCTAAGATTTATGGACATCGTTGAACATTAGAAGCTCTTATCAAATGGTAGGTTAATATCAAAATGAAAGGTGCTTACAATTAAAAAAGGGTTTCCAAAAGTTACAATTACAGACATAAACATACAATGCAAAAATAAGTTTGGTAACATAAAAAAAGAAAAGAAATTAGAAGAAAAAGGTACCTACCCCTACCAGCTCAGGTGAGTGGTGCCGAGCTTCTTATTTGTTAGTGTTTTAAAAACCGCTGTAATCGCGGTTTAAAACACTTTTAACTTTATAGCCCTCAGGGAGGTACGCGCTCGGCGCTTACCCATGCGCGCGCCTCTCCTTCACTTCCTATTAGCCGCGCGCATGGTAAGCGCCGCGCGCGTACCGATACAAGCTGTTTAAAAACACTAACAAAAATAAGCTCCTGGCACCAGCTCACCCTGAGCTGGTGCTCGTGTTTTCCCTTTCTTAAAAACCTGCCATTTCACAGTGGTAGGTTTCTTTTAATACATTCTGGGGTTTTAATGTCTGGTGCCGTGGGAAGCGAAGGCCTGATCAAACTTTCTTGACCCCCAAAGAATAGATTCTAAGATTCACTCACCGCCCCTCCTTGCTTTGATGACACCAGAGGCCGGCATATAATCATTGCCTTTTATCACTAAAGGTTTAACCACCTTTATACCTCAGAATATTTCTTGGCTGATATCTTGCCCTGTGGGGGTCCTATAAACCTGGTTTTAATTCCCTTTTTCCCTCCAAGTGTCCTGCACTCATACTACTATGCATGATGAGTTCAGTGCTAATTTTAGGGGTTTATGAATTGCCTCCTGTCGGAAAAGATAACTACATACCGGATTGCGTGGGTATGAAAGATACGATTGCTGCGAAAAGGAATACGGCGTATTGCTTTGTACCACAAGGGCGCCGGCGTGCATGAGATGCCAGCTGCTAGAGAAAGTCCTGAGACCAGAATAGAGGGTGCGCATGTACATTAGGATAATGTGCTGGTGCATAATCGTGGTGAAACGCACCTTCTTTTTCGCCAAATGCCGCCCATCCCTCTCAATATTTTGTGGAAGCGGTCCACTAACTCACTGTAAGATTGTCCATGTTCGTTCTTTCTTTTTCTGAAATACCCTGAGGATTGACGCCATTGGCATTCCAAAATCGCAATGAACTTTTCCAGCCAATGGACCGTCTTTGCCTTCTTTGGAGCCGATTTACCCGGCAGAATCCATTGTTTTGATTGTTGCTTAGTTTCTTGGTGTGTATAATGAATCCAGGTTCATCAACGGTGATGAACGCAAAAACTCTGGACATCGCTTAATTGCTCCAAACACTGCTTCGAATTAACAGCCGCAACCACTTGTTGGTCCACCTTGAGCATCCGCAGCACCCATCAGCGGCCGGCAATATTTTCATTGCCAACTTGTAAAATATTAATTGCCATTCCTTTGACACACATACAGCCTCTTCTACTTTGCACACTTTTGTTTTCGTCGTCAGCGAAATCATGTTGTGGACTTTTTGAATGATTTCCTCTGTACCACATCTGCAGGGTCCCTGGTCACTCCTCATCAAAAAAGGATTTGCCCACGTTTAAATTTGGTTGAACCAATATCTAACTGTGGTCATAGATGCGAAGTGTCCTCCATAACACATCCAACTTTGCTTTTATCTTCTCACATTTGAAACTAATGCAGGATAGGGGACAATGGGCGTTTCAGGCAGGTGGAAGTTGTTGGAGTGCAGTGTTGCCTGCCTCTGTAAACAAACTTGGCACAGCACCACTAGACAGCGGTGGCAGGAGAAAGTGTGTGTCATGAGGTAGTATAAGTTTCTTTTATTACAGCTCCGCCAAGGCCACTTATATATTCTTTAAACACTTGACAGCCCATTTAATAATGTCTTCTATCAATTCTGTCTCAATTTCCTGCTCTTTTAAGAGGCCAAAACTGTCAGATGGCATAAAACTATAATTTTAGATAATAGTCCAGCAACTAATTAAATGGTGATGGCCATATATGCCCAGATCTTTATAAGCCGCCCTTCCTGCAAGCCCTGCCGGATCTTTGTGCCTCACAGCCTGAGAGAAAGCTTTACAGCGATTAGCCTGCGTTCCTGTGTCCCTGCGGTCCTGTGTCTCCTGCTTCCGTTGTCCCTCCGTGTTCCAGTGTTACCTGAGCTCCTCCTGTTTCCCGTATTACCTGAGCTCCTCCGTGTCCCCGTGTACCAGTGTGCCTCCGGTGCTGCTGTCCTGTGTGTCTGTGTTTCCGTCCCCCTCTGCTTGGACCTCCTGTTGCTGACCCCGATTGAACCCTGATGTTGCATCTCTTGCCGCCTGCCCTGACCCTGTGCCTGGACTTTGACCACGAGATTGATTGCCGTTCTTGTACCCTCAACCTGACCGCCACTAGCCAACAAGTCACGCCTGAGAACCCTGGTGGTACCATGCCGCACTTGTCTAACCCGCTTTTGCGCCGGCTCTGGTGAAAACCGGGTACCACTTAGACTTCCGTGTCCCAGGTAGTGGCTTGAGTCATCTCTGCAGTGGTCCAGTGGATCCACACACCCGCAAGCCTGACAAGATTTTGTTATCTGACCGCAATGCAGTAGGCACGACTGACTTAATTGGAGAAATATATAGAGGGGTCCTAATTTTTGAAACACTAATTTTAAGACTCCATCTATTGTTACCATTAAAAAGCATACGTTACCTTTACTGAACCATAAGAAACTGTTGAAAATTGTCTGGTGTTAGCCATGCTGAGGGTAAGTATTGCCAGTAGTAGTTATAGGTTTAGCCAATTACCTGTTTTGTTTTTTATTATAAAAAATCACATGCTTTTTCATTAGGGGTATGAGTCCTTAAGTGTAAACCGTCATTCTGACCAAAAAACTAAATACATAATTCTGCTCCAGGTTCCCTGGGAATCATTCCTCAATATTTTGCCTCTCGGTCCTCATTTAGTACCTTTTTTGGCCCATACAACCAGGGTTTCCAGCTCTCAAAAAACTAACAATCTACTATCTATCTATCTATCTATCTATCTATCTATCTATCTATCTATCTCGTATCCATTTATTCTCTCTAATATTTTCTATTTATCTATCTATCTTCTATCTTCTCATATGTAGCCATCCCTATGTATCTATCCCTATCTATCTCCTATCTTTCTCTCATATCTTTCTATCTCCTATCTATCTTGTATACCTATCTATATCATATCTATCTATCTATGTATCCATGTCCATCTTCTATCTATCTACCTACCTACCACCTACTAACTCCAGCTCCGCACCAGCACCACATGCATGACAGCATGAAGACTTGGAGATTGTCTCCTGCCTTTTTCCTTGTGTGTGTGAGTTGGTGGGGGGAGGGGGGCTGCAGTTTGTGTCTGTGTGGAATTATTTGTTATACAACAGTGTAGGAAGCTGAGGAAGAGAAGAATGTAGGTGTTTGTCACTACATTAGTTTTGGGCTTCTACCTGCACATGGCTGATGCTGGGGCACATGAGGTATCAGCTTGTGAGCAGGAGGGGGATGGGGCGTGTCTCCTGTTCCGTAGTCTTCTTTATGAAGACGGAATGACCATAGTAACAGACATTTAGAGATAACTGCCATCTAGGGGAAGTCTGCAGATAATATCGAGATAGGAGCAGGATTCGGGTACTATCCATTTCAAAAGGGCTTAAAATTACCTCCCTACAACATATCAAAAGTTTTTTTTTAATACAGTTTACACTTTAAACTTCATGATATGTTAAGTAATTAATGAGAAATATGCAATAAAAGTCCACTCCCCTCCCTCGTTCCCGGTGCAGTGGTGCCAAAACTCGAGAGCCTCAGGTCCACCAAATTCTTTAGAAATGCATCCAGCACCATAGGGACTATTTATCAAGCTTTATTCCATTAAAAGCATAGAGCTACACTGTCCATGATAAGCTTGTATAGCGAAACGCGTAGGTCAGTGGACCTGTGTCCGAGTTCGGCTGACTTTTCCACACCAGTGTATGCTCTATGCTTTTAATGGAATAAAGCTTGGATTAAATGTCCCCTATTGTGTCTGGATGCCTTTTCGAAAGACTTAAGTATTAATCTATTCAGGAAATTTGTTTTCTGTTGGCTAAGATAAAAAAGTAAAGTTTGGAAACAAATAAATAATAATAATCATTATTTAATATGTTGTAGTTGCCCTAATATAAAAATAATCCTTATTTTTAAATATTCTGTAAATAATATGCTCTCTTCTCTTCTGTTCTGCTGGCCTCTAAATTCCTAGAATTGCCTGTAAACTTTTTGATCATCTTGGGCAATAGGTGTTAAGCATGCTTTATAGTTTAACAGACTACACTTGTAGCAGTATGTTACATTTTCTGTGCTGGATACTGTAAAATAGTTTCCAGATGTTCTCTGGTCCCCCGGAGATAGGGTACCAGTGACGTCAAAAATATTTGTTTGTGTCTACCATTTTTTCAGTATCTGAAGCAATAAAACTATTTCTGACATAATTATTACTACTTTGAAGATGAAATTAACAAATTTGTTAGAAAGTAATTTCTATAATATGTGATGTATATATGTTTTACTGTCTATTTTATAAGAATATGAATTAACTACAACCACTATTATTATGTAATTGTAAAGAAGATTATAAACATCTACTGTTATAGTTTTCTGGACGTAACATAATGTTCAACTTTACAATCGTAATCTCTTCATTCTTTAATGTATTGTTGTTAAAAATATCAGATTTATGCTTGAACGTTGTTGCTCTTAGCTTCGATAAATAAATAGTTGGGCAGTTGAGATCTCAAGTCCACTTTAGCTACTTGCAACCCTCCATGTGCACCCTACATAGCGCCTGAGTGAAGTTGGCCCCCCCACCTTGTTCAAATCAAACAAATTGATGTCAAACGTTTGTGCTACGTTTGTGCTGGTTTGTGCAGCAGAAATTTTCATTTGTGTTGCTATAGTTTTTAAGATTTTAATGAAAGTTTCCAAGAGTCATCAAAGGTCCACCAGCCCCCCCTTCATTGCCCAAATCAAACACAAACTGGGACCGAACAATTCTGCTTCATTTGTGCTGGGTTTGGTGCTGCTCAAATTTTTTGTTTACAACATGCTTTTGTTTTAAATATATGAACAAAAAATTAAAGTTCAAAAGTTCAACACACCGCCCCCCACATTAACACGAATGCAACAAAACTGGTGTCAAACTTAGTGCTACATTTGTGCTGGTTTGTGCAGCAAAATATTCGTTTGTGTCGCTATCATTTTTAGTTATGTTCAGGTGTTTAAGGTGTTTAGGATAACTGGTGAAAAACAAACCTAGTGACACTTCCTGGCTTGATCACCAGGGGAGCTACAACACATGGGGCAGATTTACTTACCCAGCCTTCGCGATTCCAGCGCGCGTTCTCTTCGCTGGATTCGGGTCCGGCCGGGATTTATTAAGGTAGTTCTACGCCGTCCACCAGGTGGCCTGCTGCGCTGAAAAGCATCGGGAAGCGCTTGAGTTCATCGAGCCGGCTATTTAAGGTAAGTGCAAGCTCCGCAACAGATTTTTTTTTTTAAATGCGCGTTTTTTTTCTCGAATCCGTCGGGTTTTCTCGTTTGGCCATGCCCCCCCATTTCCGTCGCTGCATGCCAGCGCCAATGCGCCACAATCACATCTGGCGTGCGCCAAAATCCCGGGGCAATTAAGGGGAAATCGGCGCAAATCGGAAATATTCGGGTAACACGTTGAAAATGCGAATCGGGCCCTTAGTAATGACCCCCATTGTACTTTTGAAGAGAATGAACTCTGATGACCTCTGGAAAAAAGTTGAATATATTAAAAATGATGCGCACAAACAAAATACTCTATTTTATACAAACAATAAAATCAAACAACGCTATTCGAAGATTTTAAATATGCCCTGTGTCACTGTGTCACTGTAATGCTATAATAACATAAGTGGATTTTTAGGATACGTTTGCCCTCGTTAAACATTGCACTTGAAATCAATTGAAAAATTTGGATGCACCATTTGCATTAAATTTTGAGTTTAATGAAAATTCTTCATTTTCAATGTTCTAAATTTGCTGCTTTTCAGAAAAAGTTAACCACTTAGGTGTTTCACAGTGTTAAATAAAATGGAGGCTATTTAGAAATTGTATTTACATTCACTTTGCCCCACATACTAATACTAAATTCACAATGCATTAAATATGGAAAGCTCCTCAAAGTTTGATAACCAGTTTCCCCTAATTGTGCGCATATTCCAGTTGTGGTGTAAACTGCTGTATGGGCACAATACAGGGCATAGAATGAAAGGTGCACCATTGAGAGCAGATTTGCATGTCACTTTTACAGGCTATACATTTTTTTGTAATGTGACATGTTTCAGTATCAAGATATTAACCCTTTCATTGTGAGGATAAGAAATTATTGTTTAGGGTTTTTATAGCTTTTTTATTGACTGTAATTTATATAGCTTATTTCAATTTGACTTGATTACAGAATACAGAACTCATTTAGTAGAAGGTTTCACGGTTTCTTCTGCATTGCCATCTTCCAGGTGGTCACATAACGTCCTGTACAACGTTGAGATGCTTGTATAGGCCAGCTTAACACGTTCAAAAACTCTGATGTGGAAAAATCGGCCCCACACTTTTTTCTGTTCAGCAGGCGCAGATCAATGATGCTATGCTTTTTCAGTCTAAAAATAAAAGTCTTCACTCCACAACTAGAGATGAGCGAACATCTCGTCCGAGCTTGATGCTCGTTCAGCATTACGTACTCGAAACTGCTCGTTGCTCGACGATACTTCGCCCGCTTGACAAAATGGCAGCTCCCCGCCGTTTTGCTTTTTGGCGGCCAGAAACAGAGCCAATCACAAGCCAGGAGACTCTGCACTCCACCCAGCATGACGTGGTACCCTTACACGTCGATAGCAGTGGTTGGCTGGCCAGATCAGGTGACCCTGGAATAGACTAGCCCCTGCCCGCGCTGCTCGGATCATTCTGTGTCTGGATGCCGCCAGGGAGAGAGCTGCTGCTGGTCAGGGAAAGCGTTAGGGTGTTCTATTAGCTTACTGTTAGGCAGGAGTGATTCTACAACAACCCAACAGCCCTTCTAGGGCTACTAACGTATACTTTTTTTATTTTTATTTGCAGCTAGTACCATATTGTGAGGAATTTGCAGGGGGACTTGCTACCGTTGTGTTTAGCTCTTAGTGACACACATATCCACCTCAAACACCAAAGTGGGAAATTTATTAGGGGTTTGATTTCATTAGGCACGTCTGTCCCATTTACTTTTTATTTTACGTTTATTTTTTTAATAACTCACGACGTCATCTCATCTGGCTATTAGCAGTGTGCTTTTCATACTTGGCTAGAAAATAGCCAAAGGGAATCCAAACGCTTACTTAACGCCTACAATACTTATCTATATTTTATTTCTGGTTGATCTGCTGGTGGCTGTCCGTGCTGCAGTGCATCTACTACCAATTGTGAGCAATTTGTATGAGACTTGCGACCTTTGGTTTAGCGCTAGTGACGCACATATCCTCGCAAAGACCGAAGTGGGAAAATTTATTAGGGGTTTGGATTTCCATTATGCACGAGTCTGCATTTCCTTTTTATTTTACGTTTATTTTTGCATACTCACGTCATCTCATCGGCATAGCATGTGCTTTCATACTTGCTAGAAATACCTCGCATAGGATAGCATCGTTTTGGTTTTAAAACTAAAAAACACAAAAACAAAAAAAAAACACAAAAAAAAAACACAAAAAAAAGTTAAAAAAATAAAAAAAAAATTATAACTTTCATTTTCAAAATGTTTAACAACCCGAGGGCTAGGGGTAGAGGACGAGGGCGGGGACGTGGGCGTCCAACTACTGCAGGGGTCAGAGGCCTGTCCTGGGCGGGGTGAGACAAACCACCTGCTGATGAGGAGCAGGGGAACCGCCGCAGAGCTACACTCCCCTAGGTTCATGTCTGAAGTTACTCTGGGACTCGTGTAGAGCACTGTTGAGCCAGAACAGTGCGAACAGGTGATGTCGTGGATTGCCGACAATGCTTCGAGCAATTTGTCCACCATCAGTCTTCCACGCAGTCCCACCATGTCCACGAAATCGGCCACTCCTCCAGCTCCTGCACCCGCAGTCCTCCTCCCCCTCCCCCCAGTCTGCCCCTCCCAGGAAAATTTGCCATTTGAACCGCCATACTCTGAGGACTGTTTTCTGGACCCTTCCCACATTCACAAACCACTTGTCCGTTGCTGCTGAGCAATTTTCCGATGCCCGGTTTTCCACCAGTCGCAGTCTGTGGTGATGATGACCTTCTTTGACGTAGTGGAAGTGTGTTAAAGAGTGTCCGACGATAGGAGACACGGTTGTCAGACAGTGGGGAAGTTGTTGTCAGGGCAGGAAGTCCGAGGGGGGAGCAGACTGAGGGATCGGGATGATGAGGTGACAGACCCAAGCTGGTTGAGAGGCTGGTGAACACAGTGCTTCTGATACGGAGGAGAGTCCTCTACACCTGAACAGGTTGGAAGAGGCAGTGGTGGGGCCAGACGGAAGTGCAGGGCCCAGCATGGTGCATCAGCGCCAATGTTCACTAGTGAAGCTCCCTTGGCGAGGGCTCCCCGCGCGAGGGCTAGATTTTCAGAGTCTGGAGGTTCTTAAAGAACAACCGGATGACCGACGGACTGTGGTGTGCAACCTTTGCCAACCAGATCAGCAGGGTTCCACCACTACTAGCTTAACTACCACCAGTATGCGCAGGCATATGAATGCTAAACACCCCACTCAGTGCACCAAGCCCGTTCACTCCGTGCCGTGCACACCACTGCCCTTCCCCGTGTCACTGATAGTCAGCCCCTGCCCAGGACCCTGGGACAAAAACCCCCATCGTCGCCTCCACGATCCTCCACAGCATCCACCAGCGTTCAGCTCTCCATACCCCCAAACGCTGGAGCGGAACGGAAATATAGTGCACCCACCCGCACGCCCAAGCCCTTAATGTCCACATCTCCAGATTGCTTAGCCTGGAGATGCTGCCCTATAGGCTAGTAGAGCCGGGCCTTTCGCAACCTCATGGCGGCGGCCGCCCCTCGTTATTCGGTCCCAGTCCGCCACTAACTTTCCCGATTGCCTCCCCAGCCCTGCACCAGCACGTGTCAGACACCATCATCCGGTTCCCTGACCAACACACCGTTTCTGACAAGGTACCCACTGACCACGACACGTGGACGTGCTTGCCGGCATGGGCCCTAATACATCGCTGACGGCAACATTGGGTTAACTTGGTGGAGCTGGGACCGAGTCTACTGACCCTGCGGCTGTGTCCTATACTACTATATTGCGACTCCTGAGGATTTGCGGGGGCCTACCTCCCCGTACAGTCTTTCAGGGCCACTATGCCTGCCTCCTCCTCCTACCCGCTCCCCCTCCCCCTCCCTCCTCCGCACTACCATCCGTCGGGGCACGGCGCCATCAGTCGTAGCTCTAGGCACAGCAGCATGCCTCGCTAAGTCGCGCAGGCGGTGCTCAACTGCTGAGCCTAGGCCGATAAAATGCACACCGCCCAAGACGAACTTAATTACAAAAGGGCATCACGGCGCAGACTGAATCTGTGGCTGGCACCCTGCTGAACCTCAAGCCGGCATGGTTGTGTGTTGGACAACGGCCGTAACCTGGGGCGGCTCTGAACTCGGCAGACTGACACATGTGCCATGGCCTGGCCCATGTGGTTAAAATCTGAGTATCAGCGTTTCCCTCAAAAGACTACCTACCCCAATCGTCTGATTTGCTCACGAAGGTGTCGCCTCATCTGTTGCGCCTTTCATGAAAGTCCAGCCAGATGCTTGCCATCTCAGGGCATGCAGGCGCCGCCCCAACTGCCCGCTCACCGACTGTTTGTGTCGACGGCCCCACGAGGTTGAATGCAACATAGACTATGTTACCCAGAGTTTTACCAGCAGCGCAGACGATTGTATAACTGCCAATGCGCAACTTCCCCCAGAAACTGTATTCAGTGTCAGTCATCTTTCCGTCAGTCTACAATGAGGAGTGGACTTGGATGTCTGATATCTTCAGTGCTGAGTAACTTCTGGAGATCAACACAGATGGTCATAGCATGGCGATTGCGCCCATCATCACAGCCTCCCATCCCGCTTGCTTGGCCTGTTGAAAACTCTTCTAGGTCAGCAATGAATCGGACAGCACTTGGTTGCTCCCAACAAGAGACTGGGAAGAATATTCCCTTGTGGATACCAAGCAAACCCTTAGGTCCTGTTTCTTCAGCCATATCGCAGGAGTGAGGTGTAGGAGATAGGAGAATAGGAGGAGAATTTGGCGATACGACAAGAGGTGGAACCATTGTTCAGTCGTTCTACTGTTCAGTCAGTGTATGGAGAAGAAGAGGAGGTTGGAGGAGTTGGAGGTGAGGAGGACAATGGACATTCAGGCCAGTGAGGGAGTGAATTCTTACGCTTTTGGTACTCTTGGCGCATATGGGCAGATTTCATGCTATGCGCCTAGTCCCGTGGACCCTCGCGTTAAGAATTATCCAGCAACCGCATACTGGGTTCATCTCCTGGACCCACGGTACAAGCAACATCTGCCACTCTCATCCCCTGGCAGATGGAAAGGAGAGTGTGAGAATGCATGAATACCAGCAGGGCCCTGTGGCAACAACTGAAACAGTATTTCCTTCTACACGCGCTAGTCGCAGGTGCGTAGTTCTGCTGGGACAAGTACGCGACGGGGAGTGGCGAAGCAGGTCAAGCTTGTCCAGCACGGCAATGGTACGGCTTTACAAGGCTTTGTGCCCAGCTTTATTAGGTACCCCACAAGACACTGTCCCACCTGTCAAAAAAGCCCAGGTCTCGCGAGTAGGGCCTGATGCTTTACATGAAAGATGGTGATGAGTAACGTAGCTCGACCAGGACCATCGTCCTATGTCACACAGCATCCGCTACAACCTACTGGGTTTCAAAGCTGGACTGGTGATAGAACGGGCCGCTGTTAACGCCTTGGAGTCTTGCCTGCGCCTCGCTAGCTAGTCTTGTCCATCCCCGGGAGTTTTCAGTGGCAGCTTGTGGCTCTCTCACCGTAAGCGTACACGCTGTTCGGACTGCGCGCTGACAGGCCTGACGCTTATTAAATGAATAAAGGCTGATTTCTAGATTTTCCAATCTCCACCAGGTGAGAAAGCTCTACCGTGAATAATATTGATCCCCCGCCTCCTCCCCTCCTCCCATTTTTCCTTCCTTCCTCCTTCTCTCTTTGTACATAAAGCAGAGGAAAATGGCTATTTTTTTTGATAGTACGGGCCCACGGCCTCTATTGCCTTAGTACTTCCTGATTTATTCCTTTAATTTTCTGGAGGCGCCCTACCCGATCCCTCTGTTTTGAACAATTTTGTGAGTGGCCAAAAAAACAACAAAATCTATTATTCGAGCACAGCTCCTTAAAAAATTGGACAGCCACATACGGCACTCATCTAGTAATTTCCATTTTCTGGTAGGGCACCTACCTGCTCCTCTGGTTTGAAACATTTTTGGGATGCCACATACAGCACATCAATCTATTCATTTTCTGGGATGGTCCACCTACCTGCTCCTCTGGTTTGAAACTTTTTGGGACTGCACATACAGGCACTCATCTATTACATTTGTCTGGAGGGCCACCTACTCCTGCTCCTCTGGTTGAAAACTATTTTTGGACTGCCACATACAGTCCTGCTCAATCGATTCCATTTCTGAGGGCCACCCTACCTGCTCTCTGTTTTGTAAAATTTTTGGACTGCCACAGACAGGCACTATCCCCACTTAAATTTGTCTCCATACAGCTTCCACACTTGTCTCCGTTGCTAACCAACCGTCCAAAAGTCGGCCATCTAGCTGCCTCCATACATCTTCCCCGTTATCACACGCGTTGTGTCAGGCAGAATTTTGGGGTTGTTTTCATTCAATGGATTCCACATCAAAGTTTGTTACTTGTCGCCACCTTCTACCCCCTGCTGTGTTATCCGCCACAAATCTACTGGCAAAACTTGTACCATTTACGGATTTATTTCAGCGCTTCTCTTGCGCATCTGTGTACTTCCCCTCACCTCCACCCGGCCATAATTTCATCCCAAACTTTCTAAGAACTCGACTACAACTTACTTGGTGCAGGCTGGGGACCGAGTCTGACCCTGGTGCTGGTCAGATACTGCCGACCTAGAGGATTGTGCTGGACCTACCTCTGTCCATTTCTCATTCAAAGGCCTACTTAAATAATCCTCCTCTCCTCCCACCCCTCCCTCCATCCCCTACCTCCTCCGAATTCCCATCTCCGTGGCCATTGGCGCCATCAAGTCGGTAGCTCTAGGCCACAGCAGCAGTGCCGTCGCCGAGACGACAGCAGCGGTTCTAAAACTGCGGAGCCTAGGGCGATAAAAGGCACACCGCCCAAGAGCTATTTACACATGAGAATGCATACAGGGCTTTCCAACAATCAAACTTGTTGAACTTTGTCCGCCACCCCTGCTGTGTAATCCAACAAAATATAACTGGGCAAACTTTTATTAATTATCATTTACCAGATTAATTTTCAAAAATTGCATCACAGGCTTCTCGTTCTTCTTGCGCTCGTTACATTCCCCCGACCCGCACTTATCCAAAACTTATAAAAGCGCTACTCTTACTACACTTGGATCTTTATACAACAGGTTCTTAGAGATAACTTATTGGGGGAGTAGCCATGAGAGAGTATATGGTGAGGCTTGTTGTGGGCGCGATGTGGCGGAAAGGTTGCGCGACATGAGTGAGCGCACGCCACAGCTCCAATCACCGAGAAGCCAACTACATGTGAGGGGGGTGTGGTTTAAGCATTGTCAGAAGCGAGACTAAATACACTATTTCATATATTCATACTATATCTATTCAAGATTACACTGCCTCCAAAATAATAATATAATATCTTTATTATATTCGCCATCATATATCGTAGCGCTTTACAAACATAGAAACAATACATGTAATGAACATAGCCAACATTTGTTAGGAACACAGAGTGAGGCCTGCGCGCAAGCTTTACGGGTTATGAAGATAATGGGGTACAAAGTACAAGAAATATTTAAATGGTCAAGCCATTCTCCTAGGGAATAGAACAAATATAATACAATGGAATGCTGGCGCTTGAACCACTCAGCCGTCACGCAGTTCAGGTGAATGGGATGGCAGAGAAGTCGGGGCCTGTTGGTGCTGGATACGATGGTAGGTACGACACAGGAACGGATTGGTAGAAGAGTTTTAAAACGTCATGGGCATTATGAGTGTTTATAGGCTTGCCAAGAGAAATGTTTTTAAAGAGCACGGTTTGAAACTTTGGAGGTTAGGTATTAGTCCTGATAGTCCGGGGCAGAGCATTCCATAGAATTGGTGCAGCTCTAGAGAAGTCTTGAGACGCGAGTGGGAGGTCCGCACTAGGGTAGAGGTTAATCTAAGATCCCTGGCGGATCTAGAGCCGGTTTGGGCGATAGACTGAGATAAGATAGGAGAGTAGGGTGGTGCAGCATTATACAGAGCTTTATGATGAGGGTTATTATGTTTAAACTGTAGTTCGAAAGATACTGGCAGCCATGCAAGCGATGGCATGAACTGTAGGCATTACATGGTCCCCTTATCAAACGAGCTGTGTCAGGCAGAATTTTGGGTTGTTTTCATGCTTCCCACACCAACTTGTTAACTTTGTCGCCACCCTGCTGTGTATCCACAAAATATACTGGCAACTTTTATCATTTCCAATATTATTCAGCGCTTCGGGCCGCTTCTGTTTACATTCCCCGCACCCGCCATACCTAACTTATAAGAATTTACTACACTTGATCTTATACAAAAGGTTCTTGAGAAGTGCTGTTTGGGGAGTAAGCCCTAGAGACAGTGCTTGATTGGTGGAATGCTCGCCTGTCAAGCTGAGCGCCACTCCTGCCAGATCCACTAACATAGTTTTTAACTGCAGCACCTTTAATCTACTACTATTCACTGGCCTCCATACTGGTCCCCTTATCAACTAGCTGTGTCGGCAGAATGTGGGGTTGTTTCATGGCTTCCTATTTCACCTGGTCGCCACCCTCTGTGTAATCAAAGATATACTGGTCACTTTTATCATGTACCGAATTATTTGAGCTCTTCTTGCTCACCTCCTTGGGGGCCATACGGCATGCCACCTGTGTATTTTGTGTTGATGCCTGGTCCATTATGAGGGTATGTCGCCATGCCCATACTGCTAGCCTGCCGCTGCTGCCGCTTTTTGACCCTCTGCAATGCCGGCCCCTATGTGGTCAGGGCAATTATGGATGTTTTAGATGCTATCTCTACCTCAGTCCGTCCCTCTTCATGCATGCTGTTGTGCCCATAATTTTGGCATAGGTGCATTCGGCAGTCCTCAGAGGGCAATCCATGCATGCTGGCCCCTGCTGTTTCCTTCCATTTCCGTTGTTGTTTTCCATCCTTTTCTGAGTTTCCCAGTGTTTGGTCCCAAGCTTCCTGTGCAGAACCTTGGTCCCTTGAAAATGCTCGAGTCTCCCATTGACTTCAATGGGGCTCGTATCGAGACTAGCACTCGAGCTCGGAAAGTTTGTCTCGAATAACGAGTACCCGAGCATTTTAGTGCTCGCTCATCTCTACTCACCACACACCAATGGTAGTGAGTTGAGCTTTATAAGTTAGTAGGCTGCGGGGTGGGGCTGTTGTGCTTAGGTTGCAGATATGTCTGTCAGTAAATAAGTGAGAATCATGGGGGGCACAGTAGGGGAGATGGCAGGGGTCACATAACCCCAGTCCTGTCATAGGGAGCACATTTCTTGGGAGAAATATTGGGCCTAAGAGCAGCGGTGTTGGAGCATGCAGGACGCAAGCTGTCTCAAGAGATCAAGGAGGTTAGCATGAGGAGCAGGTCCTCATTTCCTCACCGAAATCTGTTAGGCTTTCTGATGAGGATTGAGACTGTGCTCACACATAGCGTTCATTTTTGCATTTATAAACTCATGGCAACCCCCTTGGACGATTCTTGGCCTGATTGCACAAGCGTTTCCATAGAAATGCATGCGATCGGTAACCAGCAATTGGTGTCTTGCATTTAAACAATGCAAAACAGTGGGAGCTGGTTGCCGAACAAATGCTTTTCTATAGAAATGGGGGTTGGCTGTGTGTTTATAAACACAAGGCAAATGCTGCATGTGAACACAGCCTTTGACCGACATGCCCTATATCTTCAGCATAATCTGTTTGGAACTTAGGGCATGTCGTAGATGGAGGAAATTTTGATCATGTAATCCTGCTAACTCTTGAATGAGCACCACATGTTTTGCATGTACAAAATATAAAATACTAGCTGTAACTCCTGACATTGCCTGGGATGGTAAATAACTGCTCTTAGCTACAACAAAATGGAATAGATTAAAAAAAAATGTAATATGTATCTATACACTCTCATTCTAGCGACTCTCTGTCTCTGACACTCTCATTTCAACAACTGTCCGTCATTGACGCTCTCATTCCAGTGACTGTCGGTCTCTGATTCTCTCTTTCCAGCGACTGTCTGTCTCTGACCCTCTCATTCTAGTGACTTTACGTCTCTGACACTCTCATTCCAACAACTGTCCATCTCTGATGCTCTCATTCCAGTGACTGTCCGTCTCTGAGGCTCTCATTCCAGCAACCTTCCATCTCTGACACTCTCATTCCAACGACTGTGCACTCTGGACCGCTCTATTCCGAGACTTTCCGTCTTGAGCCTCTCATTCCAGTCGACGTCCATCCCTTGCTCTTCATTCCAGCGTTGCCTCGCCTCCCTGCGCTCCCATTCAGGACTGCCGCCACCTTACGCTCTATTCCAGCGACTGTCCCCTCGGACGCTCTCATCATAACTGTCTGTTCTCTGATGCTCTCGCATTTCCAGCCACTGTCCGTGCCTGATGCCGCTCGTATTCTAACGTCCTCTGCCTCTCATCCTGCGTGCCGAGCTCTCATTACAGGTGACCGTGTGTGCTTAAAGCTCTCATTACAGGACTGTATGCTCTAGCTCTGCATTACAGCGACTACTGCTCCATCTCTGACGCTCTCATTCCAGCGACTGCCCATCCCTGACGCTCTCATTCCAGTGACTGCCCATCCCTGACACTCCCATTCCAGCGACCGTCTATCCCTGACACTCTCATTCCAGTGACTGTCCGTCTCTGACGCTCTCATTCCAGCGACAGCCCATCCCTGACACTCTCATTCCAGTGACTGTCTGTCCCTGACACTCTCATTACAGTGACTGTCCGTCCCTGACACTCTCATTCCAGCGACTGTCTATCCCTGACACTCATTCCTGTGACTGTCTGTCCCTGACACTCCCATTCCAGCGACTGTTCGTCCCTGACGCTCATATTCCAGTGACTGTCTGTCCCTGACACCCTCATTCCAGTGACTGCTGTCCCTGACACTCTCATTTCAGCGACTGTCTGTCCCTGACACTCTCATTCCAGCGATTGTCTATCCCTGACACACTGATTTCAGTGACTGTCTGTCCCTGACAACAACTTCCCCATGTCTGCAACCGGTCTCCTCAGTCGGAACACTCTTATACACACTTCCACACGTCAAAGCACAGGTCATATCACCACACAGACTGTGCAACTGGTGTGAAGAAAACCTGGGCATCGGAAAATTGCTCAAGACAGCACCGGACAAGTGGTGTTGCTGATGGTGGGAAGGTCCAGAAAACAGTATCAGAGTTATGCCGGTTCAAATGCAAATTTTCCTGGGAGGGGCGAGACTGGGGGGGAGGAGGCTGAGGTGCAGGAGGCTGGAGGAGTGGGGATTTCGGTGGACAGGGGGGAATGAGTGAAGACTGACTGGTTGGTGGACAAATGCTCGAAGCATGTCAGGCAATCCACGAACAATCAACTGATTCGCACGTTCATGGCCCTCAACAGTGCTCTCACACGAGTCCCAGTAACTTCAGACATGAACCTAGGGAGGTAGCTCTGCGGCGTGTCCCCTGCTCCTCATCAGCAGGGGTTGTCTACCCCGCCCAGGACCCGGCCTCTGACCCCTTGCAGTATTGGACGCCCACGTCCCCGCCTCGTCCCTACCCTAGCCCTCGGGTAATTTTTTTTTTTTTTTTTTTTTTTTACTTTTAAAATGGAGTATAATTTTTTTTTTTTTACTTTTTTTGTTTTTTTTTGTGTTTTTTTGTTTTTTTTTTTTTTTGTGTTTTGTTTTTTTTTGAGTTTTTTTAAACCAAAACAATCCTATCCTATTGCTATGGCTATTTTATAGCCAAGGATCAAAGGAAGCACACTTACTATGCACAGATGAGGATGACACTGAGTTCGTGCTAATAGAATCCAAACCCCTACTGAATTTTGCCACTTCGGCCTTTGCTATGGATATGTGCCGCACAAGCGCAGAACACAGCGGTCGCAAGTCTCACACAAATTGCTCAGAATTGGCAAGTACATGCACTCCGAGAAATACAGCCACCAGCAGATCAACCAGAATCAAATATATAGAACGCTACTGTAGGCTTCAAGAAGCTGTTTGTACTCTCCTATGGCTATTTCTAGCCAAGTATCAAAGGAAGCACACTAAGCCATGATGCCGAGATGACACTGAGTTATGCCTAATAGAAATCCAACCCCTACTGAATTTTCCCACTTCGGCCTTGCATGGATATGTGCGCCACTAAGCGCAGAAAAACAGCGGTCGCAAGTCTCACTACAAATTGCTCAGAATTGGCAAGTACTGCACTGCAGAAACTACAGCCACCAGCAGATCAACCAGAAGAAAATCAAATATATGAACGCTACTGTAGGCTTCAAGACATGTTTGTATTCTCCTATGGGCTATTTCTAGCCAAGTATCAAAGGAAGCACACTTACTATGCCAGATGAGATGACACTGAGTTATTGCCTAATAGAAATCCAACCCCTACTGAATTTTCCACTTCGGCCTTGCTAGGATATGTGCGCCAATAAGCGCAGAGAACACAGCGGTCGCAAGTCTCACTACAAATTGCTCAGAATTGCAAGTACATGCACGCAGAAACACAGCCACCAGCAGATCAACCAGAAATCAAATATATAGAACGCTAATGTAGGCTTCAAGAAGTGTTTGATTCTCCTATGGCTATTTTCTACCAAGTATCAAAGGAAGCAACATACTATGCCAGATGGATGACACTGAGTATTGCCTAATAGAAATCCAACCCTACTGAATTTTCCCACTTCGGCCTTTGCTATGGATATGGGCGCCACTAAGCGCCAGACACAGCGGTCGCAAGTCTCACTCAAATTGCTCAGAATTGGCAAGTACATGCACTGCAGAAACTACAGCCACCAGCAGTAAACCAGAAATCAAATATATAGAACGCTACTGTAGGCTTCAAGAGAGCTGTTTGTATTCTCGCTATGGCTATGTTTCTAGCCAAGTATCAAAGGAAGCACACTACTATGCCAGATGAGATGACACTGAGTTATTGCCTAATAAAAATCCAACCCCTACTGAATTTTCCACTTCGGCCTTTGCTATGGATATGTGCGCACTCAGCGCAGAACACAGCGGTCGCAAGTCTCACTACAAATTGCTCAGAATTGGCAAGTACATGCACTGCAGAAAACTACAGCCACCAGCAGCTCAACCAGAAATCAAAAAATATGAACGCTACTGTAGTCTTCAAGAAGCTGTTTGATTCTCCTATGGCTATTTTCTAGCCAAGTATCAAGGAGCACACTACTATGCCAGATGAAGTATGACACTGGAGTTATTGCCTAATAGAAACCAAAACCCCTACTGAATTTTCCCACTTCGGCTTGCTATGGATTGTGCGCCACTAAGCGCCAGAACACAGCGGTCGCAAGTCTCACTACAAATTGCTCAGAATTGGCAAGTACATGCACTGCAGAAAGAAACTACAGCCACCAGCAGATCAACCAGAAATCAAATATATAGAACGCTACTGTAGGCTTCAAGAAGCTGTTTGTTGTTATTCCCCTATGGTATTTTCTCGCCAATATCAAAGGAAGCACACTACTATGCCAGAGAGATGACACTGAGTTATTGCCTAATAGAAATCCAACCCTACTGAATTTTCCCACTTCGCCTTTGCTCTGGATATGTGCGCCACTAAGCGCAGAACACAGCGGTCGCAAGTCTCACTACAAATTGCTCAGAATTGCAAGTACATGGACTGCAAAAACTACAGCCACCAGCAGATCAACCAGCAATCAAATATATAGAACGCTACTGTAGGCTTCAAGAAGCTGTTTGTATCTCTACTGGCTATTTTCTAGCAAGTATCAAAGGAAGGCACACTACATGCCAGATGAGTGACACTGAGTTATTGCCAATAGAAATCCAACCCCTACGAATTTTCCCACTTGGCTTGCTGATGGATATGGGCGCCACTAGCGCAGAACACACCGGTCGCAAGTCTCAATACAAATTGCTCAGAATGGCAAGTACATGCACTGCAGAAACTACAGCCACAGGCGCATCAACCAGAAATCAAATATATTGAACGCTACGTAGGCTTCAAGAAGCTGTTTGATTCTCCTATGGCTATTTTCTAGCCCAGTATCAACAGGAAGCACATACTCATGCCAGATGAGATGACACTAGTTATGCCTAATAGAAATCCAACCCCTACTGAATTTTCCCACTCGGCCTTTGCTATGATATGTGCGCCACTAAGACGCCAGAAACACAGCGGTCGCAAGTCTCACTACAAATTGCTCAGAAATGGACAAGTACATGCACTGCAGAAAACTACAGCCACCCGCAGATCAACCAGAAATCAACATATATAGAACGCTACTGTAGGCTTCAAGAAGCTGTTTGTATTTCCTATGGCTATTGTCTAGCCAAGTATCAAAGGAGCACACTACTTGCCAGATTGAGATGACACTGAGTATTGCCAATAGAAATCCAACCCCTACTGAATTTTCCCACTTCGCCTTTGCTATGGATATGTGCGCCCATAAGCAGAACACAGCGGTCGCAAGTCTCACTACAAATTGCTCAGAATTGGCAGTACATGCACTGCAGAAACACAGCACCAGCAGATCAACCAGAAATCAACATATAGAAAGCTACTGTAGGCTTCAAGAAGCTGTTTGTATTTCCTATGGCTATTTTCTAGCAAGTATCAAAGGAAGCCCACTTACTATGCAGATGAGAGACCATGAGTTATTGCCTAATAGAAATCCAACCCCTACTGAATTTTCCCACTTCGCTTTGCTATGGATATGTGCGCCACTAAGCGCAGAACACCAGCCGGTCGCAAGTCTCACCACAATGCTCAGAATTGGCAAGTACATGACACTGCAGAAACTAAAGCCACCAGCAGATCAACCAGAAAATCAAATATATAGAACGCTACTGTAGGCTCAAGAAGCTGTTTGTATTCTCCTATGGCTATTTTCTAGCCAAGTATCAACAGGAAGCACACTACTAGCCAGATGAGATGACACTGAGTTATTGCCTAATAGAAATCAACCCTACTGAATTTTCCCACTTCGGCCTTGCTATGGATATGGGGCCACTAAGAGCAGAACACAGCGGCGCAAGTTCACTACAAATTGTCAGAATTGGCAAGTAAATGCACTGCAGAAACTACAGCACCCAGATCAAGCAGCAAATCAAATTATAGAACGCTACTGTAGGCTTCAAGAAGCTGTTTGTATTCTCCTATGGCTATTTTCTAGCCAAGTACAAAGGAAGCACACTACTATGCAGATGAGATGACACTGAGTTATTGCCTAATAGAAATCCAACCCCTACTGAATTTTCCCACTTCGGCCTTTGCTATGGATACTGTGCGCCACTAAGCGCGAACACAGCGTCGCAAGTCTCACTACAAATTGCTCAGAATTGGCAAGGACATGCACTGCAGAAAACTACAGCCACCAGCAGATCACCAGAATCAAATATATATAGAACGCTAATGTAGGCTTCAAGAAGTGTTGTATTCTCCTATGGCTATTTTCTAGCCAAGTTATCAAAGGAAGCACACTACTATGCCAGATGAGATGACACTGAGTTAGTGCCTAATAGAAATCCAACCCCTACTGAATTTTCCCACTTCGGTCTTTGCTATGGATATGTGTGCCACTAAGAGCTAAACACAACGGTAGCAAGTTCCCTGCTAATTCCTCACAAATGGTAATAGATGCAAATTAAATAAAAAAGTAGAACGCGATTGTAGCCCTTAAGAAGGGCTGTTGGGTTCTTTGAGAATCACTCCTGCCTAACAGTAAAGATAGAGAAACACCCTAACGTTTCCCTGACCAGCAGCAGCTATCTCCCTAGCGGCATCAGAGACAGAATGATCCGAGCAGACGCGGCCAGCGGCTAGTCTGTCCCAGGGTCACCTGATATCGGCCAGACAACCACTGCTATCGACGTGTAAGGGTACCACGTCATGCTGGGTGGGTGCAGAGTTTCCTGGCTTGTGATGGCTCTGTTTCTGGCCGCCAAAAGCAAACGGGCGGGCGCTGCCATTTCTCGAGCGGGCGAAGTATTCGTCCGAGTAACGAGCAGTTTCGAGTACCCTAATGCCGACGAGCATCAAGCTCGGACGAGCATGTTCGCTATCTCTAAAAGAGAACAAAAACCCCAAAAAAAGTTAAATCATAACACAAAGCCCCAAATATCTAGTATCACCGCAACCTTAAAACTGCCATTAAAAAACTGTTAAAAACCCTCCAAAAATTTTGATTTTACCATACACATGCAATAAAATAAAAGTGACAAAAAAATATATTTACTCCAGAATGTGCTGTTACAAGTACAAGATGTCCACCCAAAAAAAAACCACAAGCCCTCAACCAGCTCCAAAAAAAATTAAAAGTTATGCCACTTGGAAGAGGGCCATGCTAAATGATAGATTTTTCCCACATTAGGGTTTTATTTGAAAATTCAGTAAATATATTCATGTATGTATCCCCGTAATCGTATTGAACCTAGAATAAAGTAACATGATTATTAGGACTATACGGTGAACAACAAAAAAAAAAAGTAAAAAATCCAGTAAAGAATTGATGCTTTTCTACTCCTGCCCTCAAAAAAAAGTTCCTAAATTTTCAACAATAGGGATAACAACCCCAATGGGTAACACTGGAAAATGATCTTATCCCGCAAAAAAAATGCCCATCAAATGGTCCCCAATAACGAAAAAACTAAAATGTTATAGCTACAAGGGCCACTGGAAAATTAAAATTCTGTCAGCTGCAGGGCACTCCTTCCCTTCCCTCGCTATGGGCCCATAAACAAAGAACGACCACATGTGGGGGGTCTCTGTACGTGGGAGAAATTGCAAAGAAAAAATGTGTAAGTTGGTTTTCTCTCTTTTTATCTTTTGGAATAGTGTAAATTTTAGGACTAAATGAACGTATATGACAAAATGACCATTCTAAATTTCACCTGCATTTGATTTTATTACTACTGAAGTCTCAAGGGTTGACAATCTTCGTACAAGTGTTCTGATAGTTGACGAGTGCCGATTGAAATAGGTTGCTTATTAGGGGGGGTTTGATGTTAATATGTAAATTTAAGGGACCTACCACCACAAATCTACCTATTAAAGGTAGATCGGGTGGTAGGTGGATCAATGGGACGTGGGATAGCCTTTTAGGGGCTAATCCTCACGTCCCGCACTTTTTTTGGAACTTTTATCAAACTTTCTGGTAATTATTATGCGGCTACTGGGGCGTGGAAGTAGCCGCATCTGAGGTTACCGAGGCGGCACTCCACGCCCCGTAGCCTATTTTTCTCCTCCTACTACAATCTTCGCGCAGCTGCTCGTAGCTGTGCGCCTCGTCCGACGATCTGCAGTTGTGCTGGCAGAAACAGCAGGCCCGTGCCTGCGCGGTCACTGCTCCGAAGCCGGGTGACATCAAAATAAATTACCAGACATTTCAAAAATTATGAAATGTAAATAGACATATGGGAAAAGTTATTTAGGTGTTAGCCTGAAACGCAATGATTTTTGAATTTCGAAAATGGCAACATTTTTCCAAAAATCATAATTTTTTCTTTTTTTTTTGTAATAAATGCAACATTACCACTAAAATGAAGTACATCATCTGGGGAAAAAACAATCTCGAATCAATTTGATAAGTAACAGTATTCAAAAGTTATGTCCATTATAAACGACACATGTCAGAATCCAAAAAAGGGTCTGAGCCTTAAGCTGTAAAATGGCTACGTCCTTAAGGGTTAAGTGATGTACTCTGATAATCTATCAAATATCAAAAAATAGTCATTACCAGCAGTGAAACACATAACGCAGAGGTGGTGTTCGACACGTTTTGCAATTCTCCGGGATTGGCTGTCGAGGAGCAGGGGGCGTCACTAAGCCCAGTGATGGGTGTTTTTCAATATTGAAAAGGTCATGAGAGCTGTTCCCAAGGGGGGGCGGGAACTGCTCTTTTCCAGTCCCTCCCATTTGCAAAGCCAGATGCTAATGAAAGGTACAATATTACATATTTTTTTCTGTAAAACCTATTTAACACAACAACACTTTGGCAGTGGATGTACTAGCTCTGTGGGGACTGGGGGAGTGCTAAAACATAGATCTGCCTGGTGACAGGTTCCCTTTAAGTAGGGGACCGCCTGTACAGTAAAACAAGCCCTCATACAGCTCTGAAACATGATAAAAAAGGTATGGGTTTTTGAACATAAGGAGCAAAACAGAAGTGGAAAATGGAAAAAGACCAGTGGTGGCAAGGGGTTAAGGATTAAAGGCCAATGCTTTATGTCAACAATTCACGCTATTGTAATTTCGTAAGGCTTCTTTTTCTAACATCCTTTACTTAAGAGATTTAATTAGGAAGTCCTTGATCATTTCCAATGCAGTGTTTTGCTTTAGGCCCATGCCGTGTGCCAATCTTTTAATCGCATAGCAGAGATAATGTTTGCTTATTTGTATAACTTGAATTCCATCTGGAAACATTACTTAGTTTAATGGTACACATTGGTTATTAAAGAAGCTGTAAAAAAAAATATATTGTATTCACAAGATAATTGGTTATTGTCCAGCATAATGCAATACTAGATTCTCTTTACTTTTATCTTATATCTATGAGGCTATCCAAATAATTGTAATAAGGAGTAGTTGGGGGAATATAATTGGCTGCTTAGTAGTTTTTTTCTAAAAAAAATTTAATAGCGTATATGTGGAAGTGGGAAACCAAGATTCATAATAACAGCATTAAAATAAAGAATGTTTATGTTATTTAAAATTTATTATTGATGATCTACGCTCTTTCTTTTAAGACATACATAGTATTCAGGCTACATTTTGACTTGTGATTTGATTTTTGACTTTGTACTGCATTGTGTCCTCTTGGTTCTGCTGAACTGACTCTGGTGACTAACTTTTGTTTGTATTATCATCTCTGTGGGCAGGAAGGGAACGTTGTCCTTACCGCTTAGGAGGAGAGAAAGGTAAGTAGGCAAAGGACAGCTAGAAAAGAGCGCATTCAGGGCCCACATTCTTTCAGAGCCTGAAATATAATATATCAGAATGTTTAGCACTCGTAGCTGTGCTTTCTACTATAATAAAATAATGGCATATCCTAAAGTACAGAATCACTGTTATGCAAACATAACACAGCTTTGTTTATCAACAACTTGTGTATTAACCCCCTTATGACACAGTATCAGGTTTTTACAGTGCCCTTAAGGGTACTTCTTCTGATGTGCCACATGTCTACGGTGGGGCTTCAGAAGATGATTGCGGAGACCACCCAGACCCAGCACTAACACCTGGGATTGGAAAAAACTCTGATGGCACATGGCAACGGTCAACTCTTACCTTGGAGTCTGATCCATATTACTGCAGCCTGGGGTCCAGCGTGTACCCTACAGGTTGCTGGTCCTCTGCACATGAAAAATGTCCCAGAAATATAATTTTTCATCAAATAACTAACAAAAAATTTCTAAAAGCCATTAAAAAAGTTGTGTGTCCCAAACCTTTTTCAGTGGCTGCAGCTGCCCCTCCCCTGGGACTCACACATACTGCAAGCAGGGAGCCAGGTAAGTGAATTAAACTTATATAAATTAATGAAATGATTCAGAATACTGAAGGCATTTTTACAGTCGCATAGATAGACATTGACAAACCTGATACAGTTGAAAATGACATCCTGGTGACAGGTTTGCTTTAGGAATGTAGCTAGGAGAAGTGCCCTCATTTCATAAATCAGGCTTCAGCAGTTTATGCATGCTTTTTCTTTAGCATGAGGGCTAAGGTATTCTTTATATTTTGCTTTACAGGATAGCCCCCAGCTGACCCCAACACTTTCCATTTAGTTGTTGGATATATCTTTACAGTACATCAACACCTTTTATGCTAGAAAAATTCATAACAAGGGGGTGATTCGTCTTGTAACTAGTATTAAAATATGTCTGATGTTATTGCTGTACTGCTTTGCCTAAGTTATCCAAAATTTGTCTGTAAGGGTAGATGGCAAAGATGCGATTTGTATACTATACACCGTTTAGTCAGGCTGTTCCTAATATTCTAAAAAAAAAGCATACTTAATTAAAATAACTGCCTCAGGACAGTCAATTGTAGATCCCGAAGAATAACTTTATTTGGAATGGAAAAATCCAAACAATGACTATGTGATGGGGCCTTGATCCAAAACACTGTGTGTGTTTTTAAATAATAATGTCCGTGTCTTGTAAACTAGCTAATTAAGATCTCAATCTTGGTTTGAGTAGTCCTATATTATATTTGTCCCTTTGGCTATATCATGAGCTAACATTAGCTTTCCTCTTTGTAAGTTAAGGAAACCTGTTCTGCTATTATACAAGGAGAGCTTGGAATTATGCACAATCTAAAGCTACAGTGCATTCATTTGTGTTTATTGGGCAAATTTACTTTCATAAACCAGAAGATGGAAACACTTTTCTCCTGGGTGTAATTACAAAGGATTATGAAACTTTTGCTCAAAAATAAGTTAATATAAGCTATTCATTGTCTGCAAAGCTAAAGGAGTTTTTTCATTTCTAAATTTAAATAGGAAAAGCACCATTTAATTATGATATATTAGCTGCCAAAGTATAAGTCCAAACATGCCCATAAATCACTATAAGCAGCCAGTGTTCATGGGCTGTTCTTCAGCATACTTTGGTTGGTCTGTCTCACTTTAGTAGAAAGGGCATTCATTTATCTCAAGTACCTTATGCAATCACTATCCTAAATTATCATGCTTTAAACAATAATATCCTGGGCTTATTAATTCTACGGTGGGGACCATTACTTACTTCCTGCTGGAGTCCCTTAGTCTGTGTTTTCAGGTGGTATCCACATCCAAAGATTCTTGAGCTATGTCCCTGAACCTCGCAAGAGAGGGGTTCTAAAATGCTTAATTTTGACAATCTTTAATGGGGTTAGTAATACCGAAAACATAATCCAGTGATGGAGAACCTTTTAGAGACCGAGTGCCCAAACTACAACCAAGGACCTACTTATTTATCGCAAAGGCGCAACACAGAAATTTAATTTGTGATTACTCCCTTTCTTTCTAAGCAAATTTGGATGATCATTGTAGCTTCTCTCCGGGGTTTCCATAAACAGGAAGAATTGCCGGCCCAGAGCAGGATGCTACAATATAATCCAAATCTGTCACACCCTCCCACTCCTCTAGTAGTCCAGGTAGCGCTGTCCTCTTAAAATAGCTCTGTGCACAGCATCTTGGGTGGTCTGGACTGTAGGAAGATACCTGGAGTCCATCTGGTGATGGCTGGGTGCCCAGAGAAAGGGTTTCTGAGTGCCACCTCTGGCAACAGTGCAATAGATTCGCCACCACTGCATTAATCCATCAAATTGAATCTATACTATTTAGTAACTTACTCTGAGTTCTTAACTCAGGTAATTTTTTAGCTTACCGTATTTTTCTGACATAAGGCGCACTAAAAATCCTTTGATTTTCTCAGAAATCAAATGTGCGCTTATAGTCCAGTGCGCCTTATTATGAACCGTAATTACAGACAACAGTGCCTTGAACTGTGCCAAGGTCATTGGTCATTCATCCTCATAATCAGGTGCGCCTTATATATGAAACCTAGAGATTTAGCAGGCATTTATTGTTATGTATGGTGCGCCTTATACTCGAACGCATAATCTGAAAAATACCTTATGCCATGTTAAAAAAATTCTAATCTAGGTAAACTGGACTGAAGAGAACTGTTCAGCTAGCTTTATAGATTCTGTTTTACTCCCTAACATTACAGGATATATCTAATTCTTATACACCAAACTTTTATGATAGTTGTTTGACAGATCAATTTATAGTTTGGGCGTGGAAAAGAGGTAGAAGGAGAAGATCTCTGTCCATGCATTTTAGATTTGTGGATAGGAATTAAAAAAGCAGTAGTGTGTGAAAGATGGCGGAATAGTCATTTCTGATTTATTCACAGGGCAATCTATGGATTTATAGATTTTATCAGGGCGTTTGCTGTCAAGATCTGGCCCATGCCCTGGATCTTTTGGTCTGAGGCTAGGGGCGTCCCAGTGTAATGGACCAATTTGACATGCTTTGCGGCAGCGCTGTATAATTTGTAGCGCTATATAAAGAATATTACTATTATTTATTCTGTGGTTCCTTTCTTCATGTAGCACAGTTAGGAGCAGAGAAAAAAACGTTACTCTGCCCGGACACAGGCCATGCCCCAGCTTCCTCAGCCTTCAGTTAACTCCTGGTCACCGTCCCTTCTGTGGAGTCCGCAGCATGTTAGACCTGCTGGCAAGAATTGCAAATAAGTTTTCCAAGGTGTTAAATGGGAAATATACCTCCTTTGTGACCTTGAAAGGCAGCCCCTAAACACCAAGTGTGACCTACAAGAAGTCTAAAAACATGGGTGTGGATTAGCCAACCAGTATATCTTCCATAAGGAACAGACTCCAACTGTAGACAGCACTGTTTCGACCTGGTTGGATTCCTCAGTACAGCGTAGGGAACTGGTTTGGCTGTGTGAGAGGCTATTGGACTAGGGCCAGACAAGTAGGGGTTCTTCTTAAGGAGAGATTGCAAATTGGCAGCAAGCTACAGATTAGCTCTCACTGTCAGCCTTTCCCCCAGAAGCCATGTTATAGTAGTCTCTATGAAGTAGAGTGGAGGATTCCTGAAGCCGTTACCTCAGCCCTGCTATCAGCCACTACTGCAACTAACAAAGCTAGGATTTTCCACTTCAAGTTATCCTCTAAAAACATAGTGGGGCAGATTTATAAAAAGTGTTTATAATTGTTGACAGTGCAGGTTAGACTAGACACGTCATTCCACCACATACATATAGTGTCTGGGCTGGTGATAAACTGTCCTAGTTATAAGACTGTCTAGTCGAACTCTGCAGCCGCCTATTAGTGACTTACTTTAGCCAGATAGTTGGGACACAATTCTGTCCGGGTTAGCAGTATTGTCTGGCGCACAGACCCTTTTGTCGAGTGAGACATAGTAGAGCAGAGAAAACTGTCTAAACCCTTTGTAAATGTGGTGCAGACTACGACAGATATCTGTCGTGGACAGATTAATAAATCTCCCAAGGTTATATGTGAAGATTTTCCCTATAGTTAATTTAATAAATACTCAGTATGTATATGTGTAATGTGAAGATTTTCATGCTATAGTTAATGTATATGTGTGTGTATTTGTGTGTTTATGTATGATTTATGTTTATGTAACATTATAGGCAAAAACGCATCTATATTTGTATGGCCTATCATCTGACATCAGCACGTGAGCACCACTCACCCTGCCATGTAATAGACAGAGACTGGGCCCTGTGTGAATCCTCTATAATTTGACATCATGGCGGTCACTTTCGTCAATGTGCAGTGAGGCATGTTGCATTTGCACCATGTCTTAACCCACTGTCACTGCACAATAGAAGTCTATGGGCACTTTACTTACCCGTCCACTGGAGGTCACCAAAAGTGCATTGTCCAACATTAATGCACCGTGCTTGGCGATTCACTAAGATCCTGAGCCTGATATCCTGCATGTGTTGCTTCCTGCTCAAGTCCGACAGAGTTCACCATATTTTAAGTGGTGCATTTAAGTGCTAGGGATGCAACACAATTTGAAAGTTAAATCCAGTGACTCAGTCCGAATCATTCAGATCGTAAAGATGGCATGCCCCCCATTTTTGTTTGCATTGATGCCAGCACAGCTGCGCCAAAAAACCATTGCGTTCACCAAACCCCTGCACAGACACCTGTTAAATAACGGTTCCAATGCTTGTAATCCAGAAACCGGTGCAAGTCCGACAAAAGTGGGCAGCGCGCGGCAGCCCTTAAAATGAGCCCTATGTGTACCATGAGTAAGCCACGTTATACAATCATGTGCTTGAAGATATCATATTTTGGGTGATTATTCTTACATTTACTTCCTTTTGCTTTTATGAGATAATAAAGTACATTTATCTAGATTTACTCTGCAAAAGAATTCTAAAATTGTAAATAAATTGTACTCACCTCTCCTGTTCTTACATTTTAAAAAACAGCCTGAGAGAGATGTGTAGGTTTTTTTTTGTAATGTCCCCTCTAAATGCACAATTAGGCCTCATGCACATAAGCATATGCACGCCAGGCAACATACTCGTAGCCGGTTGCAGTAGGAGGGTGAGTGCGTCTCACTCCTCTCCTATCCATTGAAATCCAAGCAGTTGTACCATAAAACTGCTAACTACAGAACACGTCCTATATTTGCAGCAACAGAGCACAGTCGCCGGCTTGCTCACAGTGCGGTGAGGACACTTATGGACATTTACTTACCGTTCATTAAAGTTCCTGAAAGAGCATTGTCCAATGACAATAAGATTCGATAAGATCGTGCACCTGTTTACTGAATGTGTCGCTTCCCTGATCAGGTCCGTCGGAGTACACCATCTTCTCCTGGTGCATGTAAGTGCATGTCTGCGACACAAATTTTAAAGTTAAATCACACGCTCAGTCTGAACAGTCTGATCGTCCGCCCACCCGATTTCTGTTGCATGAAAGCCGGCGCCGCTGCGCCTAAAACCGATCAAGTGCGTCAAAATATCCTTCTAATATACCTGTCCCAGAACGCAATCCCTGAATCGTCGGCATATCCAAGGAAAGTGCGGCCAAGGGACCCTTGTAAAAGCCACTGTATGCTCACTGCACTGTGACTGCTTAATGCAACATAAATTGCATCCCATTTGTCTAACATCCGACTACAAAGGGTTGTATGTAAAAATGTAAAACATGATTATAGAGCTAAAAGGACATCTACAAGTTTTATAAACCTGTATGATGTACCAAAAGCAACACATTACAAGATGGGTTCTCTCGAATCCTTTGAACTTCAAAAGGCACATGCCAGGACTCTCCGTTGCTCTCGATCTGGCCCTGGAGCCGCTCGCTATAGCACTAGAGACTCTGAACTCTTTGAAGGTATGTGGAGAGTTTGAAAATTTGCAGGATTTCATATAAATTTCAAAGAGCGAAATGCTAGATCTAAGACCAACCCACAAGACCCTGCCTGGCCCTGCCTGGCTAGGAATCAAACTATTAAGCTCCATCTGACATATTAGGGTATCCAAATGGCCGAACTCTGAATTCGATTACACACTCAATTTTCCCCCATAGAAACAAGATTGTAGCAAATGCTGGCAACCGCGCTGCCACCAACTGATGAGGCAGATGTATTAATCAAGATGATCCCTTCCCCAGATTAAGTATATCCACTACAGATCATTCACCGTGTTATTAAAAACATGGTGACCTAGACAGATAATGAGCGCTACTCCAAGTTTTTATCTGGGGAGGAAAAGACAGCAGATAGCGGTGCGTAACTGATGTTTAATAAATCTGAAGGGGGTAGTGGTGAATCTACAAAATTAGCGATACAACTGGCAAGTCTCTTTTATCATGTGAGAGACTGGGTCCACACACCGAAAAGTTCTCCAACACAGTAAAATAATCAGTGGCCAGCGATAGCAAAATAGTAGTAATGAGAGACACCTTGAATGGCATGGAAGGAAGTTAGGAAGTTGACACCCTCCTTCCTCTACGGGTGTCACAGGGAATTCCGCCCCAGGAGAAGAACAAAGGACTCAAGAGGGTGGTGGGTGATCTATTCCATGATACAGAACACCGTTGGCGCTCATGAACAAGGAGCTACAGCAGAACAAATCACACTCTAACGATTGTGTGTAATTCCCATACCACCAATTACACAATTCCTAAGAGGCAAGTAGCAGATGTACGAAGGAGACTGCTGAGACGTCCTTCTCAACGCTATTGGGAACCCGCAGTGTACACGATCCATCTCCATGATATATGTGACCATTAAAACGCAGATGCTCAAAGGAGCAGAGCTGACGGTGGGGTAGATGCTGGGCAAGCAAATTCCCAGACATGGAGGTGCTTAAAGGAAGTCGAAAGGGATGGGCTAAAATATGTAAAGTGTGCAGAGCAGGGAAAACTTCTTCAGAATCCTTATCCTGTTACTATGGTTTCAATTTCTGAAAACACCCCCTAACAGACCGCCATGACCAGAATGCCCAAAATGCTCCACACCAAACACGGCTGTATGGTACGGCTCTCTGGAATGAGAGTGTCAGGGACAGGCGCTGGAATGAGAGTGTCAGGGACAGACAGTCATTGGAATGAGAGTGTCAGGGACAGACAGTCGATGATGGAATGACAGTGTCAGGGACAGACAGTCGATGGAATGACAGTGTCAGGGGACAGACAGTCGCTGGAATGAGAGTGTCAGGGAAGACTCTGTGGAATGAGAGCGGTCAGGGACGGACAGTCATTGGAATGAGTGTGTCAGGACAGACAGTCGATGGAATGACAGTGTCAGGACGAGAGTCGCACAAATCAGAGCGGTCAGAGAAGACGTCACTGAATGAGAGCATCAGAGACGGACATCGCTGGAATGAGAGCATCAGAGACAGACAGTTTCTGAATGAGAGTGTCAGAGACAGTTGCTGGAATGAGAGTGTCAAAGACAGACAGTCGCTGGAATGAGAGTGTCAAGGACAGACAGTCACTGGAATGAGTGTCAAGGATAGACAGTAGCTGGAATGAGAGTGTCAGGGACGAAGAGTTTCTGGAATGAGAGTGTCAGGGACGAGAGTCACTGGAATGAGTACTGTCAGAGACAGACAGTCACTGAATGAGAGTGTCAGATACAGACAGTCGCTGGAATGAGAGTGTCAAGGACAGACAGTCACTGGAATGAGGTGTCAAGGATAGACAGTAAGCTGGAAGAGGGTCAGGGCGGAACGAGTTTCTGGAAGAGAGTGTCAGGGACGGAGAGTCACTGGAATGAGACTGTCAGGACAGACAGTCCTTAGATGAGAGTGTCAGGGATGGACAGTCACTGAAGAGATGCGGATGGGAAGTACTGGAATGAGATGTCAGAGACAGACAGTCTGGAATGAGGTCGGCACAGACCGTTACTGGAATGAGGGTGTCAGGGACAAAGAGTCGCTGGAATGAGAGTGTCCAGACAGACAGTCGCTGGAGTGAGATGTTAGGGAAAGACATTCGCTGGAATGAGAGCGTCAGGGACGGACAGTTGCGGGAATGAGAGTGTCAGGGATAGACAGTCGCTGGAATGAGGGCATCAGGGATGGACAGTCACAGGAATGAGGGTGTCAGGGATGGACAGTCGCTGGAATGAGAGCGTCACAGATGGACAGTCGCTGGAATGAGAGCGTCAAAGATAGACAGTCACTAGAATGAGAGCGTCAGGGACAGACAGTCACTGAAATCAGTGTGTCAGGGATAGACAGTCGCTGGAATGAGAGTGTCAGGGACAGACAGTCGCTGAAATGAGAGTGTCCGGACAGCAAACACTGGAATGAGGGTGTCCGGGACAGACAGTCACTGGAATATGAGCGTCAGGGACGAACAGCGCGGTGGATGGGAGTGTCAGGGACAGACAGTCACGGAATGAGTGTCAGGGATAGACAGTCACTGGAATGAGAGTGTCAGGGACGGACAGTCACTGTAACGAGAGTGTCAGGGACAGACAGTCACTGGAATGAGTGTCAAGGATAGACAGTAGCTGGAATGAGAGTGTCAGGGACGGAGAGTATCTGGAATGAGAGTGTCAGGGACGGAGAGTCACTGGAATGAGACTGTCAGAGACAGACAGTCACTGAAATGAGAGTGTCAGATACAGACAGTCGCTGGAATGAGAGTGTCAAGGACAGACAGTCACTGGAATGAGTGTCAAGGAATAGACAGTAGCTGGAATAAGAGTGTCAGGGACGGGAGTATCTGGAATGAGAGTGTCAGGGGACGGAGAGTCACTGCAATGATGAGAATGTCAGAGACAGAAGTCACTGGAATGAGAGTGTCGGGATGGACAGTCGTGGAATGAGAGTGTTGGAATGGACAGTAATGCGAATGAGAGTGTCGAGACAGACAGTCACTGGAATGAGTGTGGGACAGACCGTTACTGGAATGAGGTGTCAGGGACAAACAGATCGCTGGAATGAGAGTGTCAGAGACAGACAGTCGCTGGAGTGGAGTGTTAGGGAAAGACATTCGCTGGAATGAGAGCGTCAGGGACGGACAGTTGCGGGAATGAGAGTGTCAGGGATAGACAGTCGCTGGAATGAGGGCATCAGGGATGGACAGTCACAGAATGAGGGTTGTCAGGGATGGACAGTCGCTGGATGCGAGCGTCACAGATTGACGTCGCTGGAATGAGAGCGTCAAAAGATGGACAGTCACTAGAATGAGAGTGTCAGGGACAGATCTGTGACGCTCTCATTCCAGCGACTGTCCATCCCTGACACCCTCATTCCTGTGACTGTCCATCCCTGATGCCCTCATTCCAGCGACTGTCTATCCCTGACACTCTCATTCCCGCAACTGTCCGTCCCTGACGCTCTCATTCCAGCGAATGTCTTTCCCTAACACTCTCACTCCAGCGACTGTCTGTCTCTGACACTCTCATTCCAGCGACTCTTTGTCCCTGACACCCTCATTCCAGTAACGGTCTGTCCGACACTCATTCCAGTGACTGTCTGTCTCTGACACTCTCATTCCAGTTACTGTCCATCACCCGCGATCGGTGCTAGCACCGATCGCGGGTGTTACCGGTAAGCATTTGCTGCAATATGCAGCAAAGACTTACCGGCTATGGAGAGGGCTCAGCCCGTGAGCCCTCTCCATGCACCAGGACCCGCCGTATAAGACGATTACCGGCGTATAAGACGACCCCAGAGAAGACAGAAGATTTTTCTGTCTTCAAAAGTCGTCTTATACGCCGGTATATACGGTAGTATCTTTCTTTAGTTCTGTATATTGGATGACTGTTCCTTTAAGAGGTGACTGCCCCATTAAGAGATATATCATTTAATAAACATGGCTGCATATTCCCCAAGGAGAGGAGTAATAAATAGTGGAGGACATCTTTATCTGTTGGCTACAAGGTCTTATATGGACTCGGTGTTAATAGAACATGAAGCCTTTTTGCGTGTTGCCTAGGTCGATGGTAGAGCCTTCCATACAGCTGACTCAGTCTACTAGTATTAGCCTCCATGTATACAATTCTGTATAATTGTAGTCATTAGCCTGTTAGGCTAATTAACACCTTACGGACACAGCCTGAAATGGCCTCCAGGACATTCAGATCTTTTTAAAGTTTTTTTCCTGCTCAAATTCCAAAAGACATATTTTTTTTATTTTTTATTTGACATGGCCATAGGAGGGCTTGTTTTTTTTTGCGGTAAGATTTGTATTTTTCAATGGGTTAATTTTTATGGTAAAAATGAACATGATGATTCATATCTATTAACTATTTTCTGCAACTGTACAGAATAAAACAGCTGTTATGCCACTTGTGTTTTAATTAAAACATTTACACAGTTCACCGGACATTATCATAAACTTGATAAAATGATTCTATAGGTCAGTACGATCAAGGAGATACTAAACTCCAGTGACTGTCTGTCCTTGACACTCTCATTCCAGCGACTGTCTGTCTTTGACACTCTCATTCCAGCAACTGTCTCTGACACTCTCATTCCAGAAACTGTCTGTCTCTGATGCTCTCATTCCAGCGAATGTCCGTCTCTGATGCTCTCATTCCAGTGACTGTCTGTCTCTGACGCTCTGATTTGTGCGACTCTCTGTCCCTGACACTGTCATTCCATCGACTGTCTGTCCCTGACACACTCATTCCAATGACTGTCCGTCCCTGACGCTCTCATTCCAGCGAATGTCTATCCCTGACACTCTCATTCCAGCGACTGTCTGTCCCTGACACTGTCATTCCATCGACTGTCTGTCCCTGACACTGTCATTCCATCGACTGTCTGTCCCTGACACTCTCATTCCAATGACTGTCTGTCCCTGACACTCTCATTCCAGCGCCTGTCCCTGACACTCTCATTCCAGAGAGCCGTACCATACAGCCGTGTTTGGTGTGGAGCATTTTGGGCATTCGGTCAGTCTGTTAGGGGGTGTTTTCAGAAGATTGAAACCATAGTAAGCATGATGAAGGATTCTGAAGAAAGTTTTCCTCGCTCTGCACACATTTACATATTTTAGCCCATCCCTTTCGACTTCCTTTAAGCACCTCCATGTCTGGGAATTTGCTTGCCCAGCATCTACCCACCGTCAGCTCTGCTCCTTTGAGCATCTGCGTTTTAAGGTCACTATATATCATGGAGATGGATCGTGTACACTGCGGGGTTCCCAATAGCGTTGAGAAGGACGTCTCAGCAGTCTCCTTCGTGACATCTGCTACCTTGCCTCTTAGGAAATTGTGTAATTGGTGGTATGGGAATGACACACAATCAGTTAGAGGGTGTTTCTGCTGTAGCTCCTGTTCAGTGAGCCAACGGTGTTCTGTATCATGGAATAGATCACCCACCACCCTCTTGAGTCCTTTTTTCTTCCATGGGCGGAATTCCCTGTGACACCCTAGAGGAAGGAAGGGTGTTCAACTTCCTAACTTCCTTCCATGCCATCAAGGTGTCTCTCAGTACTACTATTTTGCTATCGCTGGCCATCTGATTTATTTTACTGTGTTGGAGAACTTTTCGGTGTTGTGGACCCAGTCTCTCACATGATGAAAGAGACTTGCCAAGTTGTATCCGCTAATGTTTGGTAGATTCACCCTACCTTCAGATTTGTTCAACATCAGTTTACGCACCGCTATCTGCTGTCTTTTCTCCCTCCAGATAAAAACTTGGATAGCGCTCATTATTCTGTCTAGGTCCACATGTTTTAATAACACTGGGATGATCTGTAGTGGATATACTAATCTGGGGAATGGGATCATCTTGATTAAATAACATCTGCTCATCAATGTTAGTGGCAGCGGTTGCCAGCATTTGCTACAATCTTGTTTATAATGGGGGAAAAATTGAGTGTGTTAATCGAATTCAGAGTTCGGCCAATTTGGATACCCTAATATGTCAGATGGGAGCTTAATAGTTTGATTCCTAGCCCAGGCAGGGGCCAAGCAGGGTCTTGCGGGCTTGGTCTTAGATCTAGCATTTCGCTCTTTGAGAAATTTATATGAAATCCTGCAAATTTTCCAAACTCTCCATCATACCTTCAAAGAGTTCAGAGTCCTCTAGTGCTATAGCGAGCGGCTCCAGGGCCAGATCGAAGAGCAACGGAGAGTCCTGGCATGTGCCTTTTTGAAGTTCAAAGGGATTCGAGAGGAACCCATCAGTGTGAATGTGTGCTTTTGGTACATCATACAGGTTTATAAAACTCTGTAGATGTCCTTTTAAGCTCTATATCATGTTTTACATTTTTACAACCTTTTGTAGTCGGATGTTAGGACAAATGGGAGGTGCAATTTATGTTTGCATTAAGCAGTCACAGTGCAGTGAGCATACAGTGGCTTATTTACTAAGGGTCCCTTGGCCGCACTTTCCTTGGATATGCCGACGTATTCAGGGATTGCGTCTGGGACAGGTATTTAGAAGGAGATTTTGACGCACTTGATCGGATTTAGGCGCAGCGGCGCCGGCTTTCATGCAACAGAAATCGGGGGGCGGACGATCAGACTGATTCAGACTGAGCGTGTGATTTAACTTTAAAATTGTGTCGCAAGACAATGCACTTACATGCACCAGGAAGAAGATGGTGTACTCCGACGGACCTGATCAGGGAAGCGACACATTCAGTAAATCAGGTGCACGATCTTATCGAATCTTATTGTCATTGGACAATGCTCTTTCAGGAACTTTAATGAACCGGGTAAGTAAATGTGCCATACAGTGTCTCACCGCACTGTGAGCAAGCCGGCGACTGTGCTCTGTGCTGCAAAATATAGGACGTGTTCTGTAGTTAGCAGTTTTTATGGTACAACTGCTTGGATTTCAATGGATAGGAGAGGAGTGAGACGCACTCACCCTCCTACTGCAACCGGCTGTACGAGTATGTTGCCTGGGCGTGCATATGCTTATGTGCATGAGGCCTAATTGTGCATTTAGAGGGGACATTACAAAATAAAAACCTACACATCTCTCTTCATGCTGTTTTTTAAAATGTAAGAACAGGGAGAGGTGAGTACAATTTATTTACAATTTTTAGAATTCTTTTGCAGAGTAAATCTAGATAAATGTACTTTATTATCTCATAAAAGCAAAAGGAAGTAAATGTAAGAATAAATCACCCAAAATATGAATATCTTCAAGCACATGATTGTATAACTGTGGCTTACTCATGGTACACATAGGGGCTCATTTACTAAGGGTCGCGCTGCCCACTTTTGTCGGACTTTGCACCGTTTCTGGATTACAAGCATTGGACCGTTATTTAACAGGTGTCTGTGCAGGGATTTTGGTGAACGCAATGGTTTTTTGGCGCAGCTGTGCTGGCATCAATGCAACAAAAAATTGGGGGGCATGCCATCTTACGATCTGAATGATTCGGACTGAGCACTGGATTTAACTTTCAAATTGTGTTGCAATCCCTAGCACTTAAATGCACCACTTAAAATATGGTGAACTCTGTCGGACTTGAGCAGGGAAACAACACATGCAGGATATCAGGCTCACGATCTTAGTGAATCGCAGCACGGTGCATTAATGTTGGACAATGCACTTTTGGTGACCTCCAGCGGACAGGTAAGTAAATGTGCTCCATAGACTTCTATTGTGCATGGTGACAGTGGGTTAAGACATGGTGCATGCAACATGCCTCACTGCACAGTGACGAAAGTGACCGGCCATGATGCAAATTATAGAGGATTCACACCAGGGCCAGTCTCTGTCTATTGACATTGGCAGGGTGAGTGGTGCTCACTTGCTGATGTCAGATGATGAGGCCATACAAATATAGATGCGTTTTTGCCTATAAATGTACATAAACATAAATACATACATAAACACACAAATACACACAGCATATACATTAACTATAGCATGAAAATCTTCACATTACACATATACATACTGAGTATTTATTAAAATTAACTATAGGGAAAATCTTCACATAATACACTTGGGGAGATTTATTAATCTGTCCACGACAGATATCTGTCGTAGTCTGCACCACATTTACAAAGGGTTTAAGACAGTTTTCTGGCTCTACTATGTCTCACTCGACAAAAGGGTCTGTGCGCCAGAAATACTGCTAACCGGACAGAATTGTGTCACAACTATCTGGCGTAAAGTAAGTCAACTAATAGGCGGCTGCAGAGTTCGACTAGACAGTCTTATACTAGGACAGATTTATCACCCAGCCCCAGACACTTATATGTATGTGGTGTGGAATAAGACTGTCTAGTCTAACTCTGCACTGTCTAACCTAATTATAAACACTTTTTATAAATCTGCCCCACTATGTTTTATAGAGGATAACTTGAAGTGGAAAATCCTTAGCTTTGTTAGTTGCAGTAGTGGCTGATAGCAGGGCTGAGGTAACGGCTTCAGGAATCCTCCAACTCTACTTCAATAGAGACTACTATATCACATGGCTTCTGGGGGAAAGGCTGAGCAGTGGAGAGCTAATCTGTAAGCTTGCTGCCAATTTGCAATCTCTCCTTAAGAAGAACCCCTACTGTCTGGCCCTAGTCAATAGCCTCTCACACAGCCAAACCAGTTCCCTACGCTGTACTGAGGAGATCCAACCAGGTCGAAACAGTGCTGTCTACAGTTGGGAGTCTGTTCCTTATGGAATAGATATACTGGTTTGGCTTAATCCCACACCATGTTTTTAGACTTCTTGTAGGTCACACTTGGTGTTTAGGGGGCTGCCTTTTAAGGTAGCAAAAGGAGGTATTATTTTCCATTTAACACCTTGGAAAACTTATTTGCATTCTTGCCAGCAGGTCTAACATGCTGCAGGACTCCACAGAAGGGAACTGGTGAACCAGGAGTTAACTGAAGGCTGAGGAGCTGGGGGCATGGCCTGTGTTCTGGGCAGAGGAAAGTGTTTTTCTCTGCTCCTGAACTGTGCTACATGAAGAAGAGGAACCACAGAATAATATAATAATAATAATTCTTTATATAGCGGCTACAAATTATACAGCGCTGCACAAAGCATGTCAAATTGGTCCATTACACTGGGACGCCCCGATGCTCAGACCAAAAGATCCAGGGCATGGGCCCAGATCTTTTGACCTAGCAACGCCCCTGAATAAAATCTATTAAATCCATAGATTGCCCTGTGAATAAATCAGAAATGACTATTCCGCCATCTTTCACACACTACTGCTTTTGTAATTCCTATCCACAAATCTAAAATGCATGGACAGAGATCTTCTCCTTCTACCTACTTTTCCCACGCCCAAAATATAAATTGATCTGTCAAACAACTATCATAAAAAGTTTGGTGTATAAGAATTAGATATATCCTGTAATGTTAGGGAGTAAAACAGAATCTATAAAGCTAGCTGACAGTTCTTCAGTCCAGTTACCTAGATTAGAATTTTTTTAACATGGCAATAAGGTATTTTTCAGACTATAAGGCGTTCCGGAGTATAAGGCGCACCATCAATAACAATAAATGCCTGCTAAACGTCTAGGTTCATATATAAGGCGCACCTGATTATGAGGATGAATGACCAATGACCTGTGCACAGTTCAAGGCAGCTGTTGTCTGTAAGTACGGTTCATATATAAGGCGCACTGGACTATAAGCGCACATTTGATTTCTGAGAAAATCAAAGGATTTTTAGTGCGCCTTATAGTCCGACAAATACGGTAAGATAGAAAATTACCTGAATTAAGAACTCAGAGTAAGTATACTAATAGTATAGATTCAATTTGATGGATTAATGCAGTGGTGGCGAATCTATTGCACTGGTGCCAGAGGTGGCACTCAGAACCCTTTCTCTGGGCACCCAGGCCATCACCAGATAGGACTCCAGGTATCTTCCTACAGTCCCAGACCACCCAAGAGTGGCTGTGCACAGAGCTATTTTAAAGTGACAGCGCTACCTGGGACTACTAGAGGAGTGGGAAGGTGTGGACAGATTTGGATTATCATTGTAGCTCCTGCTCTGGCCCTGGCAATTCTTCCTGTTTATGGAACCCCGGAGAGAAGCTACAATGATCATCCAAATTTCTTAGAAGAGAAGGGAGTATAAATCACAAATTAAATTTTTGTGTTGGCACTTTGCGATAAATAAGTAGGTCTTGGTTGTAGTTTGGGCACTCGGTCTCTAAAAGGTTCTCCATCACTGGATTAATGTTTTCTGTATTACTAACCCCATTAAAGGAATTGTCCAAAATTAAGCATTTTAGAACTCCATCTCTTTGCGAGGTTCAGGGACATAGCTCAAGAATCTTTGGATGTGGATACCTGAAAACACAGACTAAGGTGAACTCCAGCAGGGAAGTAAGTAAATGTGCCCCAGCGTGAGAATTAATAAGCCCAGGATATTTATTGTATTAAGAGATGATAATTTAGGATAGTGATTGCATAAGGTACTTGAGATAAATGAATGCATTTTCTACTAAAGTGAAGACAGACCAACCAAAGTATGCTGAAAGAACAGCCCATGAACACATGGCTGCTTAATAGTGATTTATGGGCATGTTGGACTTATACTTTGGCAGCTTAATAATATCATAATTAAATGGTGCTTTTCCTATTTAAATTTAGAAATGAAAAACATCCTTTAGCTTTGCAGACAATGAATAGCATTATATTAACTTAAGTTTTGAGCAAAAGTTTCATAATCCTTTGTAATTTACACCCAGGAGCAAAAAGTGTTTCCATGCTTCTGGTTATGAAAGTAAATTTGCCCAATAAAACACAAATGAATGCACTGTAGCTTTAGATGTGGCATAATTCCAAGCTCTCCTTGTATAATAGCAGAACAGGTTATTCTTAACTTACAAAGAGGGAAGCTAATGTTAGCTCATGATAATAGCCAAAGGGACAAATATAATATAGGACATACTCAAACCAAGATTGAGAATCTTAATTAGCTAAGTTTACAAGACACGGACATTATTATTTAAAAAAACACACACTGGTATGTTTGGATCAAGGCCCATCACATAGTCATTGTTTGGATTTTTCCATTCCAAATAAAGTTATTCTTCGGGATCTACAATTGACTGTCCTGAGGCAGTTAATTTTAATTAAGTATGCTTTTTTTTAGACTATTAGAACAGCCTGACTAGACGGTGTACCAGGTATACAAAGTCACATCTTTGCCATCTACCCTTACAGACAAATTTTGGATAACTTTAGGCAAAAGCAGTACAAGCAATAAACATCAGAACATAATTTAATACTAGTTACAAGACGGAATACCCCCTTGTTATGAATTTTCTTAGCATAAAAGGTGTTGATGTACTGTAAAGATATATCCAACAACTAAATGGTAAAGTGTTGGGGTCAGCTGGGGGCTATCGCTGTAAAGCAGAAATATAAAGAATACCTTTAGCCCTCATGCTAAAGAAAAAGCATGCAGTAAACTGCTGAAGACTGATTTATGAAAATGAGGGACACTTCTCCTAGCTACAATTCCTAAAGCAAACCTGTCACCAGGAATGTCATTTTCAACTGGTATCAGGTTTCAATAGTCTATGCTATGCTGACTGTAAAAATGCCTGTCAGTATTCTGAATCATTTCATTAATTTATATAAGTTTAATTCACATTACCTGGCTCCCTGCTTGCAGTATGTGGTGAGTCCCAGGGGAGGGGCAGCTGCAGCACTGAAAAAAGGTTTGGGACACACAACTTTTTTAATGGCTTTTTAGAAATTTTTTGTTAGGGTATTTGATGAAAAATTATATATTCTGGGACATTTTTCATGTGCAGAGGAGCCAGCAGCCTTAGGGTACACGCTGGACCCCAGGGCTGCAGTAATATGGATCAGACTCCAAGGTAAGAGTTGACCGTGCCATGTGCCATCAGAGTTTTTCCAATCCCAGGTGTTAGTGCTGGGTCTGGGTGGTCTCCTGCAATCATCTTCTGAAGCACCAACGTAGACATGTGGCACATCAGAAGAAGTACCCTTAATGGCAGCTGTAAAAACCTGATACTGTAGTCATTAAGGGGTTAATACACAAGTTGTTGAATAAACAAAGCTGTGTTATGTTTGCATAACAGTGATTCTGTACTTTAGGATAATTGCCATTATTTTATTATAGTAGAAAGCACAGCTACTGAGTCTAAACATTCTGATATATTATAATTCAGGCTCTGGAAAGAAATAGTGGGCCCTGAATGCGCTCTTTTCTAGCTGTCCTTGCCTACTTACCTTTCTTACCCTAAGCGGTAAGGGACAACTTTCCCTTCCTGCACCAAAGAGATGATAATACAAACAAAAGTAGTCACCAGAGTCAGTTCAGAACCAAGAGGACAAATGCAGTACAAAGTCAAAAGTCAAAATCACAAGTCAAAAATGTAGCCTGAATACTATGTATTGTCTTAAAAGAAAGAGCGAGATCATCAATAATTAAATTTTTAAAATAACATAAACATTCTTTATTTTAATGCTGTTATTATAGAATCTTGGTTTCACATTACACATATACGCTATTAAATTTTTTTTTTAGAAAAAAACTACTAAAGCAGCCAATTATAAGTCCCCCAACTACTCAGTTATTAACAATTATTTTGAAATAGCCTCATAGGATAAAAGTAAAGAGAATAATTAGATTGCATTATGCTGGACAATAACCAATTATCTTGTGAATACAATATATATTTTTTTACCAATTCTTTTAATAACCAATGTGTAACCATTAAACTAAGTAATGTTTCCAGATGGAATTCAAGTTAGACAAATAGACAACATTATCTCTGCTATGAGATTAAAAGATTGCACATGCATGGCCTAAAGCAAAACACTGCATATGGAAATGATCATGGACTTCCTAATTAAAATCTCTTAAGTAAAGGATGTTAGAAAAAGAAGCCATTAGAATTTAATAGCGTGAATATGTGAACATAAGAATTGCCTTTAATCCTTAACCCCTTGCCACCAATGGTCTTTTTCCATTTTCCATTTCTGTTTTTTGCTCCCTATGTTCAAAAACCCATACCTTTTTATCAGTGTTCAGAGCTGTATGAGGGCTTGTTTACTGTACAGGCGGTCCCCTACTTAAAGGGAACCTGTCACCAGGAGATCTATTTTTAGCACTCCCCCAGTCCCCACAGAGCATAGTACATACACTGCCAAAGTGTTGTTGTGTTAAAAATAGGTTTTACAGAAAAAAAGATATGTAATATTGTACCTTTCATTAGCATCTGCAGTTGCCAAATGGGAGGGACTGGAAAAGAGCAGTTCCCCCCCACCCTTGGGGAACAGCTTCTCCATGACCTTTTCAAATATATGAAAACACCCATCACTGGGCTTAGTGACGCCCCCTGCTCCTCTACAGCCAATCCCGAGAAATTGCAAAACAGTGTCGATACACCTCTTGCGTTATGGGGTTCACTGTTGGTAATGACTATTTTGATATTTTGATAGATTCAGAGTACATCACTTAACCCCTTAAGAATGTAGCCATTTTACAGCTTAAGGCTCAGACCCTTTTTTTGGATTCTGACATGTGTCGCTTTATATGGACATAACTTTTGAATACTGTTACTTATCAAAGTGATTCTGAGATTGTTTTTTCCCCAGATGATGTACTTCATTTTAGTGGTAAATGTTGGCATTTATTTACAAAAAAAAAAGAAAAAATTATGATTTTTTGGAAAAATTTGCCATTTTCGAAATTCAAAATCATTGCGTTTTCAGGCAGACACCTAAATAACATTTTCCATATGTCTACTTTACATTTTCATAATTTTTGAAATGTCTGGATAATTTATTTTGATGTCACCCGGCTTCGGAGCAGTGACCGCGCAGGCACGGGCCTGCTGTTCTGCGCATGCGCAGACTGCAGGATCGTCGGACGAGGGCGCGCAGCTACGAGCAGCTGCGCGGCGAAGATGGTGAGTAGGAGGAGAAAATAGGCTACCGGGGCGTGGAGTAGCCGCCTCGTGTAACCTCAGATGCGGCTACTCCACGCCCCAGTAGCCGCATAATAAAATTACCATAAAAGTTTGATAAAAGTTCCAAAAAAAGTGCGGGGACGTGAGGATTAGCCCTTAAAAGGGCTATCCTCACGTCCCATTGATCCACCTACCACCCGATCTACCTTTATAGGTAGATTTGTGGTGGTAGGTTCCCTTTAAATTTTACATATTTAACATCAAAACCCCCCCTATATAATCAACCTATTTTCAAATCTGCACCTGTCAAACTATCAGAAACAGCTTTTACGAAGATTGTCAACCCCTTGAGATCTTCATAGTAATAAAATCAAAATGCAGGTGAAATTTAGAATGGTCAAATTTTGTCAGTTATACGTTCATTTAGTCCTAAAATTTACACATATCCAAAAGATAAAAAGAGAAAACCAATCTTACAATTTTTTCTGCAATTTCTCCCAAGTACAGAGACCCCCCACATGTGGTCGTTACTTGTTTTATGGGCCCATAGCGAGGGAAGGGAAGGAGTGCCCTGCAGCTGCCAGAATTTTAATTTTCCCAGTGGCCCCTTTTGTAGGCTATAACATTTTAGTTTTTTCGTTATTGGGACCATGTGATGGCATTTTTTTTGCGGGATAAGATGCATTTTCCAGTGTTACCATTTTGGGGTTGTTATCCCCTATTGTTGAAAATTTAGGAACTTTTTTTGAGGGCAGGAGTAGAAAAGCATCAATTCTGTACTGGATTTTTTACTTTTTTTTTTTTTGGTGTTCACCGTATAGCCTAATAATCATGTTAACTTTATTCTATGGTTCAATACGATTACGGGGATACCATACATGAATATATTTACTGAATTTATCAAATAAAACCCTAATGTGGGAAAAATCTATCATTTTTGCATTGCCCTCTTCCAAGTGGCATAACATTTTTAATTTTTTTGGAGCTGGTTGATGGCTTGTGTTTTTTGGGGGACATCTTGTACTTTGTAACAGCATCATTCTGGAGTAAATATATTTTTTTGTCACTTTTATTGCATTGTGTATAGGTAAAAATCAAAATTTTTGGAGGGTTTTTAACAGTTTTTTTAATGGCATTTTTAAGGTTGCGGTGATACTATATATTTGGGGCTTGTGTTATGATTTAGACTTTTTTTGGGGTTATGTGTCTCTTTTAGAGATGAGCGAACATGCTCGTCCGAGCTTGATGCTCGGTCGAGCATTAGGGTACTCGAAACTGCTCGTTACTCGGACGAATACTTCGCCCGCTCGAGAAAATGGCAGCTCCCGCCGTTTTGCTTTTTGGCGGCCAGAAACAGAGCCAATCACAAGCCAGGAGACTCTGCACTCCACCCAGCATGACGTGGTACCCTTACACGTCGATAGCAGTGGTTGGCTGGCCAGATCAGGTGACCCTGGGATAGACTAGCCGCTGCCCGCGCTGCTCGGATCATTCTGTGTCTGGATGCCGCTAGGGAGAGAGCTGCTGCTGGTCAGGGAAAGCGTTAGGGTGTTCTATTAGCTTACTGTTAGGCAGGAGTGATTCTCAAAGAACCCAACAGCCCTTCTTAGGGCTACAATAACGTTCTACTTTTTTTTTTTTTTTTTATTCTATGGTTCAATACGATTACGGGGATACCATACATGAATATATTTACTGAATTTATCAAATAAAACCCTAATGTGGGACAAATCTATCATTTTTGCATTGCCCTCTTCCAAGTGGCATAACATTTTTAATTTTTTTGGAGCTGGTTGATGGCTTGTGTTTTTTGGGGGACATCTTGTACTTTGTAACAGCATCATTCTGGAGTAAATATATTTTTTTGTCACTTTTATTGCATTGTGTATAGGTAAAAATCAAAATTTTTGGAGGGTTTTTAACAGTTTTTTTAATGGCATTTTTAAGGTTGCAGTGATACTATATATTTGGGGCTTGTGTTATGATTTAGACTTTTTTTGGGGTTATGTGTCTCTTTATATGTTATGGGGCTTATGGGCATTTTTATTGGTTCATTACTGTGACGTCATCGGGGAGCGGCGATCCGTTGCCATGACAGCCTCTGATCACACAAAGATCCGAGGCTATCATGTTTTAGACTATCTATTACAATGTGCGATTTGCACATTGTAATAGATGGTGTGTAAAATCCCCACATACTGCCATGCTGTAGTCTGGCAATATATGGTAGGATCAATCAGACAACCTAGGGCAGTGATGGCGAACCTTTTAGTGGCCGAGTGCCCAAAAAGCAACCCAAAACCCCCCTTATTTATCGCGAGGTGCCAACCAAAAATTTAAGCAGTAACTTATTGCTTGCTGTTCTTCAACTTTGAATCATATTGGCCTCCTGAGGACACCAACACAGTATAAAGATGGAAAATGTACATTATTTTAGCTTCTTTTCAGTGTCCCTCTGTACACAGAGAATCGTGGGGCCAGTAGGAAGTCCTCCAAAGGTAATTCAGCCCTGTCTACTCATTCACCCTCTTCCCACAGTCCCAAGTAACGAAGGAGATATCAAAATATGACTGAAAGCAGCATCTTTTAAGTTGCTTGGAACTGCAGGAAGATTCTTTGAGTCCTGTCTGGTGTGCAGAAACAGAAAGGGCTCTGAGTGCCGCCTCTGGCACCCGTGCCATAGGTTCGCCATCACTGACCTAGGGAGTCTGAAAAATAGTAAAAAATAAAAATAAAAAAAGTAAAAAGTAAAAAATTATATTAAAAAAACCTAAAATTTCAAATCACCCTCCCCTTTCCCTAGAAGTAATTTAGATATAAATAAACAGTAAAAATCATAAACACATTAGGTATCGCCACGTCTGAAAATGCCCAATCTATCAATATATAATAACGTTTTTTTCCTGCGTTTAACCCAAAGTCGCCCAAAGTCGTAAATGCCATTTTGAAAAATATAAAAAATTCAATAAAAAGTGATCAAAAGGTCGTACAATCCAAAAATAAGAGCATTGAAAACGTCATCAAAAGTCGCAAAAAATGACACCACCCACATAATAGTGTTAGATCATGATAATAGCCAAAGGGCAAATAGAATATAGGACATACTCAAAACCACAATGTGGATCTAATTTAGCTACAGTTTACAAGACACGCCCACATTATTATGAAAAAAACACACACTGGTATATGTTTGGGATCAAGGCCCATCCACATATCATGTTTGGGATTTTTCCAGTCCAAATAAGTTATTCTTCGGGATCTACAATTGACTGTCCGGATGGCAGTGTAATTTTAATTAAGTATCTTTTTTTTTTTTAGACTATTAGAAACCTAGCTGACTTTTGTAGGAGTTGAAGTTTGTATGTACCAGGTCAGTAGCAAATCATCTCTTGTCCATTTACCCTTATAGAGAGGGCACCAAATTTTGGATAACTTTAGTGCAACAAAAGCAAGAAGCACCAATTAAACATCCATGCAACATAAGTTCTTCATAATGTCACAGACGGAATACCCCCTTGTTATGAAGTTTTTTAGCATAGGGGTAAAAGGTGTTAGACTAGTAGAAGATATATCCAACAAACTAATATGGATACAGTGTCCGGGGTCAAGCTGGGAGGGGGCTAGCGGAAAGCATCGCAATATAAGAATACTGTAGCCCTCATGCTAAGAGAAAAAAGCATGCATAAACTGCTGAAGAACTGATTTTTGAAAAGGTGGGACACTTCTTCCGTAGCTACAATTCCTAAGCAAACCTGTCACCCAGGCAATGTCATTTAATCACTGGTGATCAGTGTTGCAATAGTCATGCTAAAGCTGACTGTAAAAATGCCTTTGTCAGTATTCTGAATCATTTCATTTTTATATAAGTTTAATTTCAACTTATCTGGGCTCCTGCTCTAGCAGTATGTTGTGCAGATCCCAGGGGAGGGGGCAGCCGCAGCACTAAAAAAGGTCTGGGACACACAACTTTTTTAATGGCTTTTTGAAATTTTTGTGAGGGTATTGATGAAAAAATTATATTCTGGACATTTTCATGTGCAGAGGAGCCAGCAGCTAGGTGTACACGCTGGACCAGGGCTGGCGTAGTAATATGGATACAGACTCCAAGAAAGAGTTGACCGTGCCTAGTGCATCAGAGGTCATTTCAATCGCTCAGGTGTTGCGAGGACTGGTGTGGTCTCCTGCAATCATCTTGACGCACCATGTAGACATTGTGGCACTCAGAAGAAGTACCCTTAATGGCAGCGTTATAAAACCTGATAATGTAGTATTAAGGGGGTTAATACACAAGGGTGAATGAACAAAGCTGTGTTATGTTTGCCATACACAGTGATTCTGTATTTAGGATATATTATAGTTAGAAAGCACAGCTACTGAGTCTAAACTTCTGATATATTATAATTCAGGGCTCTGGAAAGAAAAGTGGGCCCCTGAATGCGCTCTTTTCTAGCTGTTCATGCCTACTTACCGTTCTTACCTCAAGCGGAGGGCAACTTTCCCTTGCTGCACCAAAGAGATGATAATGTACAAAAAAGTAGTGCAACAGAGTCAGTTCAGAACCAAGGAGGACAAATGCAGTACAAAGTCCAAAAGTCAAAATCACAAGTCAAAAATGTAGCCTGAATACTATGTTTCTGAAAAGATAAGAGCTGATTGAGGCATCAGTACATGCCAAATGTTTAAAATATAACATTAAACAGTCTTCTATTTACCTGCTGTTATTATAGAATCTTGGTTTTCAACATTACACAGTGAACGCTATTTAAATTTTTTGTGTTTAGAAAAAATGTTACTAAAATCTAGAGCACCAATATATAAGTCCCCCAACTTACTCAGGTATTGAACAACTGTTTGAAATTAGCCCGCATAGGAGAAAGTTTAAAAGCGAATAATTAAGATCTGCATATATGTGGACCATAACCAATTATTTTTGGTGAATACAATATAGTATTTATTTACAATTCGTTGTTTTTTAATAACAATGCGTAACCATTAAGATGAAATGTTTCCAGTGGAAGTTCAAGTTAGACAAATAGGACAAACATTATCTCTGCCTATGAGAATGTTGAAAAGATTGGCAATTGCACTGGCTAAAGCAAAACACGGCATATGGAAATGATCATGACTTCCTAATTTAAACTCTTCTTAAGTAAAGGATTGTTAAGAAAAAGAAGCCATTAGAATTTAAGTAGCGTGGGAATATGGTGAACCCATAAAGATTGCTTTAATCCTACCCACTTGCCAACCACATGGTCTTTCCATTTCCGATTTCTGGTTTTTGTCCCTATGTCAAAAACCCATACCTTTTATCAGTGTTCGAGCTGTAGTGAGGCTTGTTTACTTGTACAGGCGGCCCTACTTAAAGGAACCTGTCACCAGGAGATCTATTTTAGCACTCCCCCAGTCCCACGAGCATATTACATACACTGCCAAGTGTTTTTGTGGTTAAAATAGGTTTACGAAAAAAAGATATGTAATATTGTACCTTCATTAGCATCTGCAGGTTGCCAAATGGGAGGGCTGGAAAAGCAGTTCCCTCCCACCCTTGAGGGAACAGCTTCTCCATGACCTTTTCAAATATATGAAAACACCAATCACTGGGCCTTAGTGACGCCCCATGCTCCTTACAGCCTAATTCCCGAGAAATTGCAAAAAACAGTGTCCGATACACATCTTGCGTTATGGGGTTCACATGTTGTAATGCATTTTTATATTTTGAAGAGTCAGAGTCATCACTTAACCCTTAAGAAGTAGCCATTTTACCAGCTTAGGCTCAGACCCATTTTTTTGTTGGGATTCTGACAATGGTCGCTTTATATGGACATAACTTGAATACTGGTTACTTATCAAAAGTGTTCTGAGTTGTTTTTCCCCAGAGTGATGTACTTCATTGTTAGTGGAAATGTTGCGCGAGTTTTGCCATTTATTTACAAAAAAAAAAGAAAAAATTATGATTTTTTTGGAAAAATTGCATTTTCGAAATTCACAAATCATGCGTTTCATGCAGGACACCCTAAAAACATTTCCATATGTCTACTTTACAGTTCATAATTTTTGAAGCTGGATTTATTTGATGTCACCCGGCTTCGGCAGCAGTGACCAGTGCAGGCACGGGGGCCTGTGTCTGCGCAGAGCAGACTGAGGATCGTCAGGACGAGGGCGCAGCTATGAGCAGCTGAGCGCCAAAGAATGGTGAGTAGGAGGAGAAAATAGGCTACCGGGGCGTGGAGTAGCCGCCTCGTGTAACCTTCAGTGCGGCTACTCCACGCCCAGTAGCCGCCATAAAAATATTACCATAAAAGTTTGATAAAAGTTCCACAAAAAAGTGCGTGGGGACGTGGGATTAGCCCTTAAAAGGGGCTATCCTCACGTCCCATTGATCCACATCACCACCGATCTACCGTTATAGGTGATTGTGTGGGTGTAGGTTCCCTTTAAATTTTACATAAAACATCAAAAACCCCCTATATGAATCAACCTTTCAATCTGCACCTGTCAAACTATCCAGAAACAGCTTTTACGAAGTTGTCAACCCTTTGAGATTTCATAGTAATTAAAATCAAAATGCAGGTGGACATTTAGAATGGTAAATTTTGTCGGTGTATACGTCTATTTATGCCATAAAATGACACAATATCCAAAAGATAAAAAGAGGAAAACCAATCTTACCAATTTTTCTTGCAAATTCGATCCAAGTACAGCGACCCCCCACATGTGGTAGTACTTGTTTATGGGCCCCATAGCAATGGGAAGGGCAGGAGTACCCTGCAGCTGCCAGAATTTAATTTTCCAATGGCCCCTTTTGTAGGACATAAATTTTAGTTTTTTTCGTTATTGGGACAGTGATGGCAGTTTTTTTGCGGATAAGATGCTTTTCCGTGTTACCATGTTGGGGTTGTTATTCCCCTATTGTTGAAAATTTTGCGAACTTTTTTTTGAGGCAGGGAGTAGAAAAGCATCAATCTTGTACTGCCTGTTTTACTTTTTTTTTTTTTGAGTGTCACCGTATAGCACTAAATAATCCATGTTAACTTTATTCCTATGGTTCATTTCGTTACGGGGAGTACATACATGATTATTTACTGAATTTATCAACATAAACCCTAATGTGTGGAAATCTATCCTTTTGCATTGCCTTCAATGTGGCATAACATTTTTCTTCTTGCTGTGGGCTGGTGTGGGCTGAGGTTTTTTGGGGCCAATCTCTGTCACTATGTCAAAGTCATGTTGGAGTAAATATATTTTTTTGTCACTTTTATTGTGCATTGTGTAGGTAAACATCACAATATTTTGTGAGGGTTTGTTAACAGTTTTTTGCATGGCCTTTTTAGGCTGCAGGGTATATATATTGGGGCTTGTGTTATGATTTCCGCCTTTTTCGTGGGGTTTGGTGTCTCCTTTCCAGTTATGGCGGGCTCTATTGGGGCTGGCATTTTATGGTTCGAGTACTGGTGAAGTCATCGGGGAGCGGCGATCCGTTGCCATGACAGCCTCTGCTCACAAAGCGAGGCTATTCGTTTTAGACTATCTATTAACATGTGCGATTGCACATTGTAATAGCATGGTGGGGAAAAATCCCCACATACTGCCAATGTAGTCTGGCAGTATATGGTAGGATCGAATCAGACAACCTAGTGTTAAAGTACCCTACGGAGTCTGAAAAATAGTAAAAATAAAAATAAAAAAAGAAAAAGTAAAAATTATATTAAAAAAACCTAAAAATTTCAAATCACCCCCCCTTCCCTAGAAGTAATTTAGATATAAATAAAAACAGTAAAAATCATAAACACATTAGGTATCGCCAGTCTGAAAATGCCCAATCTATCAATATATAATAACTTTTTTTACTGCGTTTAAACGCCCAAAGTCGTAAATGCCATTTGAAAAAATATAAAAAATTCAATAAAAGTGATCAAAAGGTCGTACAATCCAAAAATAGAGCATTGAAAACGTCATCAAAGTCACAAAAATGACACCACCCACATCTCTGTACCCAAAGTATGAAAAAGTTATTAGCGGCCAGAAGACGGCAAAATGAAAGATTTTTTTTTTTGTGACAAGTGCTTTTAATTTTGTTAAATGTATGAAAACATTATAAAACCTATACAATTTGGTATCCACGTGATCGTATTGACCCAATGAATGAAGGAGACCTTTCATTATGGCGCACAGTGAAAGACGTAAAATCCAAGCCCACAGAAATGGGCCAAATGTGGTTATTTTCATTTTCATGCATTCAGAATTTTTTTCCACTTCCCAGTATACGGCATAGAATAGTAAATACCATCACTATGAAGTGCAATTACACAGAAAACAAGCCATCACACAGCTCTATACATGGAAAAATAAAAAAGTTATAGATTTTTGAAGGTGGGGAATGAAAAATAAAGACGCAAAAACTAAAAAGGGCCTGGTCCTTAAGGGGTTAAAGGTGTATCTGAATCAAGAACTTTGGAATAACCATGACATTCAGTGTAATATAAGAAAAGCCTGATGAATTGTTTATGGTTGTGATATTTGAGCACACAATAGAATTCTAGGCAAAATATGTTGGATAAATTAATTTGTGGAAGGTTTAATTCCTGTCTCACTGCAGTACAGCCTCTAAAGAAATGCAACATCCCCCACGGGAGCCTAGCCCTTGCATGCATTAACTCCTCTCTGCTCATCCACAGGTCCAGAGTCTGCAGCGGTGTTTTTAGACATCGCTGCAATTTTCTACTGCTCGCGCTAGCACCTTTCAGAGGCACCCAGAGAAGGGAGATGTTATTCGCTACCGCTTCTCCCTTCTCTGCTCCTCACAGCATCACGCTGAATGAGCGCGATGCATAGAAGGGCCGCCGGGGTTAAACAGAACTGCTGGGTCTGATTAGACCCAGTCCAAATCTGATCAGAATCCCCAGTCACAGGTGGTCTTTTCCTCTGTAACTGAGGCTCTTATAGATGCCTCAGCTTCAGCTGAAAACTTGTAAAAGAAAAAAAATAAAGTAAAATTAAAAAAAAAATGTGAAAATTTTCCGCAGGGGTTTTTTATGACCTCAAGGGGGCCATATAAAGAAAAAAAACACAAAAAAATGAATAAATATTAATAAAAATACAATGGCATTTCCCCATATAATAAAAAAAACTCCCGCTACACTACCATTGCCATAGTCGCCCTTGTCAGGGGTGCGCACCCATGCCCCTCGTGCCCCGCCAGCGCAGCGCCCGCGCCATTAATCATTCCTGTACTGGGTCTCGCGGCTGTGTGCGCGCGTCCCTGACTGCTAAGGTGCTCTCTCTGGAAAATTTAAAGTGTAAGCACCCATGAAATTGTTAAAAGCCTCCGGTCCCAGGTGTCGGCTTACATCATTGTCCGCGGTGGTCCAGTGGGTCCACTACCCCTGGATCCTGACAGTAAGATCTTGCCATGGATCCTGCCAATGTTCCGCTTCCTGAATTGGCTGATATTACCACTGTGGTGGTCCAACAGATTACCACACAAGGTCAACAGCTTGGACAAGGGACCGCCATGCTACAGCAGATGATGGCTATTCAGCAATAGCACCAGGTTCCTGTAACTTCTTCCACCACTCTGGTTGGCCTGCCTGCCGTGGAACCCAGGTTGAGACTTTCTATGCCATCAAAGTATGATGGGGACACCAAGTTGTGCAGGGGCCCTATCACCCAGTGCTCCCTGCACATAGAGCTTATGCCTACGCAGTTCATCTTGGAATGGTCTAAGGTGGCAATTATCTTAAGCCTCCTCTCCAGAAGCCCCTGGCGTGGGCTACTCCCCTCTGGGACAGAAAAGACCCGGTTACAGCAGACATCACCTCTTTCTTCTCTGAGTTCCGGTCTGTCTTTGAGGAACCTGTAAGGGCGTCTTCAGCCGAGACTGCACTGTTGAACCTGCGTCAGGGGGACTCGTCTGTTGGTGACTATGCAGTTTAGTTCCGTACTCTGGCCTTGGAACTAGTCTGGAATGAAAAAAAGGACTCTCTGGACAAGTTAAAGACATGCTGTCAGCGCGAGTCCTGCCGTCTACTCTGAGTGGTCTGATCTCTCTGACCACTCGGATAGATATCTGGGTTTTGGAAAGCTCTGAGGAACAGCCTATTGAACAACCACAACTCCGGGCCCGACATTTGCCTTGCTTGGCTCCTGCCTTCCAAAGGCCGTTTCAGCCTCCTGCCGTGACAGTTCCAAAGGTACCTATGCAGGTGGACAGAGCTCGGCTGTCTTTATTTTCTTCAGGCCTGTCCACTCTGTCCTCAGCGTCCCAGAAACGCTCGCACCTAGGGTTCTTGGGCTTCTCCATGTCTGTACCTTCCAGTTCCAGATTTCTGACTTTCTGGATTCTGGCTCTGCAGGAAACTTTGTGGATGCCTCTCTGGTTTCCCAGAATCACTTCCCTGTTATGTGCCTTGAGAAGCCTTTGGTCATCTCCTCTGTCAGCGGCCAAATTCTCTCCAACCTGTTCCGTTTCCACACTGAGTCTTTGTTACTGCAAGTTGGGGCACTACATAAAGAGAAACTGTCCTTTTATGTGCTACCTCCGTCCACGTCTTCCCTCCTGTTAGGTCTACCAGTGTTGCAGCTCTAAGCGCTGTCTAAGAGCACAGCCTACCGGGTCCAAGCCATGAGGGTCTTCCATTTGCAGACCTCCTTTCAAAGAAGCAAGCAGAGACTTTACCACCGCAATGTCCCCACGACTGCCCCATTGATCTACTGCCGGGTACTCCTCAGGGTCTCTGTGCCCGAAACTGCAGCTATGTCGGACTACATGAGGGAGAACCTGCAGAGGGTTTTGTTTTTTTTTTACTTCAGATGGCCTTTTTTTTTTAATAGCAAAACCAATGTTCCTTTTTATTCAAACATATGCACATAATACAAAAAGTGTTTCATTATACAATAATTCGTTATATTTATACATCAAACAAATTATTTTGGGGTACCCACTCTTTACACCTTATATCTTTACAATCCATCAAATAACAGTGGGACCTTACTTAAACACTACTATCCCCTGCAGAGGGGGTTAATACGTAAATCCTCCTCTCCGGCTGGTGCAGGTTTTTTTTTTGTGACCAAGAAGGATGGTATTGTGGTCTTAACAAAGTCACCGTTAAGAACGGTTATCCCTTGCCATTGATCACTGAGCTGTTTGACTGTCTACATGGAGCCAAGGTCTTCTCCAAACTGGACCTTTGTGGGGCCTACAACCTCATCCGTATGCACGAGAGAGATGAGTGGAAGACCGATTTTAATACTCGTGGTGCACACTTCGAGTACCTGCTGATGCCATTCGGACTCTGTAATGCGCCACACCTTTTCCAGGAATTTGTTAATGACATCTTTAGAGACTTGCTATATACCTGTGTCGGGTTTTATCTTGACGACATTCTGGTGTTCTCTCTTGCCCACCAGTCCCATGTACGGCAAGTCCTCAGTTGTTTAAGGGCCAATCACCCTTATGCCAAACTTGAGAAATACCAATTTCACCAGCGGAATCTTCCTTTTTTATTATTATCTCTGACAGAGGCCTTCAGATGGATCCTGCCAAGCTGTCTGCTGTTCTTCATCCTGTAGGACTTTGTGCAATACAGAGATTCCTGGGCTTTGCAAATTACTACCGGCAGTTCATCCCGCACTTCTCCTCTCTGGTGTCTCACCAAGAAGGGTGCCAACCCCCAACCCTGGCCTTCGGCAGCAGAAGAAGCCTTCACTAAGCTAAAGTCTGCCTTTGTTTCAGCCCCAGTTCTTGTGCAGCCTGATACAGAGAAGCCTTTCCATCTGGAAGTGGATGCCTCCTCAGTGGGTGCTGGGACGGTGCTCACACAGAAAGGGCCCAAAGGCCGAACCCTCACTTGCATTTTTCCTCAAAGACATTCTCCTCCGCAGAGAGGAATTACTCCATAGGAGACCGAGAAATTCTGGCGATTAAACTTGCCTTAGAAGAGTGGTATTATCTCCTGGCGGAGAGGTTTTCCGGTCTGCATATACACAGGTCACAAGAATTTCCTCTATCTCCAGACTGCTCAGCGACTCAACCCACGTCAAGCTCGCTGGTCACTTCTTTTCAAGCTTCAATTTTCTTATTCACTTCCATTTGGCTGAAAAGAACATCAAGGCTGATGCCCTCTCTCGTGCCTCTGATGTAATTGGGGAAGAATCGGCTCTTAGGCATGTCATCCCTCCTGAGGGACTGGTTGTGGCCGCTCCAGTGGACCTTCGGCAGCTACCTCCTGGCAAGACCTACGTCAGACCTGCTCTATGGAAGAGGATTCCGTCTTGGGGACATTGCTGACGTGTGGCTGGGTAGCTCAATAGCCCTCATCTTCCGTTTTGCTTGGTGGCCAGATCTGGTCAAGGATGTATGGGACTTTGTGGGGTCCTGTGCTTACTGTGTCTGAAATAAGCCATCTCGTCTGAAACCTGCTGGTCTTCTTCAGCCGTTGCCAATACTCAGCTGCCCGTGAACTCATGGTATGGATTTCATCACGGACCGTCTGCCCTCCACATGCAATACCGTCAGCTGGCTGGTAACCGACTGGTTTTCCAAAATGTCCCATTTGTTCCTCTGCCAGGTCTGCCATCTGTTCCCCGCCTTCCCATGTTGTTCCAACACATCTTCCGGCTCCATGGACTTCCCCAACATATTGTTTCTGATCAGGGGGTTCATTTTGTTTCTAAGTTATGGAGATCCCTCTGTCATCAGCTCCAGGTAAAAATGGACTTTTCCTCCTCCTACCACCCACAGTCTAATGATCAGGTGGAGACAGTGAACCAGACTCTGGGCTGCTATCTCTGTCATTTTGTTTCCTCCAGTCATGACGACTGGTCCACTCTGTGGCCATGGGCCAAGTTTTCGTATAACTCCTTGGATTCAGGCTCTGCTCTATTTTTCATCAATTATGGACTGCATCCACACCCTCCTCTTCCTCGGCCCAGGTCCTAGGATGTCGCTGCTGTTGTGGAATTGGTACGAGATCTGAAGTCAATCTCGGCCGATTTGGACCACGCGCGGGATTTAACATTTAAAATTGTGTCACAAGCAAAGCACTTACATGCACCAGGAAGAAGAAGGTGAACTCCGGCAGACCTGATCGGGGAAGTGACACATGCAAGATATTGGGCGCACGCTCGTAGTGAATCGCAGCAGACTTCATCCTTGTTGGACATTCCGGATCAGGGATTGTGCAGGGACCAGGTAAGTAAATGTGCCCCTATATGTCTCCCTATATGTTATGGGGCTTATGGGCATTTTTACTATTTATTAATTTATTCTTTATTGAATAACATTTTCTTTTTACTTTTTTACTTGTTCCACCATGGGACCTGAACAAGCAATCAACAGATGTATTGCAGGATCCTAGCTGTGTCAGCCTATTGCATAGGCACAGATGATGGAACAGATGGCATCTTAGAGGCGTGCCTGCGGACAGACCTCAGGGCTGCCATGGGAACGAATGGCGTCCCCCTGAAGATGGCATCGGCAATCGAGGGGCGTAGACCCAGGCAGTTTAAATGCTGGGGTGGCGCTGAGGCACATCAGCATCTAGTTACACCACTGCTGTTGAGGCATATTGGACTTCATCTGGAGTTCTTGGCACCTCCTCTCTCAATGCTGGAATAACACCCTAGCTTCATAGAGTATGCTGCTTACCTACAGCTCTTGTGCATTGAAGGGTGTACTACTCCGGCGTCATGGTGCACGTTGCGTACCTGCAGTACTTGTGCAGTGAAGTTAGTGTGTACTACTTCGGCTTGGTAGTGTACGTTGCGTACCTACAGAACTTGTGCAGTGATTCAAGGGTATACTACTGGGTATACTACTGTGTGAAGATAATTTCTCATAAATGTAGTGATATGGTCCCTTAGAAACGAGATGGTTTCCTTGGATACGTCCACCTTACATTTTGGCAGCAGTGGTCAGACATGCGCTATTGAGTCCTGCCTGACCAGCTGGATTCAGCTTTCATTACCACAGGATTGCTGCGGGACATACAGTAACTCCCAGACATTTCATATACAGAAACCTTTTGTTTCTTTGTGCAATCACTCCAGTAGAGGTGGCCGTATCCAAAGAAGCCATCTCATTTCTAAGGGACAACATGGCAACATTTATGAGAAATTATCTTCACACAGGAACATTTTTTTTAATAACATCCAATTGAAGAAATATATATACATGGCATATGAATTCAATTAAATGTAAATTCCCAGATGGGAATACCCCTTTAACTCTTTAAGGATGCAGCCTGTTTGTACGTTAAGGCTCAGTCCTTTTTTAAAAAAAAATGACCAGTGTCTCTTCCTGTGGTAATAACTTTTCAACACTTTACGATATCCCTGTGATTTTGAGATTGTTTTCTCCTGAGACATTGTAATTTATGTTAGTAGTATCGTTTCTGTGATCAATTTCTTTTTTGGGGGGTAAAAATTCAATAAGTTAGGAAAAATTTTAAAAAAATGACAATTTTAATTTAGTGTTAGATCATGATAATAGCCAAAAGGGACAAATTAGAATATAGGCACATACTCAAAACCCGAATGTGGATCTAATTTAGCTACAGTTTACAAGACACGCCCGACATTTTATTATGAAAAAAACACACACTGGTTATGTTCTGGGATTCAAGGCCCATCCACATAGTCATTGTTGGGATTTTTCATTCCAAATAAGTTATTCTTCGGATCTACAATTGACTGTCCGGAGGCAGTAATTTTAATTAAGTAGCTTTTTTTTTAGACTATTAGAAAGCTGACTGACGGTGTAGTACGTGAAGTTTGTTGTACCAGGTAAAGTACCAAAGTCATTCTTGTCCAATACCCTTAGTAGAGGAGGGGCACAAATTTTGGAGAACTTTGGTGCAACAAAAGCAGTAGCACCAATTAAACATCAGCACATAAGTTCTCTCATTAGTCCAAGACGGAATACCCCCTGTATGATTTTTTAGCATAAGGGGTAAAAGGTGTTAGACTAGTAAAGATATATCCAACACAAATAAATTGGTAGTGTGGGGTCAGCTAGGGGGCTATGCGGCGTAAAGCATCGAATATAAAGAATACTAGCCCTCATGCTAAGAGAAAAAAGCATGCGATAAATGCTGAAGACTGATTTTGAAAAAGGTGGGACACTTCTTTCGCTTACGCTACAATTCCTACAGCAAACCTGTCACCAGGAATTTCATTTAATCACTGGTATCAGGTTCAATAGTCCTATGCTAAGCTGACTGTAAAAAATGCCTTGCAGTATTCTGATCATTTCATTTATTATATAATTTAATTCAACTTATCTAGGCTCCCTGCTACTGGCAGTATGTTGTGAGATCCCGCGGGAGGGGGCCAGCTGCAGCAGCACTAAAAAAGGTTGGGACACACAACTTTTTTAATGGCTTTTGAAATTTTTTGTGAGGGTATTGATGAAAAAATATATATTCTGGACATTTTCATGTGCAGAGGAGCCAGCAGCTGAGGTACACGCTGGACAGGGCTGGCTAGTAATATGGATGATCAGACTCCAAGTAAGAGTTGACCAGTGGCCTAGTGCCATCAGAGGTTTGTCAATCGCTCAGAGTGTGGGGACTGTGGTGAGATCTCCTGACAATAATCTATGACGCACCATGTAGACATTGTGGCACTCAGAAGAAGTACCTTAATGGCAGCGTAAAAACCTGATAATGTAGTATTAAGGGGTTTAATACACAATGGTGTTGAAAACAAAGCTTGTGTTATGTTTGCCATACACAGGATTCTGTATTTAGGATAAGATTTAGATATAGAAAGCACAGCTACTGAGTCTAAACATTCTGTATATTATAATTCAGGGCTCTGAAAGAAATAGTGGGCCCCGAATGCGTCTTTTCTAGCTGTTCTGCCTACTTACCGTTCTTACCTAAGCGGAGGGCAACTTTCACCTTGCCTGCACCAAAGAGATGATAATACAAAAAAGTAGTCAACAGAGTCAGTTCAGAACCAAGAGGACAATGCCAGTACAAAGTCAAAAGTCAAAATCACAAGTCAAAAATGTAGCTGAAATACTATGTTTTCTGAAAAGAAAGAGCGATGAGCATCAATATGCCAGAATGTTTAACAATATAACATAAACAGTGTCTTTCTATTTCCTGCTGTTATTATAGAATCTGGTTTCAACATTACACATACGCTATTTAGAATTTTGGTTTGTTTTAGAAAAAACTGTACTAAAAATCTAGAGCACCAACTTGATAGTCCCCCAAACTACCTCATGTATGACAATTCTGTTTGAAATAGCCCTAGGAGAAAGTTTAAAGCAGAATAATTAGTATCTGCATATATGTGGCATAACCAATTATCTCTTGTGAATAGCAATATAGATTTTTTACCAATTCAGTGTGATATTTAATAACAATGTCGTACCCATTAAATAAATGTTGCCAGAGGAAGTCAAGTTAGACAATAGACAACATTATCTCTGTCTATGAGAATTTAAAAGATTGCAACATGCATGGCTATAAAGCAAAACACTGCATATGGAAATGATCATGGACTTCCTAATATTAAACTCTTAAGTACAAGGATGTTAGAAAAAGAAGCCATTAGAATTTAAAGTAGCCGGGAAGATGGTGAACCATAAAATTGCTTTAATCCTTAACCCACTTGCCAGCCACATGGTCTTTCCATTTCCGATTTTGTTTTTGCTCCCTATGTGCAAAAACCCATACCTTTTATCAGTGTTCGAGCTGTAGTGAGGCTTGTTTACTGTACAGGCGGTCCCTACTTAAAGGAACCTGTCACCAGGAGATCTATTTTTAGCACTCCCCCAGTCCCACAGAGAAGTAACATTACACTGCCAAGTGTTTTTGTGTTAAAATAGGTTTTACAGAAAAAAAAGATATGTAATATTGTACCTTGTCATTAGCATCTGAGTTGCAAATGGAAGGGCTGGAAAGAGCAGTTCCCCCCCAACCCTTGGGGAACAGCTTCTCCATGACCTTTTCAAATATAGAAAACACCAATCACTGGGGGCTTAGTGACGCCCCATGCTCCATCTAAGCCAATCCCGAGAAATTGCAAAAACAGTGTCCGATTACACCTCTTGCGTTATGGGGTTCACTGTTGTATATGACTTTTTCGTATTTTGAAGATGTCAGAGTCATCACTTAACCCTTAGAATGTAGCCATTTTAACCAGCTTAGCGCTCGACCTTTTTTGTTGGATTCTGACAATGTGTCGCTTTATATGGACATAACTTGAATACTGGTTACTTATCAAAAGTGATTCTGAGTTGTTTTTCCCCAGATGATGTACTTCATTGTAGTGGAAATGTGGCGAGTTTTGCATTTATTTACAAAAAAAAAAGAAAAAATTATGATTTTTTGGAAAAATTGACATTTTCGAAATTCACAAATCATTGCGTTTCATGCAGGGACACCCTAAAATAAACATTTTCCATATGTCTATTTACATTGTTCATAATTTTTGAATGCTGGTCATAATTATTGATGTCACCCGGCTTCGGCAGCAGTGACCAGTGCAGGCACGGGGGCCTGCTGTTGCGCAGAGCGACGGACTGAGGATCGTCAGGACGAGTGGCGCAGCTATGAGCAGCTGGCGCCAAAGAATGGTGAGTAGGAGGAGAAAATAGCTACCGGGGCGTGAGTAGCGCCTGTGTAACTCAGTGCGGGCTACTCCACGCCCAGTAGCCGCAATATAAAATATTACCATAAAAGTTTGATAAAAGTCCAAAAAAGTGCGGGGGGACGTGGATTAGCCCTTAAAAGGGGCTATCCCACGTCCATTGATCCAAACCACCCGATCTACCCTGTTATAGGTGATTGTGGTGGCGGTAGGTTCCTTTAAATTTTACATATTAAACATCACAAACCCCCCTATATGAATCCAACCATTTTCAATCTGCACCTGTCCAAACTATCCAGAAACAGCTTTACGAAGTTGTCAACCTTTGAGATCTTCATAGTAATTAAAATCAAAATGCAGGTGAATTTAGAATGGTCAAATTTTGTCGGTGTATACGGTATTTATCCAAAATTGACACATATCCAAAAATAAAAAGAGAAACCAATCTTACAATTTTTCTGCAAATTCGTCCAAGTACAGGACCCCCACATGTGGTCGTTACTTGTTTATGGGCCCATAGCAAGGGAAGGGAAGGGAGTACCCTGCAGCTGCCAGAATTTTAATTTTCCAAATGGCCCCTTTTGTAGCTATAAATTTAGTTTTTTCGTTATTGGGACAGTGATGGCATTTTTTGCGGATAAGATGCTTTTCCAGTGTTACCATTTGGGGTTGTTATATCCCTATTGTTCGAAAATTTGGAACTTTTTTTTGAGGCAGAGGAGTAGAAAAGCATCAATCTGTACTGCCTATTTTACTTTTTTTTTTTTGGTGTGCACCGTATAGCTAAATAATCCATGTTCAACTTTATTCCTATGGTTCATTCGATTACGGGGTACCAATACATGATATATTGTACTGAATTTATCAAATAAAACCCTAAGGGGAAATCTATCTATTTGCATTGCTCGATCATGTGGCATAACATTTTTCATTCTTTGTGGGCTGGTGTGGCTGTGTGTTTTTTGGGGGCATCTCGTGTCACTTTGTCAACAGCATCAGTCTGGAGTAAATATATTTTTTTGTCACTTTTAGTGCATGTGTTCAGGTAAAATCACAATATTTTGTGAGGGTTTTAACAGTTTTTTATGGCCTTTTTAGGCAGCAGGGTACTATATATTGGGGCTTGTGTTTGTTTGCTTTTTTGGGGTTTGGTCTCTTTATATGTTATGGGGCTTATGGGCATTTTTATTGGTTCATTACTGTGAAGTCATCGGGGAGCGGCGATCCGTTGCCATGACAGCCTCTGATCACACAAAGAGCGAGGCTATCAGTTTTAGACTATCTATTACATGTGCGATTGACACTTGTAATAGATGGTGTGGAAAAATCCCCACATACTGCCATGTAGTCTGGCAATATATGGTAGGATCAATCAGACAACCTAGTGTTAAAGTACCCTAGGAGTCTGAAAAATAGTAAAAATAAAAATAAAAAAAGGAAAAAGTAAAAATTTTATATTAAAAAAACCTAAAAATTCAAATCACCCCCCTTCCCTAGAAGTAATTTAGATATAAATAAACAGTAAAAATCATAAACATTAGGTATCGCCACGTCTGAAAATGCCCAATCTATCAATATATAATAACTTTTTTTTCCTGCGTTTAACCCAAAGTCGCCCAAAGTCGTAAATGCCATTTTGAAAAATATAAAAAATTCAATAAAAAGTGATCAAAAGGTCGTACAATCCAAAAATAAGAGCATTGAAAACGTCATCAAAAGTCACAAAAAATGACACCACCCACATCTCTGTACCCCAAAGTATGAAAAAGTTATTAGCGCCAGAAGACGGCAAAATGAAGATTTTTTTTTTTGTACAAGTGCTTTTAATTTTTGTAAATGTATGAAAACATTATAAAACCTATACAAATTTGGTATCCACGTGATCGTATTGACCCAATGAATGAAGTAGACCTTTCATTTATGGCGCACAGTGAAAGACGTAAAATCCAAGCCCACAAGAAATGGCGCAAATGTGTTATTTCATTTTCACTGCATTCAGAATTTTTTTCCACTTCCCAGTATACGGCATAGAATAGTAAATACCATCACTATGAAGTGCAATTACGCAGAAAACAAGCCATCACACAGCTCTATACATGGAAAAATAAAAAAGAACCTTTTGTTTCTTTGTGCAATCACTCCAGTAGAGGTGGCCGTATCCAAAGAAGCCATCTCATTTCTAAGGGACAACATGGCAACATTTATGAGAAATTATCTTCACACAGGAACATTTTTTTTAATAACGTCCAATTGAAGAAATATATATTCATGGCATATGAATTCAATTAAATGTAAATTCCCAGATGGGAATACCCCTTTAACTCTTTAAGGATGCAGCCTGTTTGTACGTTAAGGCTCAGTCCTTTTTTAAAAAAAATTACCAGTGTCTCTTCCTGTGGTAATAACTTTTCAACACTTTAAGATATCCCTGTGATTTTGAGATTGTTTTCTCCTGAGACATTGTAGTTTATGTTAGTAGTATCGTTTCTGTGATCAATTTCTTTTTTGGGGGGTAAAAATTCAATAAGTTAGGAAAAATTTTAAAAAAATGACAATTTCCAAAGTTTCAAATGTTCTACTTTTTAGACAAAAGTCATACCACAATTTTTTTTTGTAGAAATCTTTTGCCATTTTTTATGGATGTCACAAGGTTTCAAGTTTTAGTAGCAACTTCTCAGATTTTCAAGAGATTTGAAAAATGCTAAATTTTTGGTGACCAATTCAGTTTGGAAGTCCCTTATAAAGGCTTATGTACTATATACCACCACAAGCGGTATTTTATGAACCTAACATCTAAAACTATTCAAATCAGCTTTTGAGAACTCTGTTAACCCTTTAATTCTTTCTCTGAAAGCAAACAAAAATGGATTGAAAATTTAAAATTTTGGAATAAAATTTTTCTCATTTAACCCTAAAATGGACACATTCAGAAGGAATTTGAGGTAAATACACATCCCAAAAATTTTGCCCTGCTTCTTCCGAGTATGGCAGTACCAGATATGTGGATGTCAACTGCTCTTTCGTCACACAGGGATGTCCAGAAAAGAATTAGTGCTATTGGATTTTTGGCAGGCCAATTTGGCTACGAATGTTTTGAGGTGCCACAGTGTACTTGAATAGCCCATAAAGTACCAGTACAACAGAAAAACCCCAAAGATTTCACCATTTAGGAAACTACTACTACTTCTGCGGGTTGTCCCGAGAACTGCAATCTCTGTCTCGGATTGCGGGTGCACCCGGGTGTTCCTCCGTGCACCCCGGCTCCCTCTGCAGCACCGGACTAACCCAGCGCAGGCTTCTCCTTAGACTGCCGTGCGCGCACGTCCCCATCTCCAAGGGGGCGCGCACACCGGCTGTCGAGAATTTAAAGGGCCAGCGCACTGCTGGTCCTGTGACTTCTGCGTTCCTGTGTGTTCCCATGTATCCTGCGTTCCTGCTCCCGTGTGTTGCTGCTCCTGAGTTCCCGTGTCCTGCGTTCCTGTGTTCCTGTCTTCCCGTTCCCATCTGCCTGGATCTCCCGTTGCTGACCCCGGATTGGAGTTGACGTTGCATCTCTGCCGCCTGCCCTGACCCTGTGCCTGGACTTGACCTCGAGACTGTCTCCTGCTAAGGTACCTCGACCTCGGCTGCCACCGCGGGCTAGTTACACTTGTGGAACGACCTGATGGTACCCTGCCTCAGCAAGTCCATCACGCTTTGCGGCGGGCTCTGGTGAAGACCAGGTGCCACTTAGATTCCAGTCCCAGGTGTCGGCTAGTACCACATCCCGCGGTGGTCTAGTGGATCCACGCATCCTGAATCCTGACAGTAAAATTCGGCCATGGATCCCGCTGAGGTTCCGCTCCCTGAGCTGGCAGGACTCTTCTGGCTCGACAGTCCCAGCGGATCAATGTACAAGGTCAGCTGCTCAATCAGATCACCGCCATGCTGCAACATCTGTGGACTTCCCAGCCGCATCCATCACAGCAAGCGTCAGCAGCTCCTCCTGCTGAACCCAGGTTGAGACTTTCTTTACCGTCCAAATATGACGGGAATCCCAAACTTTGCAGGGGCTTCATAACCCAGTGCACTCTGCATATTGAACTTATGCCTTCACAGTTTGTCTCTGAGCGGTCCAAGGTGGCGTTTATTATCAGTCTTGCACCTCTCTGGGACAAGAAGAATCCTATTACGGCTGATATCTCCTCCTTCTTCCAGGAGTTCCGGTCAGTCTTCGAGGAACCTGCCCGTGCATCATCGGATGAAACGGCATTGCTGAACCTGACGCAAGGAGATGCATCTGTGGGTGACTATGCTGTCCATTTTCGGACCCTGGCTTCTGAGTTATCTTGGAAAGAATTTGCTTTGATGGCATCCTTTAAAAATGGACTTTCTGGCCACATTAAGGAAGCTCTGTCTGCCCGATACTTGCCGTCTACTCTGAGTGGTCTCATCTCGCTGGCCACTCGGATAGATATCCGTTTTTCAAAACGTTCCAAGGGACTATGCTTGGAACAGGTCCAACCTCGGGTCCAACGCTTGCCTAGCTTGGCCCCTGTTTTTCAAAGACCTGCCCAGTTTCCGGTCTTCCCTGCTGCTGAGGAACTTATGCAAGTGGATAGATCTCGACTTTCCCCGCAAGAACATTCCTGGCATCTTCTGAAGAACCTCTGTCTTTATTGTGCCTCTTCTGGACATCTTTTCAAAACATGTCCCATTCGTCCCCAGCGTCCGGAAGAACGTTGACTCATAGACTTAATGGGAGAAGCGTCACTGAACATTCCTGTGCTGCTCAGCTAGGGTTCTGTTGATCCAGTTCAGGTGTCTGCTTTCCTGTATTTGGGCTCTACTGTGAACTTTGTGGAAGCTGCCCTGGTCTCTCAGCATCACTTCCCAGTGGTTCGCCTTGAGAAACTATTGTCCATTGCCTCGGGTCAGCAGCCAGATTCTCTCCGTGCCCATCTGGTTCCGCATGGAACCCCTGCTCCTTAATAAAAGAGAGACCTTCTTTGTTTGTGCTACCCCAATGCACTTCCGCTCTCCTGCTGGGTCTCCCCTGATTGCAGCATCATGCCCCGGATTGTCCCTCACACTGTATGGAGATCCCTCCTCCGCTACCTGTCAGGACTTCTACATTGTCTCCCAAGCCTCTGGAAGGGCTTCCGGCTCCTTACCTGGATTTCACGGATGTGTTCTCCAAGAAGCAGGCTGAGACTCTTCCCCCACGCTGCCCCTATGATTGTCCTATCGACCTGCTGCCTGGCTCCTCTCCTTCGCACCGTGAAGAATCGCTATTCTCTGCCCCTGATCACGGAGCTGTTTGACCGCCTTTATGCTGCAAGAGTCGTCTCCAAATTGGATCTTCGTGGGGCCTACAACCTCATCCGCATTAGGAAGGGGAACGAGTGGAAGACCGCCTTTACCACTTGCGATGGACACTTCGAGTATTTGGTGATGCCATTCGGACTTTGAAATGCACCTGCCTTTTTTCAGGAGTTCTTCAATGACATCTTCAGAGATCTGCTTTAAACCTGTGTAGTGTTCTATCTTGACGACATTCTGGTGTTTTCTCCGGATTTCGAGTCCCACCAGTCCCACGTACGGCAGGTCCTCAGTCGCTAAAGTACCAATCGCCTTTATGCCAAACTTGCAAAATGCCAATTTCACAAGCGGAGTCTTCCTTTCCTCAGCTATATTATCTCCGACGGAGGTCTCCAGGTGGATCCTGCCAAGCTCTCTGCTGTTCTTCAATGGCCTCATCCTGTAGGATTATGCACTATACAGTAGTTTCTGGGCTTTGCAAACTATTACAGACAGTTTATCCCACATTTTTTGTCTCTGGTAGCTCCAATGGTGACACTTACGAAGAAAGGTGCCAATTCCCGTGTCTGGTCTCCAGCAGCAAAGGAGGCCTTCACGTAATTAAAGACTGTCTTTTCCTGTGCATCAGTTCTTACCAGACCTGATCGTGAGCTTCTGGCTATCAAGCTTGCCTTGGAGGAATGGCGCCATCTGCTGGAGGGGGCCCGATTTCCAGTCAGAATTTAAACTGACAACAAGAACCTTTAGTATCTTCAAACGGCTCGGCGATTGAACCCGCGTCAAGCATGGTGGTCCTTCTTCTTTTCCCGCTTTCACTTTCAGATCCATTTTCGTCCTGCCGATAAAAACATCAAGGCTGATGCCTTGTCCTGTGCTTCCAACGTTATGGGGGAGGACTCTGCTCCACGACATGTCGTTCCTCCAGAGAGACTTGTACTGGCAGCGCCGGTGGACCTCCGGCAACTACCTCCTGGCAAGACTTATGTGTGACCTGGTCTTTGAAAGAGGATCCTGACGTGGGGACAATCTTCTCATGTGGCTGGGCACCCTGGGGTGCAGCTTTCTGTGTCCCTCATTTACCGATTCTATAGGTGGCCTGACTTCAGGATTTTGTGGGTTCCTGTGTCTCGTGTGCTCGCAATAAGCCCTCACATCAAAAACCTGCTGGTCTTCTGTTGCCTTTACCCATGCCTACCTGCCCGTGGTCTCATGTGGCTATGGACTTTATTACGGATTTGCCGCCATCATCTGGCAACACCGTCATCTGGGTGGTGACTGACCGCTTTTCGAAGATATCTCACTTTATCCCTCTACCAGGTTTGCCTTCTGCTCCACGTCTTGGCAATCTGTTCTTCCAGCATGTCTTCCAGCTTCATGGCCTTCCTCGGCACATCGTTTTTGATCGAGGTGTTCAATTCGTGTCCAAGTTCTGGAGGTCTCTATGTACCCAGCTGCAGATGAAATTGGATTTTTCTTCTGTCTATCATCCTCAGTCTAACGGCCAAGTGGAGAGGGTGAATCAGACTTTGGGTTGCTACCTCTGCCACTTTGTTCACCTGTCAGGAAGACTGGGCTTCTCTTTTACCATGGCCAGAGTTCTATTTCAATTCCTTGGACTTCACTTCTGCCGGTTCTGCTCCCTTCTTTATTAATTATGGACTGCATCCATGGCCTCCTCTTCCGCTACCCGTGTCTGCTGATGTCCCTGCTCTGGAGGACTTGCTAGAAGATCTAAAAGCCATCTGGGAACGAGTCCGTACTTCATTGCTTCTGCTCAGACCAAGCGTCAAGCGGACAAAAGATGCAGACCATCTCCTGTCTTTGCTCCTGGCGACAGGGTCAGGTTGTCCTCCAATACGTCCGGCTGAGGATTCCTGGCTACAAATTGGAACCCCAGTTCTTGGGTCCATTTGAAATCCTCAGTCGTATCAACCCGCACAAATTGCGATTACCTTCTAGCATGCACATACTCAACTCCTTCCACGTTTCTCTCCTCAAGTCAGTCATCTTGAACCGCTTTGCCAGGCAAGTTCCTTTTCCTCCGGCACCACAGGCTGATTCCACCAATGTCTTCGAGGTGAAGGAGATCCTGGATATGAAGACAGTGACAGGCGGTTCTTTCTTGTAGACTGGAGGGGATTTGGTCCTAAGGAGAGAGCGTGGACAAGAATCTGTTTCAGCTATTTTTCAGGCCCAAGAAGAGGGGGAGGCCCAAGGGTGGGTTACTGTCACGGGTGCTTCCGCGATCCCTGTCTTGGATCGCGGGAGCACCCGTGTTTGCCCCCGCTCCCTCTGCAGCGCCGGACTTACCCATCCCGGCGCAGGCTGCTCCATGGACTACCGTACGCGTGCGCCCCAGCCTCCTAGGGTGCACGTGCATCGGCTGTCGAGTATTTAAAGGCCCAGTGCACCGTTGATTGGTGCGCTGGCTGAACACCTCCACCTTATAATTCCAACCCTTTCTTGTGTCCCCTGCCGGATCTTTGTGCCTCACAGCTCCCCAGCGATATTCCTGCGTTCCTGTGTCTCCTGCGTTTCTGTGTTCCCATGTATCCTGCATTCCCGCTCCCGTATGTTCCTGCTCCTGAGTTCCTGTGTCCTGCTTTCCTGTGTGCCTGTGTTCCCGTTCCCATCTACCTGGACCTCCCATTGCTGAAACCAGATTGGAGTTGACGTTGCATCTCTGCCACCTGCCCTGACCCTGTGACTGGACCTGACCTCGAGACTGTCACTGCGGGCTAGTCACACCTCTGGAACGACCTGGTGGTACCCTGCCGCACCAAGTCCGTCCCGCTTTGCGGCGGGCTCTGGTGAAGACCAGGCGCCACTTAGACTCCGGTCCCAGGTGTCTGCTAGTACCACCTCCCGCGGTGGTCCAGTGGATCCACACATCTTGAATCCTGACAACTAGTACTGAGCTATGCCCAAATATAGATTATAGGAGTCATAGTACTGATCTGTGCCCAAATATACAAGATACAGGTAGTTGTACTGAGCTATGCCCATATATAGATGATAGGAGTAATAGTACTGAGCTATGCCCGTATATACAGGATGGGGGTCATAGTACTGAGCAGTGCCAATTTATACAGGATACAGGTAGTAGTACAGTGCTGTGCCCATATATTCAGGATAGGAGTAGCAGTACTAAGCTGTGCCCCTGTATACAGGACAGGGGTAGTAGTAATTATCTGTGTCCATATATTTAGGATAGGTTTAGTAGAACTGTGCTGTGCCCCGATACCAAGGGTAGTGGTAGTAGTACTTATCTGTGCCCACATATACAGGGTAGAATTATTAGTAATAAGCTGTGCGTATATATACAGGATAGGAGTAGTAGTACTAAGCTGTGCCTTTATATACAGGACAGGGGTAGTAGTAATGATCTGTGCCAATGCATACAAGATAGGAGTAGAAGTACTGATCTGTGCGCAGATGTACAGGATAGAAGAAGTATTACTAAGCTGTGCCCATATATTTAGGATAGCTTTAGTAGAACTGTGCTGTGCCCAGATATTAAGGTTAGGGGTAGTAGTACTTATCTGTGCCCACATAAACAGGATGGAAGTATCAGTACTAAGCTGTGAGTATATATACAAGATAGGGGTAGTAGTATTGAGCTATGCCCATATATACAGGATAAGGGTAACTCCTATATCAAACTATTAGCCAAAATACTAGCCACGACAAGATAATACTTTCCTTAATTCATCCTGACCAGACAGACTTTATGTCTGGCAAGGGTACTGATATAAACATCCAAAGATTGCAATTAAACATTGCGGAGGCTGAGGGTTCAACAGACCCGGGGTTCATTTTGACTCTGGACAATTGTAAGGCCTTTGATTCTGTCGAATGCCCCTATTTATGGGCCCTTATGCCTAGACTAGGTATCGGCCTTCGATTTACGTCACGAGTCAAGCTACTCTATAATGATCCTAAAGCTAGGGTAAGGACCAACCTTAACATCTCCTCTTCCTTCCCTATGGCCAGGGGTACCAGACAGGGGTGCCCACTATCCCCTCTTCTGTTTGTGCTTGCCATTGAACCCCTTGCTGTGGCGATTCGCCACTCTGAGGATATCAAGGGCATCACCAGAGGAGCTATTATCGAAAAAGTATACATGTACGCCGATGACACACTTGTGTACCTTGGGGATGTGGGCTCCTTTCTGGTTTCCCTCTTGTCCCCAATCGACTTCTATGGGAGTTTCTCGGGTCTCTGAGTCAACTGGGATAAGTCTCTGTTCCCCCTTTCGAACAATGGTATAGTTCCCTGTCCCCTTCCGGTCCCGGTTCAGGTGGTGTCCAAGTTTAAGTACTTGGGAGTTCTGATATCATGCAAAATCCATGCCTACACAGAAGTAAACATTGATCCCCTGATCTCCGATACTGAGTCCCGTCTGAAGGCTTGGTCTACTCTCCCTTTGTCCCTATATGGTCGCATCAACATCTTTAAGATGATCTTCCTGCCCAAATTCCTATATCTCTTCCATGCTTGCCCAATGCTACTCCCCAAGAGTTTGTTCAGGCGCATAGAAGGTATCCTCCACTCCTTTTACTGTCAGGGTGTGGCTCCCTGCTTTAGTCTAGAGTTGCTTCAGGCCCCTAAGTCTAGGGGTGGGGGGGATTAGCAGCTCTTGATCTATACCTCTATTACCTGGCCGCTCAGCTAGTATATGCCCAATGGTGGATAGACATAGATAGGAGTAATGCTGCCACTGCGCTTGCTGGGGCCTTGATAGGTTTGTATGAAGCCCTCACAAATCTGCTCTACATTTACAAATCTCCATCTGATGTTCCTCTCCCGCTGCGCACAGTAGAAGTGTGCTGGCATAGGGCACATCTACTGAGATAACGGGCCCTCTCCCCTATCACCCAGGACTCCTCTGTGGCTCAACCCCTGGCTCTCTCACTTCCTCTCCCTCCAGGGTTGGACTATGTTGGGGGCGGTGGGTGTGAAATTTATTGGTCAGCTCCTATCCACGGATGGGGAGTTACTTAGTTTTGAAGAGATAAGAGAGAGACACGCTGTGCCCACTTCAGCCAGCTTCCACCACATAAAATTACGACACGCTTTTAAGGCGCAGTTTGGCTCCCTTAGCCTGACAGTACAATTTTCCAAATTAGAAACTTTGATGGGCACTCCGGTCCTCCCTAAAACACTCACCCAGGGTTATGCCCTGCTACAGGAGCAAAAAACCAGACCCTTTTATAGAGCCGGTGTATGTTGGGAGCGCGACATCCCTGACCTGTGCAAGGGATTTTTTTGATACAATATAAATTTCTCCATCAGGTGTATTTCACCCCTGCCAAACTATTCCATATGGAAGTGATGCCCAATGATTTATGTTTTCGCTGCCAGGCTGAGGCTGGAACCTTCCTAAACTGCGTATGGACCTGTCCTAGGGTCCATGCCTTATGGTCGGGGGTCTTGGAATTTCTCAACCATGACTTTGAGTTTCCACGCCTGATGTCCCCCTCTGTCTGTCTACTTGGGGTTATGAATGAGGTTATCAATGGCCACTACGATAAAATCTTTTATAGGTTTGCCTTATACTATGCCCGGAAAGTGGTGGTGATGACATGGAAGGATCGTGACCCTCCCCTGCTGAAGAGGTGGATATCGCTCATTAATAGTGTTGTCCCCCATTACCGCTCAGTGTATATTAATAGGAAGTGTCCCCAGAAATTTGAGCATATCTGGTCTAGGTGGTGTGTTAATCCCCATACTGCTATATAATTCTCTACAGTTTTCGTCTACTCCCAAAGTAAAGGAGAATGAGTGCATTGGTGTGCGTGTGTGAGTGTATGCTTGTCTATTGTCTGGGTTAAGTTTCTCCCTCCAAGTGGACTGGCTACTAGTCCCTGCTGTTCATTTTATATATAATTTTGTCTGCTTCTTGTCATTGTTATATAATTCTACTGTAAAGTGGGAAAACAAGTGATAGCCAGTGCTCTTGTTGGTTAAACCGCTTATTGTATTTGTACAAAATTTCAAAAATTGCTAAATTAAAATCTTTTAAAAAAAAAAATACAGGATAAGGGTAGTAGTACTTTTCTGTGCCCATAGAGTGAATGAGTCACAAAGACATAGACAGAAACAGCACAAATGCAGACTTGCAAAAGGACACACACAGAAAACACATATCACTTACCTCACACATGTTCTTGGTCTCCCCTCAGCAGTGCTGCACAAACAGGACCTGTGGATGACTTACTCTCGGGTCCTGGAAGGTCAATATAATAAATACATGTGTGTCAGGAGACCTAGGGACACAGAACTTAAAGCTTCTCAATGGTCCCCTTAAAGTCCATAGGCCCCAAAACCACCACTCCCCCTGCCCCACAATAGCTACGCCTCTGAGTTCGGGTCCCCTGAGGTAGAGCCAACGGCACAGAATGTATTGATAAACTGCATAAAAATGTTGATCGCTAAAAATAAATGTGACCTCTGTCATGGATTATTAATTGTAGGAGAAGATAATTTATGTGTGCTCCATTGTTATGCACTAATAAGTTATGATTCATTGCTAACCTTTGAGAAACTAGTATTTATTTATGGAATATGTATTTATTCATATAGGGAACTGATCATTATAGGTGAGAACTGACTCTGTCAACTAGTTTTATTGTTACTAGTGAACTCTGCCAACAACTATAATTCTTTCATCCCATCTGTCTATATTAAATTTCCATAATACCATACCTCACTGAGATCATTGGTATAAATAAAAAACAAAAAGATGCAATTCATTTTTACATCATGGCCGAGATTTACTAACAGTTTTCAGTCGGACTGTGCACATTCTTTCATGTGCAAACTGTTTGCACAGGAATTTAAGAAGTGTCCGAGACACATTTGTGGCAAACGCGATACTTTGGAGCACACGCTGCACTATCCTTCATGCGACACAATATTCTGCACTTAAATAGGTGTTCCGGTGCACAGTCGGACCGTAAAAAAACAAAAGGATAAAACAATGTGTTATGGCACTGAACAAGTGCATGCGCCAGGTTTAAAATGATATAAATAACGGTATATTCCGGACTCCCTTACATGTCCCTTTTATACAAACAAACAAAGCCTCTTTCTCAATGTAGGACATACATCAAAATGATGACTTGATCAATAGCCTATATCATTGTATATAGCCAGTGCCTGCCCCCTTGTATATCGCCAGCAGCCCCGTTGTATATAGCTGGTGCTTGCCTCCTTGTATATAGCCAGTGCCTGCCCCCAGTATATAGCCAGCACCCCCCTTGAATATAGCCTGTGCCTGCCCCCTTGTATATAGCCAGTGACTGCCCCAGTATATAGCCAGTGCCTTCCCCCCAGTATATAACCAGTGCCTGCCCCCTTAGTATATAGCCTGCAACACCGTGCCCAGCTTAAAAAAAAACAATAAAACTCTGTACTCACTTTTCCGACTCCCCCCTTCTTCAGTCTTCAGCTCTGACTCCGCCTTCAGCTCCCCGCGCAGCCCTGTCACATGCACCATGTCGTCAATCGCTTGCTGACATCATAGTGTGTGTTATTTTTACTTCAGACTACTCCAAACTACTCTTTCTTATGGTTTTAATAAATTCAAAATACTTCTATTATTCAGAGAGTTGTCAATTTTCCTGAGGCTGATAGTTTGCAAAAAACTAGTCATAAGCTTAGTAGACAGTACCCAGATCTTGTCTCTGCCTCGCAAGTGATAAACTTGGAAACATATATATTGATTTATCAAGATAGCTAACTGAATGAATTACTTTCACAGCCTTGCTGGCCATTACTTATCTTCTAGAGGTCCCCCACCATTATAGTATTGAATATGAATTCAATCCATTCATTATGAGAGGCACATAATAAAAGCTTTGCTAAAAATTGTCACAAGCTGTTTCCAGGCACCGTGGAAATTATGCTAATGAGCCTGAATGGTGCTGGGGGTAGCTTTACAAGAGCCCTTCCATGCTGTAGCTTCAAAGGCTGTAACACTGTGCAAGAGCATTTCCCACTGTGTGAGATCACAGCAAGCAGAGGAAGTTCTGTGGGAGAAGACAGGAGGGGAAAATGTGCACCTGCATATTGAAACAGTGAAGCCACAGTACATAGGGGCTCTGGCAATGCCCCCTGTCATGAACCCCACTCACCGGAGTTCACACAAGGAGTGCACTTACTCTATTGAGTCCCAGAATTTAGCTCTTAAGCTCTGCGCACTCCCACAAAATGGCATCCTAATGCACTCTCTGCCCCCAGATCCACTCACTGCCACCACCCACGAGTTACTTATGCAAAGAAAACCATAGGCACCTCAAACACACAGGCAATGCACACTGATGCACACTGATTACACAGCACATGCACTCACGGCTTATACTATATTAAAAGTATGAATTCACACAGAACATAGACTATGCTAAAAATGACCTCTGGTAACGTACACTCACCGGCCACTTTATTAGGTACACCTGTCCAACTGCTCGTTAAAACTTAATTTCTAATCAGCCAATCACATGGCGGCAACTCAGTGCATTTAGGCATGTAGACATGGTCAAGACAATCTCCTGCAGTTCAAACCGAGCATCAGTATGGGAATAATGTGATATTGAGGTGCCTTTGAACGTGGCATGGTTGTTGGTGCCAGAAGGGCTGGTCTAGTATTTTCAGAAACTGCTGATCTACTGGGATTTTCATGCACACCTCTATAGGGTTTACAGAGAATGGTCCAAAAAGAAAAAACATCCAGTGAGCGGCAGTTCTGTGGGCGGAATGCCTTGTTGATGCCAAGGTCAGAGGAGAATGGGCAGACTGGTTCGAGCTGATAGAAGGCAACAGTGACCCCATCGCCACCCTTTTACAACCAAGGTAGGCAGAGAGCACTCCTGAACGCACAGTACGTCGAACTTTGAGGCAGATGGGCTCAAGCAGCAGAAGACCACACCGGGTGCTACTGCTTTCAGCTAGAACGGAAACTGAGGCTACATTTGCACAAGCTCATTGAAATTGGACAGTAGAAGATTGGAAAAACGTTTGCCTGGTCTGATGAGTCTCGATTTCTGCTCGACATTCGATGGTAGGTCGAATTTGGCTTCAACACATAAAGCATGGGATCCCTCCTGCCTTGTATAACGTTCAGGCTGGTGGTGGTGGTGTCATGGTGTGGGGAATATTTTGGCACTCTTTGGGCCCCTTGGTACCAATTGAGCATCGTTGCAACGCCACAGCCTACCTGAGTATTGTTGCTGACCATGTCCATCCCTTTATGACCACATGTACCCAACATCTGATGGCTACTTTCAGCAGGATAATGTGCCGTTCATAAAGCTGAACTCATCTCGGACTTGTTTCTTGAACATGACAATGAGTTCACTGTACTCAAATGGCCTCCACAGTCACCAGATCTCAATCCAATAGAGCATCTTTGGGATGTGGTGGAACGGGAGATTCGCATCATGGATGTGCAGCCGACAAATCTGCGGCAACTGTGTGATGCCATCATGTCAATATGGACCAAAATCTCTGAGGAATGCTTCCAGCACCTTGTTGAATCTATGCCACGAAGAATTGAGGCAGTTCTGAAGGCAAAAGGGGTCCAACCCGTTACTAGCATGGTGTACCTAATAAAGTGGCCGGTGAGTGTATTTCTCTTCAGAGACTCAGATTCTTTAAGGCTTCAAGCAGTGGCTTATTAAAGTTAACACTTTAATATACATAAAAAATACAGTACACTTAAAACAAAATTGTCAGATAAAAAAAAGTTAAAAACAATACACATACGATACTTACAAACAGTTAGGGAAAACGGAAAAAAAACTCTTGCTATGGAAATAGGCAGAAGTTCCTGCCGAGGACAGGGCATAGAAAGCTTTATTGAAATAGCATAAGTCACATTACATATATTTGCACAGCATTTACAATAGCACATATATACAGCGTATACTGTGTCGCAGCACAGACCACAACACAATATACAATAAATAAAGATTCACTCTTTAGTATTAACAGCACACAGGAGTATAATCATCAAATATGGCATGAAAATACTACACTAGCACACTGCAGGGCATAGAAAGCGATCCAGTCTTCTAATGTATACTATAGTCCTCAAACTGAACCAAAGCCATGTGGCTGCTTCACTAATTCAAAGCCACAAGGTTTTTGACCCCCACCCCTGGCTGCGATGTCACCGTGAGGGGGAGTTTTTTTTATCCCCCTCCCATCAGAGATGTACTCTTTGGGTCTGGGGTTTTATTAAAACCCCATAACTTTTGATTGGAAGATGTCACAACCATGCCATTGCTTCCAATCAACTGGGCACCTTATTAGTGTTTAACCCTAATATTAGGGGGTTCTGCAATTGGCTGGGTTCTCCTATGACTAGACTTCTGATACTTGGTCCAAAAGTTTATTTAGACCCCATAACTGTCCCGTGTAACTGGGGACCCATAATTATGAATTATGCCCCATGTTCCTATAATGCGATGTCTGGATATTAATGTTACACTGTTCTTTGAAACATAGCTTGTTGGCCCCTTGTCTTATGCTACACCTCGCTATAGCTTATATTTATTCTGGTATTACCTGTTCCCTAGATGCATTTTATGATGAACAGGATACCCTGACAATCACCTGCATTGCTGCCCTCTGTTCTCTTTCCTAATTTCATAATTCAAAAACAGCGATTAATGTAGGGTAACAAAGGAACCCCCACAACAATGATCAAATTAATGCAGCTTAAAGGGGTAAAAGGGGGGTAATAGTTAAAACTTAACTTTTATTAAGATCAACGTATAAATATAAAACACAACAAAGACACAGTGGAGTGCAATGCTAAGCGGAAGTGGACAATCTGCGATCATATATCACATATAAGACACCTGGTGGGACACTGTGCAGCTATACAACAATAACTTTTGCCACCAACATCACCTATTTTTCACAAGAAGGAAATGATCTTTTGCATCTCAGTACTCCTGACCCTTTTAGGCCTTTCCTCCAGTTACATTAGGTTTTAAAGAAGCAGCAATAATGTCCTTATAAATCTAGAAACCATAGAAAAATAGAGCACTTCATGGTTTTGATAAGAATAGTGTATTCCATATGCTAACAATAAATTAAAATCAAAGTGCTTTTCATTGGCACACTAACCCTATCAACCCCAGGTTTTGCCTTCTCTGGCGTTTTCTGAGCAATGTTTTGCTGTAACTATTCCCACTTATCCTGACCCAGTTAGGTGATTATAGCTTTCGTCGATGCCAAAAACCTCTCACTTACATCCCTTTTTTCTTCCTTGTTTACAACATCAAAGAGAGACTTATTTATGTATCGGATCAGCCAAGTACCATGACCCAAACCAAAGTTTATGAAAAGGGTAACTTAACTCTTTCTCAAACTCTGATGGAACCAAGCACCTAACCACAGCACCTTTCAGAGAATTACATGCTACTTATATAACCTATAGTACAAATAATTTCTATATTGTGTCCTTTTCTGCCCTACAAGCTAAATGTGCTGCATGTTATTCCTGGATTGTAGGTAGAATAGCTGGTTTGTCTATATGCTAAAAGCTACGTTCTATACAAATATCTCATTCTTTTATTGACATAAATATGGTGTCAACAATACACAAATCCATCAGCTAATCTTGTGGAGTGTTTTGGGTGACACTATGCTCTCTTCTAGAGCAGAGAATTCTTCAGTGAAGTTTGGTATAGTGCAACTGTAAGGCATATGTATGAGATGATACATGAGCAGCACCTCACAGTGCTGTGACTTGAGTGCTGTGCAGCTATGTGAGTAAACAAGAAGACACACTATCCTGAACTATGAAGTGTTCAAAGAGCTCCCTCTTTCCGTTCCTCAAGTACCTGCAGCTACCAGCAGTCTATTCTCTCCTCCCTCTCTTCTCACACTCAGTGCTGCCTTGGTGTACAGGACAGACATACATAGAGCAATAAGGTGCTGGATCTCTGCAGCCCCCTCCTGTAAAACTGTACTCCATGCTAGATCTGCTTTTACTGCTGGCTCCTACAGCTAGGGAGAAGAGGAGACAAGTTAAGAAGGAGAGAAGAAGGTTATCAGAAGAAGCATCCCTCTTAATTCCACAGCACAAAGTTTTCCAAGGAAACTGCATGTAGTGCCCTACTGCTGTTGTTCCAGATACACCTGTTAAATGCGTTAATGTTGCTTATAGGACTTGTGCTTTGATCATAAGAGATTTTTTCAGCTGCTTGAGCCATCTGGCAGGGGAGTTAGCATCATGACCACCTTTGATGAAGTTCTACAGGAGGCTGGTGAGTTTGGGAGATACCAGAAAAGGGTCTTCCTCTTATTATGTATGACAGGCATAACATTCGCCTTCTCTTTTGTGGCCATTGTGTTCTTGGGACAGATACCAGAAAGTTACTGGTGCAGGAGCTCTGAGCTGGCAGAACTTAGTAGAAACTGTAGATGGAGTCCAGAGGAAGAGAGGAACCTCACTGTACCAAGAGTACATCATGACAAGCCTGACCTAAGTCTATGTCACACCTATGACATCACCTGGAATACCAATAGCTCAGTCATCAGCTGTGACAACCCTATTTATTCTGCCACAAATCTGAGTGTGGAAAAATTACCCATAAAGGCATGTGAGGATGGATGGGTCTATGAAGAATACCGCACAACCATCATAAGTCAGGTAATGTAACGTTTACAATAGCTTTAACTTTATAAGGGGTTGGTAAGACTTTAATAACCAAATTACACAGCCTATAATCATGTGCATGAAATGAAGGTTCTTAAATTCATCTTGATCTCACATCACGTTGCCAAGTGAACTCATCATGTGGTTGCATACAATTATATAGTAATAAGTCTGGCGTTCACCTATATATATGGGACTAGTCGGTGTACTAAATATGATCATCATGTAGCTGCATTAATCATGGTTTTATCTGGTGAAAACTATCCAATCTGTTCAGCTTGTAGCATTTTTCCTGCTTTGTTGGTTGTAACATGAAAACATTCTATTGGCAAAATAGGAAATAATAAATTACATGGTAGTGTGTGTGTGAGTTCAGCATACTTGACATTGCTTTATCAATTAAGCAGTTCTGAGGACATTTGGAAACTTTTGATCTGATAATAAAATTCTGAGGTTGTTATGTACATGGCAGGATTAAAGGATCATGTGCAAGGCTGTATTTCAGTACAACAATGGGACTTACATCTTATGTATCTTTATATGAATCATACTTTATATAAAATATGATTGTATTTGAGGAAGTATTCAAGGGAAGACTATGGGAGAGAATTAGCACAACTCTTACAGGTCTAAAGTGCATGTTTTTGGCCAAAACATTGGGCAATTACAGACATGCCAACTTTTTGGCGAGTTGTGATAAATTTTCCCCTATGTATTAATGGAATCTGAAATAGGCATTCTAGTAGTAGAAGCTTCCCATTCTAATATTACAGATCTACGCTGATATTAACCCCTTGTGGTCAAACATGGACTGGACTGTCTAAGGAGCTACAGAGGGAGTGAGCTCCCTTTGCCACCCATTGCATCCCACAGCTGTGATTGTGGGGTGCCGATGATGTCACACAGTAGCTCTGGGTTCAACGAAGGACCACAGGACTGCATGTGTTAACTCTTTATTAGGACTTGTGGTAGGTGACAGTATAATTCACTGCACGACAGAAAAATGGCAGTGCATTATACAAGAGATCAAACGATCTCATGTCAGTGATTAAAAAAAAAGAAGTTTTATGTGAATAACAGTCTAAAAAAAGTTAGAAAAGTAACACCAAAAAACAAAACCAACTTTTAAAAGAAAAAGATAAATCAGACAACACAAAATCTAAAAAATAAAAGGAAAATAGATATCCGAGTTGACATTTTGTAATCACATGAAAAATTCTATTTGATTTCAAAACCCTTTGTGAACTACAAATGTGTAGTAATAAAAACGTACACAACTTTACGCAATACATTAGTCCTCACATAGCCACATTAACAAATTATTTAAAAAGTGAAGGCTCCTGTGACGTAAAATGTTTTTCTTCCCCAAAACGGATTTTATTTGCAAATAAAAGGTTAATGCTTTGTGATAGGGTGCACAAGCCTTAATTCTGTTGCTTTGTTATGTGTACAATTACACAGACGCAATGGGAGTCTGGTAAACTGATAGTTTGCTGTTCTAATGCAGAAGTAAGGCTGCGGTGACACATTTATTTAGGGTTGCGCTCATAACGCGGCGCTAGCGCATGGGGGGGGCTCCATCGAATATGTGTTTCCAGGTCAACGCATGCAATTGTTAACCAGGCCCCGGTGACTGGCATTTAAACAATACAAGACACCAGGGTCTGGTTACGGATCACACGCGCTTCCCTGGATGCATATATGCGATCGGACCGTTATGAATGCAATGCTAGAGGAACGTGTGTCCACAGCCTAATATTTGTGACCACTCCATATCAGATCTATGTGCAGCCCCTGTTCTGCTGTATCCTGTGACCTACTGTGAAAGGTAGGTCACTACTGCAGACAATCACTGACCTTGGCATTGACCTATACATAAATGACACTGGTTGACCTCAGCACTGATGTGTCGGGTGTGTAGAGGACAATGAACATCAGAACAAGAGCAGCAGTAGTGTATACATGGCAACTAGCGCTGGAATGGAGGGATCAAGTTTGTTTTCCTATGTTTGCATTTTTAAACACAGTTGTAATTTTAAGTTGAACAACTCCTTTATTACTGACCTACAGCTGCAAGATAGAAGTCCATTTAAAAATCTGCAATCCAGAATCTACTGGAATGTGGCAATATTGGGAAACAAACACTGTTACATACCTGCACGTCTCTGGCAGCCCTATTACAGTTTTGTACAACACGTAGGCATAGCGATGAGCATAAGGCCTAAGTGATAATAGAATAGCTATAACAGTTCTTCTTTGGAGTTAAACATGGTTTAGATTATTTCATAACACATTCATCTGCTATAATTGAATTGGTGTTCCCATTTCAGCAAATAAATATTATTGTTTGCATAATGAAAAGCTATACACATTTTCCAATATACTTTCTGTATCAAATGCTCACTGTTTTCTAGTTCTCTCCTTGCTGTTATTATATATGAAGCTCAATTGTTATTCTTATTTCCAGTGGACAGAAATCTGCACATGGTCACACAGGTACAGGACTCGTAAAATCCCTGGTCATGTGATGTCCCACAGGTGCACGACTTGTAATATCACACAGCTCTGTTTAATCTCTATGATATAATGAGTTGTTTACTTGAGTGACCATGGGCACATTTCTATCCACTGCAAGTAAACATAAAAGCTTCCTATAAAATAACAGCAAGCAGTGATCTAGAAAACTGCAAGCAATTGGAACTTGAAATAGAGGGCAGGTGGCAGTGTGACTGAATGCAATTCCAGGAATATTTCAGCTTCATGTTTTCAAATAACAGTATTGCTAGACAATGTATCAGGACTGTATTAGGAGAATATAATTGACATAACTGGTCATATTCTTACTTACTGCTGGTATAAATCCTCTTGTTTTCCCCTGTATTGGTTGAACAAATTCCCTTTGGCCTGTACGTCTGGTGATTATGTGTCTGTCATATATCACGGCTTTCCTAGTTATCTGCAAATTGTTTTTGGAAACTGCTCAATTTCCTCCGCATTTCATTAGAATAACTGGGGCTCTACATAGAGATTATTCAGAGGTAAATCATGTTATATTGGTCACTTATGTTCTCTGCAGCTACAGTAGTTTCTTTTTCTCTGGCTAAAAAAAGAGAATTATGAGCATAAACCGACTGGACAAACCCTTTAATATTTGTTACAATGAAGATGGCAATAGTTCAGCTTTCCTGGCTCTGTACTCAAAATCTATTAGCTCCCTTTAAAGACTTTAGAGATTAGAATTCCCATGTAAAATACATGAGGTAATTTACTATTGTATGTTAGCAGTAAACCACACATGTTCTTATGGACCAGTAGTTTTATATCCCAAATTACTCTATGACAACTGTCCGGGGCCAGAATAAAAAATAAACATTAGTACTTACCTGGGCCCACTACTCCTGGTGTCTGTACTGTTCTTCAGTGAAAGTTCAGTGCAATTACACTGAATCATTTACACTGCATTTACTACTCCAGCCTCATTAAAGCAATGGGCAGACACAGGGAGCACTAGAGATATGTCCGATTTCGCTTGTCTAGGTAAGTAAAAGTGTTAGCATCAACAATTTAAAAAAGCAAACATTAAAGCAAACCTTTCTCCAGCATTCTGAATACTGACGTTACTTTATGAAATGTTATTTCACATTACCTGTGTCTCTCTTCTCCACACTTATCCAGCTCCCTCACCCCTCCTCACTTCTTGTCATATGCATTGAGCTGGCAGGGGATGGAGGGGGATGGTGTAGAATAGAGGGAGAATCAGCATAGCATAGGCTATTGGAACTTGTCACCAGCCATAAACGACATTCCTGCTGACAGGATTGCTTTAAAGAAAACCTGTTGGGACAGTTTGGGATACTAAACCACTATGAGGTCCTTATGGACCAGAGGTCTAGTCCCAAAATTACCTTGCTCCCTGCCACCAGCTTTTGGTTAGTCCCAGGGGGAATGGGGACAGCTGCAGCAGTCTATGTGTCAGTCCCCTCAATGTATTCTTCCTCTATTCTACACCACCCACCTCCTTGGCCTGCTCAGCTTCAGCTGCCCCCCCCCCCAGCACTTACCGCTTGCTGCTGGCATGGCATGGAGCCAGGTAATGGGAAATGATGTTTTATAAAGTGGTGGCAGTATTAAGGATACTAACAAAGGTATTTTTAAAATCAATATGCATAGGCATAGGCACCAGCTAAAAATACAGTTTTTTTTAAATAGCACATGCCCATTCTATATCAGATACGTTTGTATTTCATTTTTATAATTACAATATATTTGAGTCTCCAGTGACCTTACTATGTACAGTATATAACATTTATAAAAAAAATTCCCTTTATTTTGGATTAACATGGTATAAAATGCATAATCCAGGTTGAAGTGAAATCTCATACAATTAATGCCATTTATGAAATGTCATACAATCTATATTGTGGTCAACTGTGACATCCAAGAAATTTAGGAAGATCAATGTAAAGAGATATAATCAAATATTTACTTTTATTCTAACTGAATCAACAGTAGAACTTGGATTAGTTGTTGCAGGTAACACCTCTGTTTTTCTTCACTCTTGTTTGTACAATTGACATTAGACTATTTCCTTCTCTGCTTAGAAGTTAAAGGGATATTCCCACAAAGAAAAATCTTAAATATATTCAGCATGACAAAATAAAATATGTTTTTTTGGTTGCCATTGGATATATGGCTTGTTTTTTCCTTTCTGCAAGCTACTTTTTGAATTGTACAGGCTTAGTAATAATTGACCTTTTACTGTACAATTTTTTTTCAAACACAGAAATACGAAATATGTTTTTAGACAGATTTTTACTTTTTCACACTGTTTAGGATCTTGATTTGGAAATGGCATGTGTTTTTTATTATATATTTTTTAACTTTTATTTGTTATAATACTGGCCTTTAACTGAAAAGTTTATGTGAGATGCAATTAATACTCTAGTGTGGATCACATTTTTAACTTAACCTAACATTAATGTTACTAAATTGAGGCAGATGGAGTTGCTAATGTTAAGCACATGGAAGAACTATGTTGGTAGCCCCATTTGCTTTATGTTAGTGATTCCACACATTTTTATCATTACTAATTATCTTTAAATTACCTTTGAAAGTCACATAGGAAGTATAGGGCACATTAGAAATTAGAACAGAGAAAATGGGAACGCACCACTTTGAATTGTAAAAGATGACCAGTGCCTGCCACAGTTCCTTTACCTTCCAGCAAGCCATACCCCCTAACTTCCTGTCACATGTTCTCATTTCTTAAAGAGACATGTATGCTTGCTGTATGTTACAGTCTCCATCACTACATTTCCTTCCTCCTGCCATTTTTTTCTCCATCCTGGCTCACTCTTGACCTGAACATCATAGAATTGGTGGCAAAAGTCACATAAAAGCACGAACTTTGTACAAAACTTTGCAAAAATACAGATTTTTTTTTCAATAATTCTGATTGCAGAGATGTGTTTTTTAGGGACCTGCTGACATTTAGTTTGACACCATTTTGGGAACCGTTTAACCTTTTGATAGCTTTTTCAATTCTTTTTAAATTTTTTGGGAAGATAAGACATTTTAGGACGCTAAATGATATTGTAGGGAAAGGTGATTTGAACTTTGAACTTTTTAAAAGAATGATGTTTTTTCTCACTTTAAAAAACATTTGTTCCTATTATTTAAGGCCCCATAGCGAGTTTGACTGCTTATACGATATACCGCAGTACAACAGAAGGCATGCTTTAATACATACTAATTAATATAATGAATAAATAATAATAATAATTCCTTTATTTATAATTATTATTTTTTATTCAAGCATCTGGCCTGTTGATATGAAAAGCAACAAAATTGGCAATAGGTTCCAACCTCCAGGGACTTGCAAATATCTCAACTATAACCTGTTTCCTAACACAAGTTATAATAAATCTATTGGTTAAGTTCTCCCTTTCCTGCCTTGTTCCCCACCTTGCCCCATGGTGAGCAAAGCATAAAGGTTATGTGCAAGCAGTAAATGAAAAGAGAGAAAAGAGGAAGAGACAAGAAAGCAGCTTCAGCCTGTGTGTGCCTGTGTCAGTCTCCTCTCCCGCACAATCATCCAGCTCCCTCAACCCTCCCCAATTCCCATCATGTGTATTGAGAAGATAGGGGAAGGAGAACAGTGGAAGAGGATGAATGCATGTGTAGAAACAGGCACACACAGGCGGCTGCAACTGACCATAAGCTTCCCTCCCCACTCACGGAGCCAGGTAATGTGAATTAAACTAATATAAAGTACTGGAGTGATACAGAATGTTTACAAAGGTATTTAAAATCGGCATAGTATAGGCTGTTAACAATCCCACAGACAACTGCTTGATTGCATCACATATATGTGGTTATACCATTGAACCATTGATTGGAACATAATGGGGCACATTTACTTACCTATCCCGTTGACACTGCCTATCCGGAATGTCCGACGAGGATTCGGAGCTGACGCGATTCACTTATATCGTGAGTCCAATTTCCTGCATGTGTCACTTCCCCTGCTGAGGTCCGCCGGAGTTCACCTTCTTCTTCCCGGTGCATGTGAATGCTGATCTTGCGACATAATTTGGGTTTTAAATTCAGCGGTTTGTCCGAATCAGTCGCCCCCGTTTTGTGTCGCATTCAAGCCGGCGCCGATGTGGCACAATCCGATTGCGTGCTCCAAAAACCCGGGGCAATTCAGGGCAAATCGAAAAAAAAAACAGCGAAAGCTGACGGAAATGCGTCCGACGGGCCCTTAGTAGATGTGGACCAATGTCACTTTCTTTCTACCTATCTTTTCATAAAGCTTTGAAAGTTAAGGACTCATCTGTTTCATTGTTGCATTTTCACACACCCCAAATTATGATATGCTTTGATCAAACAGCAATGAGTTACATTTGATCTGATTACACAGTCAATAATCTGGAGAAGAGCTGCCAGTTACATGATTCCTGAATTCTTGAAGATCTTAATAGCTCCAGAATGTGCTGAAAGAGTCAATATAGGATCATGGGAACGGTCTCAGATATACTTATCAGCACACACTTAGCCATTAGCCCATAATAACCAGCTATTAGTTTAAAATAGCTTGCAATTACTGAAGTGCTGTAATAATGTTATTAAACATTAGAGTTGGCATCTTAGTCTGGAAATGACAAGAAATGTTGAGGAACACTGAAGGACATACAGGCCCAGATCTATTAAAACTGGCTGTGCCAGTTTTCTGTCTAACATTGCACTATAAAGAGCTTGAACAGATATTTAAGAAGTGTTTGCCCCCGTTTTGTGTCGTAACTGGACTGTATGGAAAAGACAGAAAAATGTGTATCTTAAGGGGCGTGTTAGTGTGTAGTCAGAGTTTACTACACATTTAAAGGGCATCTTTCCATCAGTTTGACTCATGGCAGATGTCCAGCATGACATGCTAGTTTCTTTATGCAACAATCGGAACAGTTTTTAGTGCATAAAGAAAAAGAATATTTGCTGCTAAAACTACTTTTAAAAAATATGTAAATGAGCCAGAGGTGCTCAGGCTGGCGTCGCCGGTCGGTGTTCTCCTATGTGCTTCTTTAAATGTCAACATCACAATATGTTGTGATGTTATTTTTACTGCATTTCACCGTAACCTTTTCTCTGTTGTTGTTTTTAGGTTTAAGTTTGTATTAGAGTAATCATTTTTTAGATGATATCTGATGATCTAATTAATCTGGCTACAGAACTAAGGCTTCATCCACTAGCCATTTCTTGGCATGACATTCTTTGCAGCCATCTGCAGAGTACCTCTAGAGAACAAAATCCTGCCAAGTTGTTTCTGGTTTACTAATTTTCTCAGCTGCAAAGTGTATACTTCCTCCATGTATTAAATTTTCACAGCTGCAGTCTAATAGATGTCTTCTTATGTTCTGGGTCCTGTTAAGTTGTGAGAATGTGCTTCATTTAACAGACTAAAATAAAAAATCCTTGTGGTGAAAAGAGGATCATTTTGATGTAACTCACAAAATAGAAAATTTTCTCTGCACCCATCAGTAGATATGGAGGAGTTTTATAACTTCACATACAAATCTTAGGCATTCAGGCATCCTCCATAAAAGTAAAACACAGATTATAGATTTCCTAATATCTAACAAAGTTATGATAGGCAGTTCTTAAGTTGAATTTGTATGTAAGTCGAAACTGTATATTTTATTATTGTAGATCTAGACAGAAATATTTTTTTGCCCCAGTGACAATTGGAGTTTCAAACTTTTTTGCTGTACTAGGACCAAGGATTTTCAATAAAGCTTCATTACAGACACTTTACAGATCTTTGCAGTCTGGCACTATAGTAAAGAATCCAGAGAGCTTCACCATAGGTCATGGTGGGCAAAGGGGCCGTCATTAACTAGGGGACATCTGTTCTTAAGTAGGGGACCGCCTGTATATGTAAAGCTATTTTAAGATTACTATGTACCGATTGAACTCTAAAAAAAAAATAGAAAGACATAGTTTCAAATTTACACATTTTTACAAGTATAAACAAAAAAAAGCAAGCAAAGATGTATTAGACATCAAAAGACAGGGCTGCCTTACACCCATGATTACATTACACACATTAAACATATGCAACAGTCATTATAATAGCAAGAGATCTTATTCTGAATGTTTTGTGCACTAAAATCAAACAGTCAGCAGAGTGCCTATCTATGTTAAAGGGGTATTCCCACAAAGAGAAGTGCTTTAAAAGTACTCAGGATAAGAAACACATTCTCTAATTCACTGTTATTAACAAAAAATACAACATTCCACAGCTATAAGTACAACCTGTCTCCATCAGTCCTGGTATACACAATTAGTGTACACAAGTTGCCCCTGGTTTTTTGACTTTAGGATTGGCAGACATTTTGCTTTTCTGTCTGACACCCATGGAGCTGAGATATTCTCCGATCTCTGCCTTTCCACTTCCCCCTGCATTCTAGGACGTAGTTCTCACTTATACACAGACACTGACTTCCTGCAGGCATGTACACATCATGAGGAGAACTACAAGCTACAGGCAGATAAGTTCTTTATAAGTGGACCTTTAAAGGGGTTTTCCCATGAAAGAAAAATCTCAAATTTCAACACCCACATGTTGATGTTAACACTATTAAGATAATTATTAACCCTTTACTTCACAATTTCACTCAGTTTTATCACTGTTTTAGCTCCTCTCACTCCATAGGCAGGTCAGTGTAAGATTCCAGAGTGTGGTCTGGGACTCTCTGGGACAGAGCCCTGAGGGAGGTGTCGAGGTGAAGACGTGGTATGAGAGTGATAGACACTGAACGTCCGGTTGAAAAGGTAGGAGGAGATCCAGGAGAGGGTACGGTCAGTGATACCAAGAGAACAAAGTGTCTGCAGCAGGAGAAAATTGTTGACAGTGTCAAAAGCAGAGGACAGGTCAAGGAGGAAGACAACAGAGTAGTGATGTTTTGGCTTAGCTGACAGTAGGTCATCAGAAACTTTGGTCAGGGCAGTCTCAGTGGAATGATTGGGTCAAAAAACAGATTGTTGTTTGTCAAGGAGAAAGTTGGACGAGAGGTAGAAAGATAGTTCTAGGTGGACATGTTGTCCAGGAGTTTTGAGGAAAATGGAAGTAGTGAAATAGGGAGATAGTTCAGTGGAGAGGATGGGTCCAGAGATGACTTCTTCAGGATGGGTGTGGCAGTTGCATGTTTAAAGGAAGATGGAACAATACCAGTGGATACCGAAAGGTTAAAGAGATGAGTTAGGGCTGGAATATCTGTGAAATGCTGTATTTTTGTTAATAACAGTGAATTAGAGAATTTGTTATTTTGTTATCCTGAGTACATTTAAAGGGAACCTGACACCAGGGACCTCATTTTCACTAAAGACAGGTTGTAAAAGCCCATGACACCTGCAGTGCAAACATGCCTCCATGCCTTTTCTAAGCATTTGCATTACAATATAATTGTGTGTTATAACTTACTCTTGACTTTACCTTTATTCATATTAGTTTAAATATACAATGAATGTGAATTTATGACTAAAAACACAGGGTTGCATCAATGCCAAGTGTCTAAGTGTCCCAGTACTGTTTTCCGGATTTGCCAGCCTAGGTATTAAATGTATCACAAATGCATTAGTGGGGCAGACTTCTGTAGTGGGTGTGAATTTTGTGTCTCAGGTGAGACTTTTTTTGGTGGGGTATATGTATTTAAACTGTCCAGGTAAGTGAGTCCAGGAGAGTTCAGTTCGCACTCCCTGGTCAGATCAATGGGGTTTATCCACCATATTGTCCAAGTGGATTGTTAGATACACTCACCGGCCACTTTATTAGGTACACCATGCTAGTAACGGGTTGGACCCCCTTTTGCCTTCAGAACTGCCTCAATTCTTCGTCGCATAGATTCAACAAGGTGCTGGAAGCTGGAAGGATTTTGGTCCATATTGACATGATGGCATCACACAGTTGCCGAAGATTTGTCGGCTGCACATCCATGATGCGAATCTCCCGTTCCACCACATCCCAAAGATGCTCTATTGGATTGAGATCTGGTGACTGTGGAGGCCATTTGAGTACAGTGAACTCATTGTTGTTTTCAAGAAACCAGTCTGAGATGATTCCAGCTTTATGACATGGCGCATTATCCTGCTGAAAGTAGCCATCAGATGTTGGGTACATTGTGGTCATAAAGGGATGGACATAGTCAGCAACAATACTCAGGTAGGCTGTGGCGTTGCAACGATGCTCAATTGGTACCAAGGGGCCCAAACAGTGCCAAGAAAATATTCCCCACACCATGACACCACCACCATCAACCATGCTTTCATGTTGTTGACGCCAAATTCTGACCCTACCATCCGAATGTCGCAGCAGAAATCGAGACTCATCAGACCAGGCAACGTTTTTCCAATCTTCTACTGTCCAATTTCGATGAGCTTGTGCAAATTGTAGCCTCAGTTTCCTGTTCTTAGCTGAAAGGAGTGGCACCCGGTGTGGTTTTCTGCTGCTGTAGCCCATCTGCCTCAAAGTTCGACGTACTGTGCGTTCAGAGATGCTCTTCTGCCTACCTTGGTTGTAAAGGGTGGCGATTTGGGTCACTGTTGCCTTTCTATCAGCTCGAACCAGTCTGCCCATTCTCCTCTGACCTCTGGCATCAACAAGGCATTTCCGCCCACAGAACTGCCGCTCACTGGATGTTTTTTCTTTTTCGGACCATTCTCTGTAAACCCTATAGATGGTTGTGCATGAAAATCCCAGTAGATCAGCAGTTTCTGAAATACTCAGACCAGCCCTTCTGGCACCAACAACCATGCCACGTTCAAAGGCACTCAAATCACCTTTCTTCCCCATACTGATGCTCGGTTTGAACTGCAGGAGATTGTCTTGACCATGTCTACATGCCTACTCAAGCCCCCTAACACGGCTTCATCAGGGGTAATGGGCTTAGCCCTATTTCCCGGGCTTAGCCCGTTACCCCTGATGAAGCCGTGTATTCGGCAAAACATGTTGGGGGGCTTGAGTAGCAAGTTTTAATAGCAGGGTACACTATGCCAGTGTAGAATTGAATCTCTAAATAATATAGGAGGCAGCATAGAAATAGAGCAGTAGTGTGTGGTGTGAATGCTATTCATCAGGTGTACGAGACATTTGGGTGTAATGACTGAGACAGGGTAATTGGGATATCAGTTTCCACCATTTTTACAATCCACATAGTGGCATAACACTGGTCCACCTCACTTGGATCCCACGTAGGGATACAGTGTAATAAAAGGAATATCTATCTAACAATCCACTTGGACAATATGGTGGATAAACCCCATTGATCTGACCAGGGAGTGCGAACTCAACTCTCCTGGACTCACTTACCTGGACAGTCTAAATACATATACCCCACCAAAAAAGTCTCACCTGAGACACAAAATTCACACCCACTACAGAAGTCTGCCCCACTAATGCATTTGTGATACATTTAATACCTAGGCTGGCAAATCCGGAAACCAGTACTGGGACACTTAGACACTTGGCATTGATGCAACCCTGTGTTTTTAGTCATAAATTCACATTCATTGTATATTTGAACTAATATGAATAAAGGTTAAGTTTTATTCCTTGGTCATGGTGCCTTAGGGCTAGTTAGCCTCCTCTTGTAAAGTTGAGAAATAGCTTACCAAGTGAAAATTCCCATCTCTCTCTTTTTGGATCCATAACTTACTCTTGCATCCTGACAGAATCCTGGGGTAGTCACAGAGGCTGGACTTTGGTTTGGATGCATTTCAAAAAACAACATGTGACTTGTCTGAGCTGCAGACTGCCTCCATCTTTGTGCCCCTGTACAGCTTGTACCTCCCCCACTGATGTCAGGCTGACCAGGCTGTGACTTCTGAGAAGGAGCAGGAGGTGGAGCTGTACAGGACACAAAGGTGGAGGCTATGCTCTCAGAAGAGAGTAATACAGACAAGACACATGTTGTTTTTTTTAAATGCATCCAAACCAAAGCCCAGCCCCTGTGACTACCCCAGGATTACAATTATATTGTAATGCAAATGCTTAGAAAAGGCAGAAAGGTGTGATGGGCTTCTGCAACCTGTCTTTAGTAAAAATGAGGTCCCTGGTGACAGGTTCCTTTTAAGAAGCTTGTCTTTGTGGGAATACCCCTTTAATGGTTTTTTGGTCATCCGGATCTCCATCCTGAAAAGGTGATCCATTTCCGAGTCCATCTCCAGTGACAAGTGTTTACATTTTTAATCCTATACAGACTGTAGATGCCTGTCAGAAAAGTTGCAACACTATGGGGCAGATTTATCAAGCGGTCTGAAAGTCAATATATTTCTCAGCTTGCATTTTACCAGTGCTCATGAATATTTTAAAGAGGAGCTGTGATTGGTTGCCATGGGCAACTAGAAATATTCTGACTTTCAGACAGCTTGATAAATCTGCCCCTATATGAGCAATGAGCCAATCTTAACACTTACTTATATTTTATGATTTATCTTAGTAACAAGACAACAACTTAGCATTGTTATCCTTTGATAGTTACATATCTGAATACATATACTGGTGTCCCTGTTACCTTACTTTACCCAAGTCCGATCTCTCGTACTTATGCTCTTTCTATTAATAGATCTTTCTCACAGACAATCTTGTTGACGCACATGTGCTCAGTTAGTATCAAGCTCAGTGACAGTGTCGTTTGTATTCCAACCTTTCAATGTTGTACATTGACCAGAGGGTCACACCACTGTCTTACTATGCAGTTTGTGACATCTGACTCTGCGAATGGTAAGGCAGCTGTCATATTGATGAATGGTGTTTTGTGCTTGTTACCATGCACTGTACTAAATATTTATTTATATTAAATATAACTTGTTCATAAATAATGAATTTGACCAATTGGGAATGTGTCTTTTTTATTATTATTATTATTATTAATATTTTGTTTTATTTTTTTGTCATTATAGCTACATGACAATTAAAACCCTATGGGAAAAAAACATTTTGTACCCAAAGGAAGAAAGGCAACAAACTCCCTACTCATCCACAAGTAAAAACAGAATTTCATACTTAGCTTTCTATTTCCCTGAAAATATGTATTTTTTTTTTAGAGAAAAATCAATGCTTATCTTTATGTGAATTACCTTCTTGGTGCACCAGGTTAGGGCATGGTCTGCTGATGCACTTCATTTTTCTTCATTCTTCAGTTTTCTTCATTCTATGCCTTTTTTATGGGATTGGTGGTGCTGGTCAAAACAGAAATAAGTGAACAGCACCAACAGACATAACATTTACTAATTTTCATAAATATTAAATCAGAATTTTCTTCAGTTGGGAGATCATAACTCTTTTATTTTTTATGTGACAAAGGAATATAAAGGCTTTTTTTTAGGTAAGAGTTGCATTTTCCATTGGGTTCACCAAGGTAAACATACCATAATGATTAAAATGTATTGACTCTTATTTCCAGGGGAGCAAAATGGCTGAATTTCTGATCCATCACTTGTTTTTTCTTTAATTAAATTGTATATGCACTGGACAGTTTATGCATGTACATACATTCACGCATACTGCACATTTATACGTATAGTATGAAAAACCTGCTGAAATAATTCTGTAGGTTAGTTTGATTTGTTCACCCCTCACACCATTACAGGTAAAAGGTTAAAAGTCACCTCAAATTATCTGCCACTGAGCTACTGCACCTTAATGACAGGTGTTTTTTGTTATGCAAACGAGTAGACATGAGTCAACTTCTGAAAAGAAGAGTCACATTTTCTACAGGCTGCCAGTGAACCACACCTCCTTATTTTTATTGACCGCTCAGTGTCTCTTAAAATCTCAGCCTAAGCACACAGGAAGTCCTCTAACTGTCTACTTCCTTGCCCTTACCAGAATGCTGTCTCTCTCACTGCATGGTGGATTTAGCAGTGAGCTCTGTGTTGGAAACTGAAAATCATTATTTCACACATCCTGCAATAGACTGTGGTAGTGGGCAGAGTCAACAAAGACAAAAGCAGAAAAGGTTTAGGAGACAATTTTTCTGGTGTTAGGAGGCAGACACTGCCAGATCAAAGTTGGTGGGGGCCCCTGGGCGAAAAATCTGGTGGGGGCCCTGAAAAATGTACTTGTTGAGCCAAGGGCAAACTTTTAGTTAATAGGCCTCCCACAGCTTTTGCAGAACTGCATCATACATACCTGACCAGCTGCAGAACATAATAATACATTGGGGCACATTTACTAAGAACAGTGCAGTCTGTACGATGTGTAGTTTGCCTGTGTATAGGGCTTTGTATACTGCTCCAATAAAATGCACCACTTTTTTTGGGTGCACCTTTAACATGGGGTTTGAAACAAAATTCTGTCGGACTTTGCATGATAAATGTGGCGCATGGTCCAACTAAACAACGGAACGCCGCCTTCAGTGCAGAAATTTGTGTTGGATGAAGAACAGTGCAGCCATGACACAATTGTCTTGTGCGACACGATTGGGCACAGACACTTCTTAAATACATGTGCAAGCAGTTTGCACTGAAAAGTATGTGCAAAGTCTGACAGAAAATTGGCTCAAGGCCCTTAGTAAATGTGGGCCATCGTATTATCAGTACCTCGTAATACATGACTCGGCTGCTGCTGAATATCACAGTCTACAACTCATAATAAAGACCTCAGTTTGTGTGATGGATAAATAACAGCGCTGTGTTCATTATTAGTCTGAAAACAGAGACACTGAGCTATAGGAGCTAAAGTAGTTACAGTAGCCTTAAATGCCGCATTGGGGGATACTTATCATAACCTGTACAAGCCTTGAAATAACCGCAATTCCCAGTGCAAGGCCAGGAATCCCTATTATTTCTGCAGAGAAAAATTGATATTCTGCGCATTTAAAAATCTACAGATCATGTCAAGGCTAAGCACACACATGCTCATCTGTGAATCATAGACCATGTGGTGGCCGCATTTCACATACCAAAACCAGTGTTTATTTTTAGGAAATATGGCAACCACACAGCTCGAGAAAATGCCATGTTCATACAACTAAGCCCTTTAACACCTTAAGGGCCATTTTCATTTTTTTTGCGTTTCCAGTTTCTTTAAAAATCCATAACTTTTTTTTATTTTTGTTCATGGAGCTGTTTCTGTTTACGTAGAAATCTTGTTTTCTAACAAACTGTACTTCCTAGAGAGAGCATTTAATATTCCATGTTGTGCACTACAAAGCTGTGAAAAATTCCAAATGCAATGAAATTATAGGAAAATATGCATATGTGGACACAGTTTTTACGGCTTGCACTGTGCTCTCCAAATGACAACTCGGCTTATGGAGGTGTAATATTGTGTGGGACATGATGATATTTACATTGTTAGAATTTTGGGAACTATATGACCTTTTGATCACTTTTTATTACATTTTTTGCTTTTGCAAAAGGGGGCATTTTCAGATAGTTGAGCACTATTTGCCATTACGGGGTTAACTACCAGGAACAACCATTTTTATATGTTGATTGATCGGGACTTTGGGGACACAACAATACCTAACATGTCTATGATTTTATTTGTTTATTTTTCTATCAGTTCTAGGGAAAGGAAACAATAGGAAATTGTCAGGTTTGCTAGGGAGAATGCTGGGACTTCTGGTTCTTCTGCTGGTGCCAGCAGCGTTCTCCGACCCACGGCGCGTATCCGCGTAAACTCCACCTCTCGTCCCGGGCAGCGGCTGCTAAGATCTCGCGCTGTCTAGGAGTTGTGTGCGGAACTGCTGGGACTTGTGGTACCTCTGCATGGTGCCTGGTTGTTCTGCACCCTGAGGGGTTAGTTCCCAGAAGCTTCCAGCTCCTATCAGGTTCTGGAGGAGGAGTTCTGGCTGCATAAATTGCAGCTTCACTAGTCTCCTGTGCCAGTGTTTGAAATCCCTTCATCACTCGCTTGCTGCATTAGGTTGTATTGCTCTGTATCGTATCTGTGTTGTTGTGACCTCGGCTAGTTTTTGACATTGACTCTTTGCTTACTGATTTTGCTCTTGACGTACCCTCTCGTTGTGACTCCGGCTAGTTTACCATTCTTTTGTGTTTTATGTTTGTCAGTCTGTTTGTGTTTCCCTTCCCACACTTATCCAGTGTATTTCGAGTCTTCAAGTAGTCGCCCCACGGTTTAGCGTGGGGGGGGCTATAGGAAGAGACAGAGCTTGGGACAAGCTCAGGGCACACTATCCCCTGTCTTCTGTGTTACCCAACCCTAACAGCTTTACAAGGCAGCATCCACTCTATGCCAGGCAACAAGAGGTTAAGAGTAGGAAAGCAGAGGAGGGAGGTATATTGCAGAGCTGTGTATGTTATGGCTGTGATAGTAGAGCTGAGATTGTCATGTGTAATATGCATCTCTTGGATCTCATCATCTCTCATCTGTCTCATCTCTCTTTCTATGTGTTAGATACTTGTTCAGAAGCTAAATGAAAGTGTATATAAACCTTGACCCTGATAATCTAATCACATTGTCAGCACACAGAACTAGAGAAATCATGATATTCCTGGTTAGAGAGAATTATATACATTACCCCATATAAAGACATTATAGTTTAAGCATACATTATACAGATCCCCTTAAAGAGGACCTGTCACATAGATTTTCGGCACTAGGAGCTGCTTACTAAAGTAAGCAGCTCCTAGTGCTTGATCAAAGGCCGCAGTGTTAGAGTGATAGCGTTACCGGAAACCTCCGGTAACGCTATCAAACACTGCGGCGGGGTACGGTGTAATCATCGGACAGCTTGCTGCGCGCTAGGCGGCAGTAACCGCCCCTAGCCACGCCCCAACCCCGCCCCCTCATGAATACGTCAGACAGCTTTGCGAGCTGTCCGACAATTACATTGTACCCCGCCGCAGTGTTTGATAGCATTACCGGAGGTTTCTGGTAACGCTATCACTCTAACACTGCGGCGTTTGATCAAGCACTAGGAGCTGCTTACTTTAGTAGAAAACTTACTTTTAAGTAGAAATAGCCCATCTAGTTTTATTATTATATACAGCTCACACTTTTATTACTAATTCTTCTCTAGACGCTCATTTTTTAGTTGTTCTTTCTTTATAGCTCATATTACGTTTTGTTGTTATATATTCTTGTTTGTTAGATTTTAAATGTGTAGGTTATGAAAATCTTTAGCCACTACAGTATAAAAGGTATCAATAAAATTACCCCTATGGTGAGTTGGCTTTGAGATTGGTATGTAAAATCGAAGGGTCAGTATGTATATCTACATTTAATTCGGTCTCTCTAGAAGGAGTAATATTTTGAGTAGTTTGTAAATTGAAATGACTTTTTAAAGTTAATTTACGGATAAAATTATTTAGTTCAACAAATAATTCCAAATCGTTTAATGGGGCTGTAGGGCAAAATGATAAGCATTTTTTCTATCATTTCAATTTCAAAATTCAAAAACATACCTTATATACTCGAGTATAAGCCTAGCTTTTCAGACAAAATTTGTGCCAAAACCCTAACTCGGCTTATACTCGAGTCAACTAAAAACATAAAGACAAAACTCACCTTTCTGACGTCACCCATAGGTTCCTCTTCTGTCTGAGACAGTCTGAGACAGAAAGGACCTATGGGACGTCGGAAAGATAAGTACAGTGTTATTTTTTTTCCTTCTACAGGGGCTGGGTAGGCTGATGCTACAGGGTTGGGTAGGCTGTATGCTACAGGGCTGTCAGACTATATACTGGGAGGCTGTAACCAATGCATTTCCCACCCTCGGCTTATACTCGAGTCAATAGGTTTTCCCAGTTTTTTGTGTTGAAATTAGGGGTCTCGGCTTATACTCGGGTCGGCTTATACTCGAGTATATATACGGTAAGTTGATAAATTGAAAATGTTCACAAGATTTCTGTCTTTCTTATCCATGATAGGTGAATCAATATTAAGGGTTAGGGAAACTATTGTATTTTCTTGTATTGGGGGTTTCATTTCAAATTCCAAAACATAATAAGTTGATAAATTGAAAATGTTCATAGGATTTCTGTCTTTCTTATCCATGATAGGTGAATCAATATTAAGGGTTAAGGAAACTATTGTATTTTCTTGTATTTGGGGGTTTCTATCAGGGAATTATCTTGTGTGTTTCTTGTTCTATGCTTTCCTCCTCTACAGCCTCTCTATTTTTTTTCTTTTATCCCTGTTGTTGTTAACTGGACCACCTCCTTCAGTAGTATGTTTAATGTGTATTAATATATGGGAGATTTTGTCACTATTTCTTCTGTGGGACATATATCGGTGGTACTGGCATCATGTATAGAATTATTGAAAGGGGCAGAGGGTAAGATGGGCTTAGGAAGAGTGTTTGAGTGTTTAAAAGGAACCTGTTAGTAAATCAAACTAGTATGTAGGCACCATGACGTCAGCCGTCAGCGAGCAAAATCGTAGTTGGGTACAGGCAGAAGGTCAGGACAGACAGCATGGGATCGGGGTCGGGGGCATAGCAATTGGTCAAGGCAGGAAGCAGAGGAGCGTAGTCAGAAACGGAACTTGGGTCACAATGGGAAAACACACTAAACCCAAAGGGCATGGGAACAAGCTTTTTATACGGCACTAGGCACGAAGATCCGGCAGATATGGGTCGCTGGAGCACTTGTGACACACGTTTTGGATCCAAGCTCCCTGGGTCTGTATGTACTTGAACTACTGGTAGGCTGGTAGGCATGATTGCGTTTTGTTGAGTTTTTGAATCATTAGAAAAGACGCTCCCCTAAGCCAGACCGCGACTCTGCGGTCATGTCATCTATTTGCTTTTTTGTCTTGTTTGTTTTACTTCACTTATTGTTAAAAACTGTTATATAAATAAAGAATTAAAAAAAAAAAAAGAAAAGACACTCCCGTTCCGCTTCCATTAAAATACATGTCTTTTTGCCCTTCTGTCTCTGTGTTTTGTTTAGCGTTTTAGAAATGCACACTTCTAATTATGTTGCATTTTGTGATACGTTTTAACATTAGTATTTTGCTGGGAAGCAGTTTCCCTCAACTTTTCATCAAAGTCACAACTTTCAATGCGTTTGTCAACGGTGGAGAAGATAATTGCTTTCAGCTAATTAGGGCTTTAAAATGCATTTGCAAAATGGTATTGGTCTGAAATCCAAATGTTCATGGGCAGGGCTCGGGCCGATTGCATATGTATTTACATTCAAATGCTCACACACCTACTTACCGATTGTGTGTTTTTCAGTGGAAACATGTATTCGATCAGACTTATCCCTGCCCAAGTACCTTTGCATTGCATTTCTAAATGCAACGTGTGAATGCAGCCTTTATCCTGAACCTGATCCAGTCACCCTGAACCTGTAACAGGAACCCCAAACCTGCACCAAGTTTCTTAGTTGGTACCCCGATTCCATGCCTGTTCCCTGCTGCTCGCACACGTCTGAATACTTGTCTGCCTTGACAGAATAAATAAATATTTCTCTGAAACCCTGACATCTTGCAACAATGTTTTGTGAAAATTCATTCTAGTAAATGAAGCGTACAAATTCTGTTATGAGAATATAATTACCCTTGACAATGTACATATAATGAACCAGTGTTAGAATCAGTCAAGCTTCTTTGCCGTATTTAACCTTTCTTCTGACCTTGAAGAAAATCATCATGTATCTAAATTAATCAGTCACACAGCACAAAGGCTTTTAATTAGTGACTGGTTACAGTCATTATTATCTTCACCATGCTTCAATAAGACCTTTAGTTATTTTGTCCTCTTCATGTCGTGTACCCATGGAAACTTAAAGCAATGTAGAACTTCCTCAAGAACTTTATTTCATGTTTAATCCCCTGGAAAAGTCTAAAGAGAACAATTTCTCATTGTTTGTGAGAAGAGGTTGTTCAGTACTATGTCTATTTCACTACAATGGTCGTCCATAATAGTAAGAGGCCTTTACAGGTTTCAAGATATTTCATCTCATTATGGTAAAACATTGTAACTTTATGGTATGAGTAAAAATTTGCAAGTTAATAGGTATAAAAAGTGAATAAGGGCCACATGTATGGAATGTTAGATTTATTTACACACATATTCTTTGAAACCCAAAAATAGGAATGAACAAAGTTATTACAAAATTTGAGGACAGCAAGTAAATCAGCTCTGTTTAGTAATATTTCCCATTATCCTGTGAAAATCTCTGTATTTCTTCCATTACTGCACATGATAGTAGTCACTCAATTACAACAACCTTTTAGAGATTAAGACTCATTGTTAGGGATTTATTATACCTGGTAGACCAGAAGGTAGGAAAGGGTTACAATTCGCAACTGTGTATGGTGTGGAGGGGCAGGGGAAGGAGGGTAGGGCAGGGCTCCCCTGCCCTGTCCGGCAAATTTGCTACCGATTGCACCAGAATCCTGCCACCCATTTTGCCACTCATAAAAAAACTTTAATAGTATGTATATAAATTTTGTATCTCTCTGATCGCACTGACCCAATATAATTTAAGAGCAATGTCAATTGGAGTGCACAGTGTTAGTCGTAAACAAAGAGCGCACAAGGACATGACACAAATGCCAATTTCAATGTGAATTACACTGCATTCAGATTTTTTTTTCCAGCTTGCCACTACCCTGCATGGAATATTTAATACGGACAATATGGAGTACAATTTGTTACGGAGAAAACCCACATACAGCAGCTCTGTATACAGAGAATATAGGCTTTTTAAAGATAGGGTGCAAATAAATAAAAATGGAAAATGTATTTTGGGACTGTTTCGTTTTAACAGTACAGTCATTTAATAATAATGTGTCTGGCCGCATTCCAACTGCATTTGTGATACCTTTATATTGGCACCTAAAGCCATCACCCAGGTTTCAACAAAGAGGTATCCTCCAACGAAAGGGGCCTGAGATGCAGTAGGTTATAGAACCTGATGGGGTTCTTTCTGACTTTTAAGAAGCCTAGGCATTACATGAGGCTTGTCTAGGTGGAAGGTTATCATTTTTTTCTTGATGCGATTGCATTTACAGGCCAGGTTTGCAGGCATGCGGAGTCTTATAGTCAATGCATTCTCTATTAGGAATTCTAGGAAAGAAATCAGCAAATATGTTCTTCAAGAAGTAAAAGGGAGTGATTGCAAGTCACAGTTATAATTAAATTATATATATATACACAATTAAACGCAGCACTATTACCTTTATCTTGTGAAGAGCCAAATAGGTTACCGTACTTGTACGTATAAATGTGACAAGCATGAAGGACATTATACTGAGCCAGGATGCCTTCAGTGTTGTGTATGCTTATTCATAGGCCGTAATATGAGTCAGGAGTGAAGTTTGCTGGTGCTGGATTGACGTCTTGCCTTACACCTGTTCTAGTATTGGAGACTTAATCTGCAAAGTTGCAGTGGATGCAGAGACCAAATAGGAAGGCTGATAGATTACCTTATGTGCAAAGTGCGATTATATGATACCAAATATGTTACAGTCTCTTTCAGTGTACATGACTTGCCATAGTTAGTATTCCCCACAACCTATAGTGTGCTGTGAAGCTTTTATGTGAAGCTGGGCTTACATACTTTTGTTTTTTAATTGAGTTTTTAACTTTAAAACAGTGAATTGAACAAAACAAAAGAGGTATCTAAACTTTTTATGTTTTTTTCCCATTATTATCCACACCTGCAGTTTAGGTTATTTTCCACAACATAACCTGTTTAAATTGATTTCTCCGGCATATAGCTAAACAGGTGTTTCAGGCAACAACTCACAAATAAAGTTTTTCTCTGATATAGTATATCCAAACATTCACCTGCTACATAGGACATACCTGGAATGATGCCCAGCGTATATCCTAGCCAGATGTCTTTGGCAGAGTGATGCGGTAACTTAGTCTTTGCTTCTTTCATGTCTTACATCAGTCATTTCCCTCCTTCACTGCTTCCTTTACTTGCCCTTGAAGGGCCAAATACCATATATAATTACAGTATTAAGATATTTTATTTTACTAGGAACAGTATTGTCATCTAATTGAAGTCATTTCTTTGTCTTTAATGAAACATTGAAGTCTGCAAATTTTCCCCAAAAGTACAAACAGCATTGATTAGTCTACCCTATAAGCACACTAGACATTCAAGGGGTTGTCCACTTTAAGCACATTACAGAAAATAATTAACATTGTTTCTTGATACTTTCTATATGAATTCTATCTATCTGTCTGCAACAGTTTTGTTTCGCGGCTGCAATGTGTCTGACAAGAGAGAAAATATGTACATCTAATGGGGCGTGTTACTGCTTAGTCGGATTGTGCGCCACAATTCTGTCAGATGAGCACCACTATTCTGTCTGCTCCACAATTCTGCAGCATGAACAGAGTGCACCAAAAAAAAATGTTGCACTCTGTTGGAGCAGTACAGAGGGTGCCACATTCATGAAGTGTAATGTGCAATGGTGGATCCTCATAGTGCCCTATATATTAAGGTGGGGGGTGGGTGGGGGCATTTATGTAAAGGTAGAATCATGTGTAGACATTTCTGTTGTGAAAATTTTATTAAGAGTGCTAGTGTGTTACAATGAGCTGTGAACCTGTGTGAAATCACATGACCATGCTCCCACATTCATCTACAGGAAGTAAACAATTACGCTTTTTGTTGCATGACAACAAGACAAGATTTAGAAAACCATGAAGAATTGATACAGAAAGTAAATTGGGACATTTTATAAACTTATTTGCTAGAATGTGCTTAAAGTGGACAACCTTTTTTAATGTTTCCCTTTGATTTGTCATTTTATAGTAGATTACATTTTGATGGGGCTTCTTTATGGAGCCTTAATCTGACCATGCGTGTATGCTGCTAGACTGAAATTGGCACTAAAAGATATAGCTATAATTATTTTTGCCAATTTGCTGTTCAAATGTAAGCACTTGTATGGTTTGGACTTTTGAAGGGACCAAAGTCCATTTGGCTGCTATCCTGCACAGTGTTTTCCTGGGTCATTCACTAAGCCCCATATAAATGTGTTTCTTTCACTGAGCATTGATATAGTGTAATAATATAATAGTTGGATAGTACTATACAATGCCTATGCAGTACCATGGAATATCACCAAAATGCTTTATAATACATTACTGTAGCAAAAATTTAATCAGTAGTTAAAGTGGTTGTCCCAACTTCCGAAGTTATCCACAGTCACCCCCACCCATCATGAGAAAGGGACCGCCAACGATAAGTTGAATTGGAAATTGTCACTAATGGGTGCAGCAGGCTATTCATTTGTATGAGAGTTGTCAAATATTGCCGAGCAATGAATTCGGCTATCTGCGGCCAATCCCAAAGAGCTGCATGGAGCATCAGCCTGCAGCTCCACCCATTAGTGAGAATGGGACCCTGTGCTCTTTTTTTGGGGGTCCCATTCTTGGGTCTTGGGTCCCATTGGGGGTCCCTGCTGTCTTGTGGATTAGGGATAACCCATGTAATAAATATTAAGATCAAAGAGAAGAATTATTGACGCACATTTACTAAAGGGCCATGCGCCAGTTTTCTGGCGCAGCTGCACTATACTGCGCTGAAATGGGCGTTCTGGTGCTCAGTTGGACCCTGCGCCACATTTATAATGCAGAGTTGACAGAAATGTGTTTAAGATGTGCAACATCCCCCACCGGGGCCTAGCCTTTTTCCAGGGGCCTGGAGGCAGCCGGGGCCCAGAATACCAGAGTGGTTGGTGGTTGCGGCCTAGGCACACTAGTGTCACGGTGCTTGGTATGGGGACCGGAGGGCTGTCCTACAGTCTGTCAGGTCTCCAGCAGGTGGTGTATGCAAGAAATTAGATGAGGGAGAGGCCGATGTACTGGGGCACCCCTTAGTGTCTGTAGTATGAGTCCCTGGATGATGGATGAGGGCGCCCTTGATGGTGACAGCCGTAGCAGGGACCAGACAGGGGCAATGTTTTGTAAAAATAACTTACAGTTCTTTATTCACACTAGAGGTGTGAGGCACACGCTGTCTCTGGTCACTCAGTGTAGAGTTGCTCCTGTGTCGGGAGCTGGTGGTCAAGAACTGCTCAAGAGATGATAGCTCAGCACCAAGAGGTGCTTCTCAGTCAGGAGCTAGGCCTAAAGAGGTGCTCTCTAGGAGAGCTGCATTCCAAGAGAACTTGTCTCTTCCTGTCCAGAGGTTTTGTTACTCCCTCTGGTCAGGTGGTGGCTCACTCTCCAATCACACTCCAGTTTACAATGAAGCATGTAATTGGACAATAACAGTATGCAATAATATTAACCCTTGCCTATTTTTCATGTGAATTTCGCAAACAACCCACATAGCAACTGTTGGCAGATTTATCAAGGGCCAAAGCCACTTAAATGAATGTGACTGCAGTGGAACTCCAAAGATAGACATAGAACTGTCATAAGGAGCCGGTGTAATGAAAAATTACCCCCACTGAGTTCATTGTGGAGTCTTCTCCAGCAGTCAACAATTTCTCCTCCAAAAAGTACTCTCTATGAGACTTTTTAAAGTGTACAGGGGAAAGCACCTTCCTTTGCAGCATCTTGTGGCAAATAATGTCTATAATAGTTTACATATATGACTGATTTGGCAAGCACATTGTATCACTGCGTAATCTTTGAGCGCTATATAAATGAAGGAATTATTATTATTATGTCTTGGGCCTAAATACATGTTGAGTTTGCAGTAATCTGACATTTCTATCTAGGAGCATTATATATTATTGCCAATAAGTGAATATTGGAGCACATGGCCAGTCTCTACAAACATAAGTACATATTTAAATGTTGTTTTCCATTTCTGTTTCTATTTATTTAGACAAAATAATTAATAGCTATATGCTTTGTTTCCCAATAGTACAACCTGGTATGCACAGATGCTTGGAAACTTGACTTGACACAAGCTTCACTGAACCTGGGATTTTTGATAGGGGCTGTGACATTGGGTTATGCTGCAGACAGGTAAACAATACTGCATGCCTACTTCTTTATTCATTGTATTTCAGAGAGCTCTAAACCCTTATATTATACTCATTATGTGGATTTAAAATGAAAATGCTGGATGTACCTCTCAATGTAATATCACTTGCATAATTTCTAACATTTAGAATAGCCAGTCATCAGAAAAATATGACATTGTCCACCAGCAACTATGTAGTAGTCTGAGTCACAGAGATAGCAACTACTTGATGATTGAAGTGTAACACTAATAACTACTGTATATACTCGTGTATATACCTTATACGCGAGTCTATAAAATAATCAACGTAAATACTCACCTTCCGGGGCTATCAATGCTCGGCAGAACTCCCCGATGCTCTGTGCAGCTCCCCACGGCTCCTCTTCTTTATTCTCTCTGCTGAATAAACTGGCAGAGGTGCGACCATGCGTTCTGCCGGTCAGCGCACACTATGATGTGGCGGTGTTGCCGCTGATTACATCATAGTGTGCACTGGTTGGCAGAGCACATGACTGTGCCTCTGCTGGCTGCCAGAAGGTGAGTATGTAAATCTATTTTTTTATGTGCTAGACAAACTGGGGGCTGGCTGGCTATATACTAAAGGGGGCTGGCTATATACTAAAAGGGTTTGGCTATATACTACAGGGAATGGCTATATACTACAGGGGGCTGGCTGGCTATATACTAAAGGGGGTTGGCTATATACTACATGGGACTGGCTATATACTAAAGGGGGCTGGCTATATACCACTGGGGGCTGGCTATATACTACTGGGGGCTGGCTAGCTATATGCCACTGGGGGCTGGCTATATACTACTGGGGGATGACTGGCTATATACTACGGTGGGCTGGCTGGCTATATACTACAGGGGGCTGGCTATATACTACAGGGGGATTGCTGGCTATATACTACAGGGGATGGCTGACTATATACTACAGGGGGTTGGCTGACTATATACTACAAGGGGATGGCTGGCTATATACTACAAGGGAGTGGCAGGCTATATACTACAAGGGGCCTGGCATGCTGGCTATATACTGGGAGGCTGTGACCAATGCATTTTCCACCCTTGGCTTATACTTGAGTCAACAGGTTTTCCAAATTAGGGGCCTCGGCTTATATTCGAGTATATATGGTAGGTCTTAGATATGACAATGTACAGGTATATCAAGTAAAATTCGGATTTCTGCTGCACACTGATTCGATTAGAGGGTCCAGGTGCTCTGGAGAGGGTCCCAACCCCGTGTCATGTAGAAAATTATAGAACTCCAGTCACACTGTTGAGTTGCAATTTTAGGATTATTTATTACACAAACTTTAATTGTGATGTTTCGGTCTACATTAGACCTTCATCAGACTCTGTGGGTACAATAAGTGCGTGTTATAGTGTGTCCAAAATTTAAAAATATACAAATATATACATACATACAAATTGTTCAGAAAACACTCTGATATTCACAGCATCTGTATGCATAATCGTATTATGGAGTTAACATCATTATAAAGTCATTATTACAATACTTTGTCGCAAGATACAGGATCAAAAAAACATGGTATATGTGCATATTAACGGAGATATGGTGTCGTACAAAAGGTAGATAGGCCCAAACTTGTCATGGGAAAACTACATCATGAGAGGCAAGAGCATATGCTGAAGACCTCCAGCCATGGGGTACACATGTTATATCTGGTCAGGATGACGTAATCTGAAAGAAAAAAGGCAGCTTACCAGTTTGTATATCATAGTAGGGCTTGAGGTGTTTGCATATTGCAATGTACAGGTATATGCTGAGGAGCTTTTCCTCTACCATCTATAGTGAATATCAGCAAATTCCATGGTCAATACCAGGCCAATACTAGATACTAGAGTGCTGGTGGTTTTACAATGAAGTCAATGGGTGACATATGGTGAATTTCTGAGACATTTTGCAGCTCTTTTTAGCGCCTTATGTACGATCATTTTCTTTTTCTTGTGATACATGTTCAGTATTTTCTATCCTGGCAGGTGCAAATTTTGGCTTCTTTTTGAGACTTTTTGTTGCAAATGTCTCAAATCCCCATGGACACAAGCCATGTGAGGGGGTTATATACAGGAGTGGACCCTAGCCATGTGAGGGGGTTATATGCAGGAGAAGACACTACTGTTAATTTTGGATTTGAGGCCGTGTCCTGCATTTTTAAGCAGTCTAATCACACCCCAGTGAGATGATGATGTATGAGGCTGCGGTCCCACATTGCATTCTAATTGCATTTGAAACATATAACAGCTGAGGAGAGGTTATTTGCCTAATGACATTACTGTTAACATTTGCATTTGCAAAATGTATAGTAAACGTGATGTTAACATATGCGTTAATGTCGCATTTATATTGCATTTTGTCAAATGTTAACGGTAATGTAATTAGGCAAATCACCTCTCCTCAGCTGTTGTAATGTGTTTCAAAATGCAATTAAAATGCTTAGTGTGACTTCACCCTTAGAAGTAACCAATAAATGAAAAAAAAAAGAAAATACAAATATTTCAGAGTTTTCAAAAAAGAGGTTACAGTACAAAATTTTAAACATTTAAAGCATGTGAAATAATTCCATTAAAATAGGATCCATTAAAAAAATCCTTCCTTTGCACTTGCCTCGGACCCATGCAGATTTGCACTAAAAAGTCGCAAAAATAAGCAAAAAAAGTGATACATAAGTGAAAATTTGCACAGAACATCTGGAAAACAAAGATACATAAGGCACACTGCACAAGGTGCAGACCAAGGTGCAATTGAAAAACGACAGGTGAAAACTCGCAAAAAAAGTAGCAAAAACGACAAAAGATGAGGAAAAAAAATTAGACAATTTGACTAGCACAAATAATGATACATGTCCCCAATGACTTAAAATGGTCTTAAGGTTGGACACATATAAGACCTTATAAAAAAAACCATTCTAATACCTAATTTGCTTGGGTAATTGTTAATGCAACCTTGGCAGGCATGAACCATTACAGAAGCATTGCATAGTATTATATAAATGATCAAATAATTTAGTTTTTTTTGCTTGTCCATTCTAATTCCCCCAAATAGCATTAAAAAGTTATGGTATGTAACTTAAATAACATTGAATTAGAGAATGTGTTATTTTGTTATTCTGAGTATATTTAAAGGGGTATTCCCATCTGGGCATTCACATTTAATTAAATTCATTTGCCATATTTAAACATTTCTTCAATTGGATGTTATTACAAAAATGTTCCTGTGTGAAGATAATTTCTCATAAATGTAGTCATGTTGTCACTTAGAAACGAGATAGCTTCCTCGGTTCCAAGGAGAGATTGCAGCAAAAGAAGGTATTGTTTTCCATTTAACATCTTGGAACACTTATTTGCATACTTCCCAGAATTCCCTAGTGGAGCATCTATGGCTTTAAGTCTCCACAAGCTTTTAAGGTGGCCTTAATTGGCAATCTCTCCTTAAGGAGATCACCTACTGTCTGACCCCAGTCAATAGCCTCTCACATAGCCAACCAGTTCCCTACGCTGTACTAAGGCCACCCAATCAGGTCGAAACAGTGCTGTCTACAGTTGGGAGTCTGTTCCTTATGGAATAGATATACTGGTTTGGCTTAATCCCACATCATGTTTTTAGACTTCTTGTAGGTCATACTTGATGTTAAGAGGGCTGCCTTTCAAGGTAGCAAAAGGAGGCATTGTTTTCCATTTAACCCCTCGAAAAACATATTTGCATACTTTCCATATAATAGTGATCAACCTAGGGAGACTTAGGAAATGGTAATGCCTGAGAGGGAATGTGTAATTCTTGCAACCAATGAGATGCACTGTTGTTATTGCATTTTACTGAGGTGCTTGTTGGATGATACACCTGAGCTGGACACTCCCAAAGGGTAGATAAACCTTTGGGGTTGAAGGTTCGCTCCCTTAGCTCTTAGTATGGAGTAAGGAGCATGTGTGTCTGTGGCACGCTGCCCTGACACTCCTGGACTGTATGGAGATCAGGCCCAAGCAGACATCCACCTTCAGGAGTCTGCGTCATCCTGCTGTTGAAGCAGCCGTCTATCCATCTCCAGCCTGAAGCTACCTATACCGGGCTGTGAGCATCTCCTATGGAACACTATTCAACCCGACCCAGTTGATTTTACTGCTGTTTTGGCCATTATAGGGGGTTCTGAATAAACAAACTGTAAGTTAAATGCTTGAAATTATCTGTCAAGTTGAGTGATCCCTGTGTAAGGCTGATACCACCAAAGTCATCCCATTCACCACCACAATGGATCCCTTAATCCACAACAGGGTTGCCCCAGGTAGAAACATCCGATTCCTTCAGCATCTCTCTCCTTTTTTGTGCTTCCACCTGCCAGAGACCTGCCAGGCTCTGTCTCCGAGTACCCAGCACCATGACCACAGATGAGTGCTAGATCTTGCTCCACCAGCCACTCCGGTATCACAGGGATCCAGCTGCCCTCAAGCCAGAGGAACGCTATGCCCCGGTGGGGGATGTTGCATTTGCAAGCAAATCTATTGTATGTAATGAAGTATAATTTTCCTATCTAATGATCAAACTGCAAAACCTGGCCATGAATGTTCTGCTTAATGGGGGTTTTCCATAAATTTTCATTGATGCCCTATTGACAGGCAATTAATCTTTGCTCAAGCAACAGGCTCTGGCCCTGATCAGTGGCATGCTCTTTGCAGTGATGGATTTTGACCATGAAACAATACCCAGGGCTTCCTTGCTATATATTTAACCAAACTGATTTTCCTACCACTTGAAGTAATTTCTTGGGGTAGGAGGGGTCATTTATTGTAGAACCTGTTATAAAACACTCCTCCTTTTACCCAACATCAAACAGGAAAGAAACTTTAAGTAATAATGAATTGTACAGAATGATACTCATAAGAAGTAATTAAAAGTGACATAATAAGAAAACTAAGATAACAGGAAATATAACAAACAGTGACTGCTCCATGATCCATAAATCTATTCAGGTCATTGGGTTTTGACTGTGATTTTACACGTGATCAGGACATATAGGTCATTTTTGTGCCTTTCATTGGCTAATCTTTATGCCGTCCGCATGCTTTGATGTAACTAAACTACGTTCTGGCACCAAATTAAAATTTTCATTATATCACACCCATTAGCCTTCAGCATACATGCCTCAATTTTGCTAGTACAATTATATTACACATCAGTTACTTAATTTTTAGAAATATATTTCAGAACAGTATACATGAAAACAACCTTTTTTATAGAATATATCCATATTTCCACTTAGGAACAAATAAGATAGAAGGGTAATATGCTAATTTATAAAATTACCAAATTTTCAACAGAAAAATTACAATTTCCTGCTCGGAATCATGGCATATCATTAGCAGATTCACCAGTGGTGAACCCACAGTAATACAGTGCCAGTTCAGAGAATCACATATACAGTATCTTACAAATGTCAGTACACCCATTGCATTTTTGGAAATATTTTATTATATCTTTTCATGGTGGACATGGAATTCGATGCAATGTATAGTAGTGAGTGTATAACTGTATAAATTTGGTGTGTGCTCAAAATAACCCAATACACAGCCACTAACCCCTTAACCTCACAGCTATTTTAAGTTTTTGTGTCCATTTATTACTAAACACTTCATAATCCATACTTTTTTAATTTAGTACAGAGCTGTATGAGGACTTGTTTTCTGCAAAACAAATTGCACTTCCTAATAATGGTATTGAATATGCCATGCCATGTCCTGGGAAACTGGAAAAATTTCCAGTTGAGGAGAAAATTACAAAAAAAAAACAGTTGTCCCGTTTCTTTGTGGGCTCTGTTTTTACCCCTTCCACTGCACACTCCCCTTTTATTCTTTAGATCGGTACGATCTCCGAATTTATTTAGGTTTTATGATGTTTTAATACAATTATAAAATCTTTTATACAAAAAAAATCTTTGTTTGGTAATTTTTTAGGTGAATAATTTTTTATAGGTGTGTGGATCTGTGTAAGGTGTCATTGCTCCCATTTTGGGAACAGTATTACCTTTTAAAATGATTTAAAATGGCAAAAAAAATTGATTGGGTGCTTTTTTCCATTGTGGTGTTTGCCAGGAATAATTGTTATATATTCTTGGTAAAAGCAGGTATTTTGAGATGCAATGACGAACATGTTAACTCCCTGAGGACCCGCAGGTCCCGAGTCTGCAGCAACGTCTTTAGACATCACTGCAGTTTTTTACTGCTCCCACGAGCAGGACCCGGTCTCAACGCCCGGGAGAAGGGAGTCTGATGGCCACACAAAATATTGACAATTTGGGCACAATTGGACCATTTTCACTTTTGTTGTCAGTTTTTTTATACATTAATGATTGTGTGACCTTAGAAAAACATATGAGTACTATCTGGTTCATAAATTCCTCATTACGCCATTGTGCTAAAATTAAAATTCTCTTTTATTTAAACATAAATATTTTTAAAATCAACAGTATGACAATATGGCGTAGAAATACAATCAAGGGTATGTTGCCCTCGGGAGTTCCACAAAAGCATCCACACTTCACAAAACAACAGGTATATAATATATGAATATCAATCAGGATAAATGACTACACCTAAGTTATCAGAAAAGTATCGTAAAGTGCCAGTGCAACAATCAATGGTAGTCCAACCCGGTGTAAACATGTAGTATAAAGTTAAAGTGCCATGTGCCCTTCTCACAGTAAGTAAAGATGACAAGGTCAGCTTACCCGTGTTCTGTGTTGTGTGGATGCCGGTACCCCGACGCGCGTCTCGCGTTGCCGCTTCTTCAGGGGGCCTGTGTGTGCAACAATGGATTGTGTGTTCAGTTATTTTGAGGGTACCAAAATTTTCACTGTTATACATGCTGTATACTGACTACTTTACAGTGTATCTGTGTCATAAAAAAGTAGGGGATGTAGTCACTTTTGTGAGATACGGCATACAAATCTCTTCAATATGGCACAGGTAATGAATCTTCAGCAGGTCAATTACTGTTGCAGATTATTGGTACAGAATTCGACCTTTGTAATACAAGGGTGATTTTATATTGTTGCGATTACTGTGGAATGTGTGCAATGATATAGTCAGGGACAAGAACTACCAAAGAACTGTCATGAACTACATTGCTTCTATTTTTACAGATAAGGTTGGCAAAGAAAGCCATTGTCATACCATCAAGGGCTGCTCTGATTAAATTCTGGACCTGTTGGACCCAAAGCAAGAATAATACCCATAGACCAAAAAACCTACTTTATATTGCGTTGAATTACAGATGCGTATATACAGTGGGTATGGAAAGTATTCAGACCCCTTTAAATTTTTTATTCTATGTTTGATTGCAGCCAATTGATAAGATCAAAAAAGGTTTTGTTTTTTTTTGCTCATTAATGTACACTCCGCACCCCATCTTGACAAAAAAAACAAGAAAAATTGGAAAACAAGAAAAAGAAAACAAGAAAAACGGAAATATCACAAGGTTAAAAAATATTCAGACCCTTTGTTGTGAGACTCAGAATTTGTTCCTCGAGATGGTTCCACTCCTTCTTTTGAGTCTAGCTGTGTTTATTTAAACTGACTTGGACTTAGAAAAGGCACACACCTGTCTATATAAGACCTCACAGCTCACAGTGCATGTCAGAGCACATGAGAATCATGAGGTCTGAGGAACTGCACAATGTGCTCAGAGACAGAATTCTGGCAAGGCTCAGATTCAGCCAAAGTTACAAAAGAATTTCTGCAGCACTCAGTTCCTAAGAGCACAGTGACCTCCATAATCCAACCTCCTGACATATCCAGCAGGTGGTAGAGCTGTTGGGCAGTGGCATTGAAATTTGCAATTTAACCTTCACCAGAGTGCCACGCCAGCCCATTACATCCACCCGTACATTCCCCTTCACACCCTTCCACTCCCACTTGACAAAAAGGTGGCATAAGGGGAGAAATAATCGCAATTCCTGGAAGTGCGTTACAAATTGTGAAGGCTTGTACACCAAAAAAATGGTGTATGTGGATTGATAAATCTCCCCCAATAACTTCATGTTTCTACTGCTAAGGCCCCTTTGAAACAAACATGATTTCTCCAGTCCTGTATTTCTATACCATATTAATCCGTATATATGTGATGTTTTTCATCCAAGTGTGCATGTATGTGGGCTGGCAAATCATGGCTGTCAGACTATTAGCTGACTGTCAGAATGCACTTCTCACAGCACTAAGTATTCAGTACATATGTACATATATTTTAAATGTTTCCATAGACTTTTATGGGGCATATGGAACAAAAAATACTGGAGAAAATAGAACATGTATGTTTTTTTACATCTCATCATGTAAATGGATGACAGTATTGGCCATTGAAATGAATGTGGCTGTATGCTACCTGTATAAAAACAGTACAGTATATGTAGCAAATGGATATTCTCATTCATTGTGTGAAAGGGGCCTTTAAATGATTCTTCTAAAAGCTATTCATGGGGACACTTAATTTCACAGATGGCTTTTCTCTTTTGGCTTCATTTACTTCATTTTAAGACCTTCGAAGAGCTTATGCACATATAATTGTCATAAGACATCAATTTCCTAACCAAACTACCACAGATACAGCAGGGAAGGCTATTTGATGCCTATGGCCGCTAAATGGATGCATCAGCTGTGCCATGATGCCATTGAAACTGCTGTATGACCCTAAAGATCAGAATGTTATCAATTATTATTATGCTCAGATATATTAGATCAGAGTATCTAAAAAACTTTTTTAATGACTGTTGGTCATTGGCCACGAAGGAGTTAATCATTATTATTGTTATCATAGCATCAGCTAAAATAAGAAAAAATAGCTATAGTAATGTATAAAAGCTACATGGCCAGTTCATCTTTGTGTTTAAAGATTTATGTGAAGGTGTACTTTCTGTCTGATGTATAGTTATACTGAAACTACTTATTATAACTAATAACTAATGAAAACTAATAGATTGATTGTCCTCGAGTAAAATATTGTAATCTACAAGCAGAATGTTATAGAGGAGGAGTTGCTGAGTAGATTAATATATAGTGTTTTGGGAAATGATCAGTTGTATATTGTCATCTATGTCTCTGCTATCTCCATACATTAAATGTGTGTGTATCATCATTCTGGCTTTGTATGTTTTTGGGACTTTTCTTGGTTTTTCTGCAGGTCAGATGTATATTAGTGGTGTGTGCTTATTGATACATGTGGTATGTGAATTTTCAACTTTGTAAAACAAAAATCTCCAAAAGTTGCAATCGGTTCCAAGCTAATTTCTATGCATGGTCAGGGGCAGCCATGCATTTGTGCCAAAATTTGTTACTTTTTTTTGCGACTTTTTAAAAAAGTCCAACTTTCACATCTGGTTTCAGGTGATTACTCAGGGAATGCTGCAGAAAACTAGTGTGAGACACTGAAGGGGTTAACTGTGGATGGGCGGTATGTTTCCCCTAGGTTTTGCTATTATGCAAGGCCTTAGTGCTGAGGTTTGTGTCCAGCACCTTGGAACACAGGTGATGGAACAGCCCAATTGCCTCATAAGGCCGCTCACAGAGCTGAAGTTGTTTGTCTCTCTGTAAGGAGGCTGGAGAGCACCAGCCCTGACCTCTGTGCGTGGAGCAGCCAGTGATTTTGTTGTGTGAGTTAGTGGATACTTGTATAGTTAGCACCCTGACGGGTAGGATTTTGTTTGTTATGCCTGAATTTAAAGCTGTTTTATTTTGCTGCTGCAATAAACGCAGGCGAGACCTGTTTTGTACTGTACCTTGGTGTCACTGTCCTTGAACTGCATCACAGCACCCCGCTACCACGGTCTCTACTGGGCCAAATCCCCACATATGGTGCTTCGGATTGCGGGCAGTGCAAAAGACACACACCTGAAAGGCTCGCTAATCCTGCAACATTGCATGGCCGGGTGAAGCAGCAGGCAAATTGCAGATAAAGCCAGATGGGGACTTATTAAAGCCATGCTCCACAGCAGGAGGGAGATCCCCCAGCAGCAGAAGAGTCCCAGGCTAATCCGCTGCAGCAAGCCATGCTCCATCAACCAGGAAGAGTCCCAGCTAATCGACAGCTGCAGCAAGCCATGCTCCGCAGCAGGAGGAGAGTTCCCGCCAGCAGCAGGAAGAGTCCCGAGCCATGTTCCAGCTTGATGATGGAAAAGTTTTCGCGGCATTATGGCAGCACCGCAAGCGATGACTACTGAGGGGTCCCATACTGGTTTGCAGGGTACCCGGTTGTCCAGCATTCCGCACGGCTGCAGTACAAAGCTTTACAAAAATGACGCGACCGACGACGTGGAGGCGTATCTCACTGTGTTCGAGCGAGTAGCTGAGCGAGAGGTTTACCAGCTGAGCAGTGGGCAGATGTCCTGCACCGTTCCTGACGGCCAGCGCAGAAGGCTTACTACGACCTAGTGAAACGGAGGCCCGTGGTACCCCGCAAAGGTGGGGTTCTGGCTCGTCTTGGGGTCACCGTTCAAGTTCGTTCCAGCCGGGTCCACCAGTGGGCGTACTCAGAAAAACTACCCCACGCTCCAAATGCATGACCGATCCCTCTTGTCCGGAAGTGGCTACAACCAGAGGACTGCACCCCAGCACAGATGGTAGAGAGAGTGGTCCTGACAGGTTCACCCGTTCTTGCCCTCGCGGCTCAGCGGTGGGTTGGACAGCCCGTCCACAAAAGCTGAGGAGCTCGTGTCCCTAGTAGAGAGGTATCGGGCTACGAGGACCTCTACTTACCTCTCCCACACGAAGCAGTCAGTGACAGTCACCAAACCAGCTGGTAAGACTGTACTACTGCGAAAAAGGGGAGACATGCCAGGTTGGGAGGGGGTTCATTGGGGGCGTGGATACCCAGAAACCCAGTGAGGCTCGTGACAGAGGTCATGGCCGTATCCAGTGCTGGGCGTGCATGAAATGGGCCATATTGCTGCCAACTGTCCACTGTCAGTGAGCCAATGGAACTGCAACCAGACCCGCGAGTGGCTCCTGTTTGCCCGGCCGTTCTGGCGGCTGAGTCGTCACGGATGCAGAACCCAAGTGTGCATGGTCACAATCGGTGGTACACAGTGGAAGCACTTGCTAGACTCGGAGTCTGGTCACCCTGGTAGCGGGGAACTTTGGTTGATCCTGGACTTACAGTGGTCGGAGAGTGGGAGTTGTTGGTGTAGACTGGGGACACTCGCGAATATTCCACTGCTGTCATCACCTACTATTGCCCATGAAGTGGGGGTGGTGGGGACCCTGTTTCCATGAGGCTATTATCGGCAAGGACTACCTGTGTTTTGGACCTCTGAGACGAGACCCACTCAGGTGCTGTTCAGCATAATGGACATCAGTTATGTCCGGCCTTGGCCCCTGAACCCTTTGAGGCCGATGTACCACAACCAGCATAGGGGTGACCCCGGGTGATGAATTCTCTCCCCTAGAGTCCTAGCTGTGAGTCCGAGGGCCACGAGGAGGTGTGCCGCATGCCGGACTTGATGATTTCCCGTGAAATTTTGAAGCTGCACAGCTACAGGACCCTAACCTTGTTTTAAGCACGGGAGAATGTTAGGTTGATAATGGGCTACTCCAAATCCCAGGGGCTGACAAATATACCCCGAATGGTGATTGTTGGTGACTGTTGTACAGGGTCGACCAGATACTGGGTGAGGAGGTTGATGGCACTTGTAGTACCCACAATTCCCGTAGCTGGTGCTAGAGTTGGCACACAACCATGTGGCTGGAGGCCAGCTTAGTGCCGAGAAGACCAGAGAGGAATCCTGCAGAGATTTTTCTGGCCCGGTGTGTGGGAGGTGACCGTATTGGTAGCTCTGCCTTAGTGGGGTCAACTTACTGCACCGGGCCTCTCCCACTTCAGGAGTCCTTTGGTCCCCGCTAACCCAATCATGAGGTGCTTTGAAACGGATGCTAATGTGATATCTGTTGGCCCATAGTCCAATCCTCAAGGGGGCACCATATACATCCTAGTGTAGTCCTGGGACTACACGCTCGACGGTATCCCTGAGGATCCATTAGAACACGGTTAGCCGTCCCTCCAAATATTGCTAGGGAAGCTGTTCCAGGTGTCTCACGCACATGCCCTCCCCAAGGAAATCTCCCTTGACTGACAGGTACCCCATTCATGTTCTAGGGTAATAAGAGATTTGAAGTTACTGCAGTCCACAGCTCCAGCCCACTTCTGTTATCACTCCCAGACAGATGGCTGTTCCGGAGAGGTTTTAAGACCTTGAAGGATGCTAAGAGGGTTGTCAGCAAAGAAATTGGGAAGGACTGGGATTGTTTGTTGCCCTATTTGATGTTTTGCCATATTGAAAGTTCCACAGTCCCACACTGTGTTTTCTCACCTTTGAGCTGTTATAATGGCCGTATCCCCACGTGGGTCTTTTGGATGTAGCCCAAGGAGACCCTTCAGGAAGAGGACCCCCCCACCGTAGTTGGATAGAACACCTCTCATCCCTTATGCATGACGCATAGAGGCGGTCAATGCCCCTTTTAAAGGATGCAACATGACGAGGGCACACGAGCCCAGTGTGGTCTACATAGTGTCAGGCCAGACTCATTAGGGACCTTTTAACCGCGGCAACGCCAGAGTTGCTAGTTTCTGGTGCCCACCGTTGAGCGCAAAGTTCTTGGCAAAATGGCAATGGACCATATGCGTTCAGGAAGAAAGTGGGGAGGTAACCTACAAGGTCCATCTCACCGGGGAGGAGGAAACCGCTAACAGATTACCACGTGAACCTCCTAAAGCCAGGATGGGAAAAGAGTCCCCTGATGGGCCTGGGAGTAGAAAAAGCTTCTTTCCCCGAGAAGGCAACCGTAGGTAGTGACCCGATGCCATGTGTCTGAAGTAGCGGATCCTCGGAGTCCTCTAACCAGGCCCGATTCAGGAAGCGAAGGAGTTTTGTGCTCCGAATTGTGGAGGTGTTCCCTAAGTTACCGGGCGTACTTCAGTCATCAAGCATGACATCCATAACGAGACCCCACCATCCGTACACAAAAACCCTACCCGGGTCCCCGAAGCACGCCGGCTTTGCCATAAGCAAAATTGAAGTCATGCGATGTTAGACCTGGGGGTTTGATCGAGGAGTCTAAAAGACTGGTCGAGTCCTGATTGTGTTGTTTCCCAAACCTGAGTCTTCCCCTACGTTTCTAATTGATTTTAGGAAGTTGACGAGGTTCTGCAATTTGGATTCTTATCCCATGCCCAGGGTTGACAGTTGATAGAACGACCTTGGACAGGCTAGTTCTCTCACCCTTGACCTGACGAAAGTGTATTGGCAGGTGCCCCTTAGTGAACAAGGCCAAAAGAGAAGACCGCGTTTTGTTACTCCTGACGGCTTTTTCATACGTGGTACTTCCCCTTTGGGCTACATGGGCTCCCGCCACATTCCAGAGTGTTAATGATCTCGTGCTAAAACCTCACCGAGATATCCTCGGCCAGTCCTGGATGACATCATAATTTATAGTATCCGATTGGAGAGTCATCTCTGCCAAGTGCAGCGCGGTGTAGACTCCCTGAGGCAGCAGGGTTGACAGCGAACGCCACAAAAATGTGACTGGGTCTGTGAGAGGCCCGTTTTACTGGGGTACCGTATTGGGCAGTGTCATACAAACCCCAACAGTCAAAGAGTAGGCGGATCCGCATGGCCACGACCTATTGGAGCCAAGAAGCAAGTGACGGGCCTTCCTAGTGCATCATGGGCTATTCGTCGCCGATTAATCCTATCCCCGATTTTGCCTTACCATAGCAGCACCCTGACTGACCTACAAGGGTAGCAGGGCGTTGATGGTTCAAGTGGAGTGAAGAGTGGCCTGGGCGTTTCAGCGACTTTAAGATGGTTTTTGTGCGAGGGACCGGATCGATCCACCCCTATTCACCAAGACCTTTATTTGCAGACTGACGCTTCTGCGTGGCGTAGGGGCTGTCGCTGTTCCCAATAGGAGGTTTGAGGAACATTTCCTGTGACATTTCTGTATCCCGCAACTCACCCTCCCTGAGAAAAACTAAGTATAGTTGTCAGAGGAGTGCCTTGGCGATAAATGGGCTCTGGAACCCTGAAGTAACTTAGTAGGGGCGACAGTTTTACACAGTGACCGGATCACTCCCCCTCACTCTGGATGGTCCAGGCTACAGAGAGGAACGCCAGGTCAACAAGGTGGTTCCTAATGTTTGCAGAATTCAAATTTTCCTGGGAACATCGAGCGGCAAGAGCTGCATGGGACTGCCGATGCCTTGTCTCGTACCCACTGGTCTGATGGCCAAATAGGTGTTCGCGTGTGGACCCCACAGGTCCCACAGAGGGGGAGGTATGTGGACACTGAAGGGGTTAACTGTGGATGGGCGGTATGTTTCCCCTAGGTTTTGCTATTATGCAAGGCCTTAGTGCTGAGGTTTGTGTCCAGCACCTTGGACACAGGTGATGGGAACAGCCCAATTAGCCTCATAAGGCCGCTCAGCAGAGCTGAAGTTGTTGTCTCTCTGTAAGGAGGCTGGAGAGCACACAGCCCTGACCTCTGTGCTTGGAGCAGCCAAGTGATTTTGTATAGTGGTGAGTTAGTGGAATACTTGTATAGTTAGCACCCTGACGGGTAGGATTTTGTTTGTTTAATGCCTGAATTTAAAGGCTGTTTTATTTTGCTGCTGCAATAAACGCAGGCGAGACCTGTTTTGGACTGTACCTTGGTGTCACTGTCTTGAACTGCATCACAGCACCCCGCTACCACGGTCTCTACTGGGCCAAATCTCCCCACACTATAGATGGTAACTTTGAAGGAGACTGTTTTTAGGTCCAATTTAGTCGCAAATGAGCCCAAAGCAACCATGAAAAGTCTCAAAATTAAAGAAGAGGCAAACCAAAAGTTTGATTGATGTGCCCATAGCCTTCTATGTGCTGCCCACATTTTTTCCCTCACATCCTTTCCCACAAAGCCGGCACCTCCATGTTGCCCCCTTTTGGAACCCGAAGTCAACCTTTTTTTCATGGCATGCACCTCCATGTCCTTTATACAAATTGCTTCCCATTATTCCCCACCTTTTTTTCACAGCCTTCAAACACAGTAAGCAGTTTTTAATGTAAGACAAAATGTCCTTAAAAGGTTATGACAAGATTCACATAAACACTAATTTTCTCATAATCAATACCCACTAAATTAAGAAAATCAGAAGACGACATTCACATAAATCTCAATTCTGTTCTTATTATGCACATTACCTGAACTCAGTCTTTTAATAACACCACCTCGCCTCTTATTTGTCTTCTCTCAACATTAGATATGGAAGAAAATCACATACTTGATTTCATCTTAGTTTTTGGACGTGTGGAATTGTTTAGCATTTGCACTACACACTTTTACATTTTTGGTGTTATTCCGTTTTCTACAAGGTATCTTTGGAAAAGGAACATGGATGACATCACATCTGGTTTCAGGTGATTACTCAGGGAATGCTGCAGAAAACTAGACAATGGTGAACTTTGAAGGGAGACTGTTTTAGGCGCAAAGTTAGTCGCAAATGAGCACAAGCACCATGAAAAGTCTCAAAAATTAAAGAAAGAGGCAAACCAAAAGTTTGATTGATGTGCCCCATAGCCTTCCATGTGCTTCCACATGTTTTCCTCACTTACTTCCCACAAAGCCGGCACCTCCATGTTGCCCCTTTTTTTAACCCGAAGTCAACCTCTTTTTCATGGCATGCACCTCCATGTCCTTCTCACACAAATTGCTTCCCATTATTCCCACTTTTTTCAAAGCCTTCTACACAGTAAGCAGTTTTTAATGTAAGACAAAATGTCATTAAAAGGTTCCCACATATGGTGCTTCGATTGCGGGCAGTTCAAAAGACACAACACCTGAAAGGCTCGCTAATCCTGCAACATTGCATGGCCTGGGGAAAGCGCAGCAAATTGCAGGTAAAGCAAGATGGAGGGACTTATTAAAGCCATGCTCCAGCAGCAGGAGGAGAGATCCCGCCAGCAGCAGGAAGAGTCCCAGGCTAATCGGCAGCTGCAGCAAGCCATGCCTCCAGTCAACAACAGGAAGAGTCCCGAGCTAATCGACAGCGTCAAGCAAGCCCATGCTCCAGCAGCAGGATGAGAGGTCCCGCAGCAGCAGGAAGAGTCCCGAGCCATGTTCCAGCTGATATGGAAAAGTTTTCCGGCATTATGGGCAGCACCGCAAGCGTGACTACTGAGGGGTCCCATACTGGTTTGCAAGGGTACCCGGTTGTCCAGACATTCCGCACGGGCTGCAGTACAAAAGGCTTTACAAAAATGACGGCGACCGACGACGTGGAGGCGTATCTCACTGTGTTCGAGCGAGAGTAGCTGAGCGAGAGGAGTTACAGCTGAGCAGGGGGCAGATGTCCTGGCACCGTTCCTGACGGGCGAAGCGGCAGAAGGCTATACGACCTGAGTGAAACGGAGGCCCGTGTACCCCAGTAAGGTGGAGGTTCTGGCTCGTCTTGGGTCACCGTCAGTTTCGTTCCAGCCGGGTCCACCAGTGGGCGTACTCAGAAAAACTACCCCACGCTCCAAATGCTGACCTGATCCTCTTGTCCGGAAGTGGCTACAACCAGAGGACTGCACCCAGCACAGTGGTATAGAGAGTGGTCCTCGACAAGTTCACCCGTTTCTGCCCTCTCGGCTCAGCGGTGGGTTGGCAGGCCGGTCCACACAAAGAGAGGAGCTCGTGTCCCTAGTAGAGAGGTATCGGCTACGGAGGACCTTCTACTTACCTCCCACACGAAGCAGTGCCAGTGACGGGTCACCAAACCGCTGGTAAGACTGCTACTTCGGAAAAGGGGGGACTGCCAGGTGGGAGGGGGTTCCTTGGTGGGATCACAGCACCCCGCTACCACGGTCTCTACTGGGCCAAATCCCCACACTAGACAATGGTAAACTTTGAAGGGAGACTGTTTTAGGTGCAAAGTTAGTCGCAAATGAGCACAAGCACCATGAAAAGTCTCAAAAATTAAAGAAAGAGGCAAACCAAAAGTTTGATTGATGTGCCCCATAGCCTTCTATGTGCTCCCACATGTTTTCCTCACATCCTTCCCACAAAGCCGGCACCTCCATGTTGCCCCCTTTTTGAACCCGAAGTCAACCTCTTTTTCATGGCATGCACCTCCATGTCCTTATCATACAAATTGCTTCCCATTATTCCCACTTTTTTCACAGCCTTCAACACAGTAAGCAGTTTTTAATGTAAGACAAAATGTCATTAAAAGGTTATGACAATTGATTCACATAAAACATAATTTATCCCATAATCAATACCATCTAATTAAAGAATCAAGAGAGACGACATTCACATAAATCTCAATATCTGCTTCTGATTATGCAATTACCTGAATTCAGTCTTTTCTATATAACACTCAGCATTATTAGTCTTTCTCAACATTAGATATGGAAGAAGAAGTCCACATTACTTGAATTTATAATTTGAGTTGGATGTGTGGATTGTTGTCGCATTTGACACCAAACTTTACATTTGGTGTTATCCGTTTTCTAACAAGCGATTAGCAATGTTGGAAAGAAATGGAGAATGTTATGTTTTATTAACTAAAGTAAATCATCATTTTTATTTATTTGTGCATTATATACTGATGTACTGCCATACATGAGATTGACTTTTGTTAGTCATAATTGTGTATCTATATGGGCGGGGGCGGGGTGTATAAGTTCAGAAGTTCATCACACAGAGCATTTGTAGATTTCCCAATAAAAAAAATCAAATGCATAAATATTGCTTATTATTCTCTTGTCATACCTCTATTAATCACTCAGGAGTTTCTGCGTAAGTCTTAAAAAAAAAGATCCAGTAAACAACATAAATAAAATAATATTCTAACTTAGACAGTAAGGTCCACACCTTTATTGTTATTCGGGAACCCGACCCACCCAAATGTATTTTTCCAAGGACTGACCAAATATAGTTCCTTCGAAACAATGAATGGCCCAGCAATACCCTTACTAAACTAACTCACCCCATATACTGTGTCAATTCAGGCAGCCCCGACTAACTGCCCCCCTTTGTGTTGCCCCCGCCCCACCTTCTATAAGGCTCTCTTTTATGTACCCCCTCCTGTTTATTTGTAGCCCCCTTTGTAATTAACCCGTCCCCCTTTTATATACCTCCTCCTGATGTTGTTCCTTTTCTTCTAGTCTACCCCATTATTAAACCACACCAGAGCTCATGGTAAGTGCACTCAGTAGTATAAAGCTTGCACAGGCACCTACTTTTACCACAAATACATGGGACACTTATTGACTTGAGTTAGATATAGAACGTCTTGTGGGCGGAAAATGCAGCACTAAGCATCTCATTAACAAAATTTCCGCCAGCCCCCATAGTAATATGTCCTAGCCCCAGTACCCAATATGATTGTACCCTAGCCTAGCCCCCAAGTAATGTGTGATGTCCTCATCACAGCCCCCATATAATGTAGTAACGCTCACATTGCACACCCCCATAGTAATGTAGTAAATGTCCCCCCTCCCAATAAATCCCCATATAATTCCCCCTTCAAATCCCAAAAAAATCGCACTTTCACATCTGAGCTATACTAAATCATGTGCAGCCGAGGAGCTGGGACCACGCTTTCGCTCGGCCGCCCAGCCGAGGCCAGGCCATGTCGAGGCCGACTGCTAACGCTGTGTAGACAGTAGAAGCTGGGACGGGTCTGCCCGGCAGGCTTATTCTTGCACGCGGTGGCGACGTGCTTCGATGTGTGATGCACTCCGGCGCTAGGTCCGTGCCCGACAGTCGGAAATGAGCAGGGAATACGGTGCCAGAGGGAACACTAAGGTTAAACCATGGACTGTGCGAAAAAAAAGAAGGCATCAGAGGTAATATACACAAACAAGGCACATATAGAGGCAGAAGAACCATCCACGTAGAGTTAAAGGATACCAGTTTCTTTTTTAAGCTCTTTTTGCTGCGCAACTGACGGGTGTGTTCCAACGGCCCCGGTGGTTGTGGGAACAATCGAGTTTAAGTATAACATCGCCAAGGTGAATTAATGATAAAACTTAACATTATTTTCAAATAATCATAGAACCACTATTGCACAAATATTGCAGCACACCACACCAACACCCTATTGCCATAATGAGTTGTCACCTATTGTCGTCCATATTTGTCGTTTTATGACGATCCACATAGGGTGACATACCGTATGTAAGGAATACTTAGGTTCTTCATTACTCTGTATGATCGGATGGTCGGGAATAATCCCTTCCGCCCTTGGATTGGTAGAACAATTGTTATCCCTTTTGTTCTTCTTCCTTTTGCATACTTTTACCTGTTTCGATACCATACACTTTTTCTTCTCCCCCATGCATTGAGAGTCCATACGAAACAATCAAGTTGCACGTATTATCTAGGGATCTATTTGGCACCTATCAAACCAGTGCACGTGATATTGAGCGTCCGTTTGGATACATTGCTGTGTGATAAATTACTGTAATATTTGTATAATATATTTCCTCACCAGATGTAGTTTCCTATTCTGTATGGTCGAAAGACTGCCGCACTCTGTGGTAGTATCCAAGGATGTCAGATGGTGCACGACCTCTCTTGTGTGCTCTTGTTACTAAAGTATGTTTATTCATTTCAGGTTATAGTTGAGCATGGTAAAAGGTAATGCCGGAGCGTGTTGGTGTTGGTGCCATATTGTGACAATAGTGGTTTTGAATTTTAGAATTTGATGAATAAGATGTTAAAGTTTTACATTTCCTTCGGAGTTTCGTCATCTTACTGAGATGTTGAGTATATATTGTTGTAAGCTAGGTTGATTTGGTACAGTCCCTTTACTGACACAATTGTGTGAACCATAGTGGTGAAGCGAAATGGGTCGCAGTCTTTTAGCTACCACTGATTTACGACAACAAATAGATTAGAGCAAGAAACATTGGTCCATCGAGATTACGGTCTATAACCGAACTTAGACAAAATGAAAGACACAATATCAATCATCCAACTGGTATTTCTGTGGCATCCCATAAGGACTGAGCTTCCTGCTGCCAACATGTGCATTTGCCAAGTTTTGCTGGACACAATAATGTGAACTGATTCAAAAGTTGCCTTTGGCTGAAATCGTCTTCCTGCTCAACACTGACGTAACAATTTAGATTGGGTACCTTTTCTTTTTTTAGTTACTTATAAGAATGGTGGAATGTCTACACTTCCTACCATAGATGCTGTTGCGTATGACAGTATCTCCTTTTTCAATGCATGTTCAATTTTACCTACTCAGTCAATGATATCAGTCTTTAAAAATTGTATAATCTTTTTTTTTTTTACAAAAGAGAAGCTGAGGAATGACTTTCAAAGAGATGTTTTGATAGCATTTGATCATTCATGTTGTTTCTACAATTGTGCAACAAATCATTTGCCAAATAATTTTCGGGAACGCTGTGCCCAAAAGCCGCTATCACCTTTTTTGTCGTGCTGTTTACAAATTGTAATCTCTTACCTCCTCACTGTCGATTCTCAGGCTTGCAGCCAAATTGCTAACTTCTTGTTTCTGTGCAAGTTTGTAATAAATTATTTACATATTTAGCTTATTTATCTTATGATTTTTTCTGCCTTTCATCTAATGATAATTGTAGACTTCCTGTAGTTTCTTCTTTACTGCACCATGGTGATTGTGTGCGAATGATGTAGTTTATTTGATTACAAAAGAATCATTATTGGATTACATATGCCTGCATGTAGTCAAAATTGTAATTTACTTACCCTTATATCTGCCCCAGGTGTGTTTCTAGGATTTCCTGAAAGACCCCTTGTAACATTTTTAATCACTGTGTACTAAAAATTTCTAGAGCATTTTTCTCATAAGTCTGTGTCTGTTTATCACGTTATTACTCCTATAAAAGAATGAGTCATAGAATTCACCATTGACCTGTGGTTTTACAAATAGTGATCAGGGGTTTTTATGTTTTTTTTACACTTACCTTTCCTATTTGGCTTATATTATGGTCAGTAACTATAATAGAGCCAAAGTAAATGGAGAAGAAGCAATTTGCTCGTATAATATATATATAAAGTTTCTTGTATTCATTGGACTACTGATTTATGTTTATAGAAAGTTATGACCTTTTAACTAGTTAATTAAGTGTGATAAATTATAATCAAATTATTATTAGAAACTGAACATGGGCAGAGTAATAAAGTAATAAAAAAATTTTAAGTACCCATCCCACATCCTATTTGCAGCATGTGTGTGGTCATTGGTGACTAACCAGCACTACCAGTTGATATGAGGCCTATTATACTCGTATACAGAACTACGATCTCAAAAGCTCTTTTAGTACAAAAAATCTTTAAACAATATTACACAAATGATAGGTACAGCGCTATATTCTTAAAATGTTATATACAGTGCTGACACCTAAAATATTTGGACATGCCGGTGTCGGTGAGCTACAATCGGTCCCTGGTCCTCGTGATTTGTGGCGGTCCCATCAATGACACCCCACTGATCAGCAATTAGGCCCTATCCTGCTTCATGGGACCACCCTTTTAAGCTTACCTAATGAATTCAAAGGTGGAACTGGACTCCTGTGTAAAATGCAGAATAGATCTGATTAAAATGCACTTTAGGGGTTTTCTGGGCTAGCGTTCAGGTAGATTTGTGAGGTAAACCCCGCAAGTCCTTATGGGCGTTTATTCTTATCTCTGTTAATGTATATATATCCAGCTAGGACTCACATCCACAGCCCACGGCGTCTCCCTTTTTTCAATGTTTTAAGTGGGGAACTGGAGGAGCTGTCCTACAGCCCTGGCAGCTCTCCAGCAGGTAGGTGTTGGCAAGAAATGATGAGGACAGGCTGCTATGAGCGGTTTTCTACCCTGGGCAACCCTTGGTGGTCAGAGTATAAGTCTCTGTGGGGTGGACAGTGAGGTGCCCGTGATGGTGTCAGCCGTAGTAGCAGGGAACAGACACAGGTCGAGGTTAACAAACAACTTACAGTTCTTTCATTGGAACCGACAGGACCCGCGCAAACGTGCCTTTAACAGAGTAGTGGAGTCTGATGATGTAGTGGGAGGAGCCACAGGATGTGATCGCCAGCCTGATGCAGCGGGCAGAGCTGGGAGGATGCTGTTGTCCTGGAAGGATGCTTCACAGCTTGTCCTGGGTTGTCTTCAGGTATCACTCCCTTGAAGGTAGGATGATACCCCTTTCCCTCACTAAACTACTATTAGTTCCACTCTTCAGCAGGTAGGAGCTCTCCTGCTCTGGTCTGGTATGCAGCTAGCTGTATAGAGTAGACTGGAGTTCTCCAGTCTGCTTCTGCAGACTCCTAGTCTGACTGCTTCTACTCTCTCCTGAAAGACTGTTCTCTAGAATTCCTGGCAGGGTTTGTTTACTCCCCCACTGGTCAGTGGGTGGCTACTCCCCAATTACATCTCAGCTTACATCCAGCTCACAGACAAAGTAAACACATGTGATTGGCTGACACATATGACTCAACAACACGTTAACTCCGGCCTACCAGGCAGGATCTACCACTGCAATGTTCCCCTGTATCCTATAAGGACTATGTAGTGTGATGTAGTGACATGCTGTGGGGCTGACTAGACCCTACACACGCTGCAAGCTACTGGTGGGACGTATTCGCAACCACTCCTCTGCTTGCATACGGCGAGGGTGTTGCATATATATATTTCATACCTTTTACTATTCTCTATGTTTATTTCTTACTACTCTCATTGCTGGGGTACGTCAGTCTGTGCCGGTCCCATTTTGTCTGGCGTGGGTGCAGCTGCTGTGCCCTCCACCTCCTGGATATGGTACGTCCACGTGCTGTGCTATCTCTCTTTTTTTTTTTTTTTATTTTATACTACATCCCACACTGGATGGGGTAAGCAGTACAGTGCTGTGCCCATGTATAGAGCATGGGGATGGGAGTAGAAGTGTAGTGCTGTACCCATATACAGTATATACAGGATGGAAGTAGAAGTGCTGTGCCCATATATATATATAGGACAGGAGTATTAGTGTAGTGCCCGTATAGAAGCAGGTTAGTAGTAGTAATGCAATGCCGTGCTCATTTATACAGAATGGAAATCGTAGTATGGTGCTGTGTCCATATATATATATATATATATATATATATATATATATATATATACAGGATGGGAGAAGTATTGCAATGTTGTACCCATAAATAGCATAATATTAAGAGTTAATTTTAGAAGGAAGGAGGCCATGGATAAGAAATATATGATGATTAACACAGTCATGGTCCCTGGTTTATCATACTTGATTTTGATGGTAGATTGACTTTAATTCATGCATGTTTCTTGCATAGAAAAAGGGTTTCATATAAATAGGTGGTGGAAAGATGCTATCATGTTTATGTTATGCTTTCAAGCTAGTTCATGTGTATTGTTTTTTTTTCTCTACAGTAACAGAGCTGGTGGGATCAAAACAGAGACGCATTGTTGGTATTGTGGTTCAGATGTTTTTCACTTTGGGAGTAATGATCATTCCTGGCATTGCTTACTTGATTCCTACATGGCAGGGCATTCAGCTGGCCATTTCACTGCCAAACTTCCTCTTCCTTCTTTATTACTGGTAATTATTTATACTGATATTTTATACACTAATAAAATACTAATTGATAACCACATTTTTTCATATCAGCTGCCACATAGTACAGGCAGTCCGCTACTCGACCTACAGACGACCACTAGTTACAAACGGACCTCTGGATGTAGGTAACTTACTGTACTTTAGCCTTAGGCTACAATAATTACCTATAACAGTTATCACAGGTGTCTGCAAAGAAGCTTTATTGTTAATCCTGGTTCTTATGACAATCCAACATTTTTAAAATTAAATTGTCACAGAGACCAAAAAAAATTTGGCTGTGGTTATAATGATGAAATATACAGTTCCAACTTACATACAAATTCAACTTGAGAACAAACCTGCAGAACCTATCTTGTGCGTAACCCGGGGACTGCCTGTATAGTAAGTTGGTTAAGCTGTTTTGTATTTAGCTATGAAATACAACTAATAAGGAAGACTTATTTGGCCAAAATTGCGCCATGTCATGATACTGACCTCTAAAGAGAACAGTAAAGAAGAAAATTACAGTCATGCAGAATTTTGATGAAACTGTGCGCTTGAATGGCAAGGATAGCATCTCATAGAATTAGAAAGTCTACTAAGCTGTCTGCTTCCAGATCCATACAGATCCAGATCATGTGTATCAAACCCTCATTACCTCCAAATAATTGCTGATTCAGTCTTGGAGAACCTGTTTAAAGGGAACCTGTCAATAGGGACCTAATTTTCCCTAAAGACAGGTTGCAGAAGCCTATCACACCTGCATTGTACATTTGCCTTTCTGCGTTCTCTAAGCATTTGCATTACTATATAATTCTGTGTTATAACTTACCTTGCACGCTGCGTAGTCCAAGGGGTTGGGCTTTGGTTTGGATGCATTTCAAAAAACAACATATGACTGTCTGTGCTGCAGACTCATCAGCCCCCACTTTTGTGCTCCTGTACAGCTCCTCCCTCTCCCACTGATGTTAGCAGGAGGGAGGAGCTGTAAAGGAATACAAAGGTGGGGGCTGAGAGCTACGCAGTCTGCAGCCCAGACAAGTCACATGTTGTTTTTTGAAATGCATCAAAACCAAAGCCCAACCCCTAGGACTACACAGATGAGTCTGTCAGGGTAAGGTTATAACAAACACTTATATTGTAATGCAAATGCTTAGAGAAGGCAGAAAGACACATTTACAATCCACATGTAATGGGCTTTGATAACCTGTCTTAAGTGAAAATAAGGTCCCTGGTGACAGGTTCCCTTTTAGGTCATTTCAGGGTGATGCACGCAGGAGCTAAACAACTTGATTTTTTTGCTCCAGTATATTCAGCTAATGTAGTAACTGAAGACATCTATACCTGCTCTTAATATTACATTTTTATTTTGGATGTTACGTAATTTAACTGACTTTAAAAAGAGCTGTGTTTTTGTCTGAGATATAAATGTTTAACCTGTTTTTTCTAGTGCAAAAGATAATATGAAACACCTGCACGTTAAAAGCACCACAGAAAACATCCTACACTGTGAACTCCTAACTTGATTGATCATATGATTTGTCTTACAATTAGTCATTCAGGCTTGTGTTTACACTGTTTAGACTTTAGTTTGCTGTAAATCTGCAGAAGTGATTAATTCTCCAAAACAAATGCAAGGATCAAACTATCACTATTTAAACTACATTATAAACAACACTGCCAGTATCTAAACTGGAAAGCAGAGGCCTCTGCAACTGTAAAACATCTGTTACTATGACGCAGTCTCTTAAAGTCCTCTTACACATTTAGAATAACAGATGACCTTTATGTTGCCTTTTCCTTGGGCTCTTTGGCAAATGTCTGAATTAGTTGACAGAATTTATAGGAGTTTTCCCATAAAACATATTTTCCAAATATTCACATGATAGATGATTTATGTACAAACTTTATGTGATCGACCAGTCAAACCTCTGTTAATCATAAGAATGAGGTGCACTCCTCCAAACCATAGTGCAAAGTATACAGTGCAAAATAAGCAGCAATTTGCAAGCTTGTGGGGGTCCCAGTGACGTACATTTATCACCTCTTGTGTGGACAGGCATGAATACATTTTCCTGGAAAACCCTTTGAAGAGGTCTGTTTTAGTTCTTAATCGAAATGTAGCATCTGGACTCAATGGACTTTGACCAAAGACAGATATATAATACGATGAATAATTCTCATGGGATTGGAACATATTTTTGTAAAATAATGAAAATGCCCATCTCAGTTCTAAACTACAAATATAAAAGTGATATGTTATGTATTTACAGGTTTATCCCTGAGTCTCCTCGATGGCTGCTAATACGGAAAAAAAAAGACAAGGCTTTACACATAATGGCTGACATTGCTAGGCACAATGGAAGGTATCTCACCCCAAACTACTGCCAGGTACCTCAAGCCAATGACTAAACTAGAAATATATAAAGTATTTGTTTGAAATGGCTGCTAATGAATTACTCATAGTATCTCAGTCATCTAAAGATTTATTTTATTGCTTTTGTGAGGTAAAATGTAGAAGGAATCATGGATAGATGTAGCATTTGTACATTTATGTCTTCAGTTTGTAACATTACAAAATTCATATTATGGCGTTGATGTATCAGAATTGTCTGAGATAAAAAATGTTCAACCAAGCAGAGCTCAGTTTTTATTTTCAAACAGCTGTTTATAAAATGAAAGCTGAGCTGTGATTGGTTTCCATGGGCAATTAGAACAGTTTTTATATCAAACAATTCTGATAAATCTCCCCTATGACTTTATAATATATGTGTTCTATGAAGTAAATAGGGTGTGTTATTTACTTTCCTGTGCTTCTCTCCATCTGCCTTTAATTAAAATTGTCATTGACTTCACAGTCATTAGTTTGAAGTCAATTTGTTATTTCCTCACATTAAGATTCAGGCGGTTGCTTCCTTTGACTGAACTTCTTTCATGAAGATGCTATGTCACGTTATCCTGCATTGCAGTAGATCTAAGGCATGCCTACAAAGTTAAGCCGGATAAAGGCTTGAGTTTTAGATGCTCCTCCAGTGACTCATTGGTATGAAGCAGCAGCTCTTTCAGCTCAGTGTAGAATTCTTCTACAATTAAGGGGATTCATTGCCTTTCACATGTGCCAAATAAGATCAATGGGAACTTTGGTCATTTGTGTTTTTACAAAGAAAATGCAGACAAATTTATCACCATGTTAATCTCTTCCTTTTATATTAGCAACCATGAAAAGCAGGTCCATCTGTAACTTAGTTGTTCCATCCTCTACTATTTACTCTAAAAAAATATAAACAGATATACTAACGGGTGTTAATAACTGAACACATGTGGAATTACCAATGTGCATGGTGATAAAATACAAATATGATGCATCTATGGCATATTCACTGGATATTCCATAAATGTCTTATGGAAACAGGTTCCATCTGCCTGCTTGGCTATTGTGGATTGACGATAAAATTGAATGGATCAACCCGTATCTGATGTATCTGAACATCACATGTTGGTTGCGGGTTATCGATAGGGCTCACTGGCTCGCCATACAAGTTGGGTGTTTGCTGCATATTGCAGCAAACGCCCACCGTTAACACACACAATTGGCGTCATCATGAAAGATCGTTGGTCCCCGTAACGTCATCAGGGAGTGACAATCTGTCGCCATGACAGCCTCAGGTCTTTGTAAGACCTGAGGCTGCATAGTTTACAGCATCAATTACAATGAGCCAGTGGCCCATTGTAATAGATGATATGTAAAATGGCAGTATATGTAGTTTACAGTACAGTATATGGTAAGATCAATCAGACAACCTATGGTTAAAGTTCCCCTGGGTGTCTGAAAAATAGTAAAAAAAAAAGTAAAAAAAACCCAAAACTTTAAATTATCCCCCTTTCCCAAGGAACTTATATAAAAATAAACAGTAAAAAGTCCTAAACATGTTAGGCATTGCCATGTCCCAAAATGTCCAATCTATGAAAATATCATAACAGCTATTCCTGGCATTATCCGCTAATGGAAAATAGTGCTCAAAAATCTGAATGGCCACTTATTTTGCAGCATATATAAAATTTTATAAAAAGTGATCTCATAGTCATGCAGTCCTCAAAATGGTAGCAAAGAAAGCATTAGCTCATCCTGCAAAAAATCGCATGTCACACAGTTCCGTACACCAAAGTATGAAAAAGTTATTAACGCCAGAAGATGGCGAAACAAAGACATTTTCTTTTGTACAGAAGGTTTACATTTTTTTTTTAAATGTATTAAAACATCAATATGATTAGTGGGGCGCACAGTGAAAGTCCACAAGAAAACGGTGCAAATACATTATTTCACCAATTTCACTGCATTTGGAATTTTTTTTTCCGCTTCCCAGTTCGCATCATGGAATATTACATACCATTACTGAGAAGTGCAATTTGTTACACACAAAACAAGCCCTCATACAGCTTTTCACATGGAAAACTAAAATAATTATAGATTTTTGAATTTGGGGAGTGAAAATAAAGAAGCAAAATGAAAAACATGACCTTGGTGTTAAGGGGTTAAGTCATTTTTAGCTGCTGTAACCTGCACATTATTTATCCTGTATTTACCTTCAGATAACAGTTTCTGAAGAGGAGGTTACAAATCCTGCATGCATGGATTTAGTCAGAACACCACAAATGAGGAAGTGCACAATCATTCTGATGTATGCCTGGTAAGATGTCTTGTCTGAAACTTGTCTTTGCATTAATTTGCCATTTGTTGGTGTGCTTGTATATTAGTACATGCATTAAATACCTCCATAATGCAACAGCTTCATATATATATGCGTGCCTTATAAATTAGTGACATATGGAAGTACAGTATAGGCTTGTAGCAATATCTACAACGGGTATATTTAAAAGACATCTATCACCACTTTAGGGGTCTTAGACTGTCCTATAACTCATGCTCGTTACCTGTAGGGGATGATTTTTTCAACGAGCTTCCAGGCTCCGCAATCACCGATAAAACAACTTTATAAAGTTATGTAAAAGAGCTGGAGGCAATCAGGGGCGCCTCATCTGAGATCCTCCGCTCACTAATTTATCCATGCCCCAGGCTAATTCATATTCATCTCTCCCATCGGCCGCAGCTCTCCTGCCTCCCCTGACGTCAGTGTCTTGCAAGAAATCTTGCGCAGGCACGTGAACTTGTTCCTTGCACTGCCCGCTCGGTCACCTGTATTGGCTTTAGCATACAATATCTATGATATAGGGTAGTATAGGCCCATTTGTGCCTATATTCATTTTTATTATCTTTGTTCTTCTTGATGAAGTACCTAGAATTTTATCTGAGCGTACTTTGGTTTTATGATATTTGCCGTTCTGATGCCCCCTTTGTTATAGATTTTTTTTATCTATTTATTTATTATATATTAGAGTATATCATAGAATATAATAAAGTATATTAAACTGAAACTAAAACTAAATGTTTTGAAGTTAAATCTCCAATACTGTAGGGACAGCAGAGGTGAAGAGGTCTTGTGTTATGATAAACACTGAGACACTCATTATCTTAATAGACGCCCCCTTCTCTGCTTCAGCACTTCCTCTCTGACAGTGGAGAGGATTATAATGGTCAGATATTGGACCATGTGTATCCGGGCGAGCAAACGGCAGGGTGCCGGAGAGGAGGAGGAGGAGTGAGCGCTGCTCACTCATCCCCTATCCATTGCGATACACGGCGCCCGGCCTTAAACATGGGGAAAGATAGAGCATGCTCTATCTTTTCCCTGTGAATTGTACGGTGCCACATGTGTGTGGCACCATAGCTGACTATGGAAACTGACGGATACATGTCCCCACAACGGCTGTGTGAAAGTAGCCTGGGTCTGATATATATATATATATATATATATATATATACACTCACCGGCCACTTTATTAGGTACACCTGTCCAACTGCTCGTTAACACTTAATTTCTAATCAGCCAATCACATGGCGGCAACTCAGTGCATTTAGGCATGTAGACATGGTCAAGACAATCTCCTGCAGTTCAAACCGAGCATCAGTATGGGAAAGAAAGGTGATTTGAGTGCCTTTGAACGTGGCATGGTTGTTGGTGCCAGAAGGGCTGGTCTGAGTATTTCAGAAACTGCTGATCTACTGGGATTTTCACGCACAACCATCTCTAGGGTTTACAGAGAATGGTCCGAAAAAGAAAAAACATCCAGTGAGCGGCAGTTCTGTGGGCGGAAATGCCTTGTTGATGCCAGAGGTCAGAGGAGAATGGGCAGACTGGTTCGAGCTGATAGAAAGGCAACAGTGACTCAAATCGCCACCCGTTACAACCAAGGTAGGCAGAAGAGCATCTCTGAACGCACAGTACGTCGAACTTTGAGGCAGATGGGCTACAGCAGCAGAAGACCACACCGGGTGCCACTCCTTTCAGCTAAGAACAGGAAACTGAGGCTACAATTTGCACAAGCTCATCAAAATTGGACAGTAGAAGATTGGAAAAACGTTGCCTGGTCTGATGAGTCTCGATTTCTGCTGCGACATTCGGATGGTAGGGTCAGAATTTGGCGTCAACAACATGAAAGCATGGATCCATCCTGCCTTGTATCAACGGTTCAGGCTGGTGGTGGTGGTGTCATGGTGTGGGGAATATTTTCTTGGCACTCTTTGGGCCCCTTGGTACCAATTGAGCATCGTTGCAACGCCACAGCCTACCTGAGTATTGTTGCTGACCATGTCCATCCCTTTATGACCACAATGTACCCAACATCTGATGGCTACTTTCAGCAGGATAATGCGCCATGTCATAAAGCTGGAATCATCTCAGACTGGTTTCTTGAACATGACAATGAGTTCACTGTACTCAAATGGCCTCCACAGTCACCAGATCTCAATCCAATAGAGCATCTTTGGGATGTGGTGGACGGGAATTCGCATTCATGGATGTGCGCCGACAAATCTGTGGCAACTGTGTGATGCCATCATGTCAATATGGACCACAAATCTCTGAGTGAATGCTTCCAGCACCTTGTTGATCTATAGCAACTCAAGATTGAGGCAGTTCAAAAGGGGGTCCAACCCGTTACTAGCATGGTGTACCTAATAAAGTTGCCAGTGAGTGTATATATATATAAAACAGCTTTCTTGACTAAAAAATATACTTTACTATACTTTAGGTAGCTTTTTAACCACTATAACCATAAATAAAAATTTAAATATAATTTAAAGTGTTAAAAAATAAGATACTCCACATTGATTGTGGTATAGACATGAGTAAACTTGAACCACAGGATGAAAATGTGTATAAAATTATGTAGGAGAATAATGATTTTAATGCACAGTGTTTTAGGTTCTAATGTAGGTTATATTTTCCCGCAGGTTTACAAGTGCAGTCATATACCAAGGTCTTGTCATGCGGCTAGGAATTGTGTCTGGAAGCCTGTATACAGACTTTTTCATTTCCGCAGTTGTGGAATTACCAGCAGCTATTCTTATTCTACTCTCCATTGATCGTGTTGGAAGAAGACTTCCATTTGCTTTGAGCAATGCTGGAGCAGGCGTTGCATGCTTAATAACTGCTGCAATATCCACAGGTACCAAATTCATAAAAGGGATCAGGAGTGAAAACAATGCTGTATTTAAACGGGTTTGTCAACAGATGGCTACCTAATAACAACAATAATCTTTTATATAGCGCCATCATATTCCATAGCGCTTGAACTATCTGCTGTTATGTTGGGCCATGCCCAAAAATGTCACTCATAGCTTTGTTTTTATTATTTGGCAGCTCCTTTCAGTCCAAAACTTTATTTTGTAATATACAGAATAGGCAGAAGTGCATTTAAGGGTGGTAGAAAAGCGCCTCAGGGCTCCAGCATTAAGAGTGCTCCTTGATAGCCTGCCACTGTCCAGCACCTTCCCTTATCCTTCTGATTCAACTACATCACTCATGGGTCATTATTACCTTATGTCTGAATGCAAAATACATTTAAATTAAGTAATTTAGTATATGAAACACATCAGAAACTACATATTCTCTCGCTTGATTGTGGGGACATTAATGTAGTCAGTGATAAAGTTCTGCATTAACCCTTTAATGAACAATATCATTGGAACCTGAATGTCCAGGTCATATTTTGCAATTCTGATGTGCTCTTATTTAGATGATTATATCTGTGGAACAATTCATGACAATAACATTTACGTTTTTTTATCATGTCTAGAGATGGGCAAATTTGTCAAAATTCGATTCGACCAGGTTCGCCGAATTTGTAGAGAAAATTCAATTCGACCCAAATCGAATTGATTCCCCTTATTGAGATGTGACGTGACAGTACGTCACATGCCGGGTGCGGGTGCATGGGGAGGGCTCACGGGCTTACCGGTAACACCTGCGGTTGTTGCTAGCATCGGAAGACCCGAGGCTGCCTCAGTACAATCTGTAGTATGGCAGTGTATGATAGGATCGTACAGACAACCTAGGGTCAAAGTACCCTAGGGAGTCTGAAAAATATAAAAATAAATTTATTTATTTTTTAAAATGATAATAAAAAAACCCTTAAAATTAAAATCATACAGTGAGGAACACTACCCCCATACAATGAGGAACACTTTCTTCTTCCCAGAGTCTCTGCCCCATGTAACACGTTGTGCTCACGCCCATTTTGCTAACAAAGGGGGAAAATTTGAAATTCGTTCTCACAAATCACCGCAAACTTTGGATTTGTGACGAATCGAAGTTTTCCTCAAATTCTAAACAAATTTAGAATCGTTAGAATTGATTCGCCCATCTCTAACCATGTCATTTAAAACTTTAACTTGATGGAAAGTTTTATTGATCACATGATAAATAATAAAAATGCTACATATTGCACAAAGACTTACCGGTAACACCTGCGATTGGTGCTAGCAAAAAGAGGCCATCTTGCCGAAGATCGTCGCTCCCCGTGAATACATCGGAGAGCAGCAATACATTGCTATGACATCCTCGGGGCATCTCGGCTGTCTCGTTTTAACCCATTCATTACAATGTGCTAATTGCACATTGTAATGAGGAGGAGGAAAACTGTAGTATGGCAGTATATGGTAGGATATCAGACAACCTAGGGTTAAAGTACCCTAGGGGGTCTGAAAAATAGTAAAAATAAAAATAAAAAAGTAAAAAAAAATAATAATTAAAAAAAAAACATAAAAATTCAAATCACCCCCTTTTCCCTAGAAGTCATATAAATATAAATGAACAGTAAGAATCATAAACACATTAGGTATCACTGTGTCTGAATATGCCCGATCTATCAAAATATAATAATGTTTTTTCACTGCTTTTATCTGCATTTTGTTAAAAAATTTATAAAAAGTGATCAAAAGGTCATACAGTACTAAAAAAGGTAGCATTGAAAACTTCGTTAAAAGTCACACAAATAGACATTCCCACAGCTCCGTACAATGAAGTATGAAGTTACTAGTGCCAGAAGATGGCAAAATCAAAAAAAAATTTGAAAGGCATTTTCACTGCATTTGGAATTTTTTCCTGCTTCCCAGTACACGGCATAGAATATTCAATACCATTACTATGAAGTGCAATTTGTTATGCAGAAAACAAGCCATCACAGAGCTTTTTAATGTAAAGATAAAAAAGTTATAGATTAGGGGAGCTAGGTCTAATGGACCTGAAAAAATACTATTGGGCAATCCAATTAACTAGGTTAAGAGCCTTGGCTAAGAGACTGGGTTAAACATTACAATTTGAAATCTTAGGTTCACGTTGAAGAAAAGGTTCAGGACAGCTCTGTAACCCAAGCATTACTAAAAAGGGATCCTTTTATACATTAATCCACTTACTCAAGCCATCATACACACAGTATAATGCATCCTCTTACCTTGAAATCTGGGCTGTTCCTTCCTGTCCCACTAAAGTGAGTGATTTACTAGGCCTAGATAACAACCAACCATCTAACGGGCAACATTTTACAGGATTCATTCTTTCCAACTTTTCATCAACTAAAACAAATTTTACCCAAGCTGAACTTTCTATCATACTCACAACTCTTAGCAAACTTTAAAAACTTCAGAAGGTCGTTTTGACAGGTCCCTGACTTGGTTTGAAGAATCGCTTGCTAACCTCCTCAGCTAACATGCAAAATTTATAAGAAATTAATAGTCATAGTTTCCTCTACTTCTCCCCATTTAATTTCAGCTTGGGAAAAAGATATCCATATCTCTTTATCCTTAGAAGAAACCGTCTGAATACTTAGGTCATGCTCTGAGCCTCCGAAATGCATAACAGGAGACTAGTAATAAACTCACATCTAGATGCTACAAAACTCCAGTTGTTCTCCATAAAATGAACAAAGACCTGCCCAAAACATAATTCACTGCAGCTTAAAGAGGACCTTTCACCACCTCACACATATGAGCATACCATTATATAGGGGCTGCTACACAAATTCAGGGGCACTTAGAATTTTCTATTCCCCATAGCTGTGGAGAGATCAAGGTGCAATATAAATGCCAACACCATGAAAAAGCACAAACGCCACTAAAATTCAATGTGAATTCAAATGCCACGGGAACGGCATGTAAACGCAGTGCAGTGACGACCCAAATGCAAACACCTCACTGACGTAAATGCAAATGTGATGTAGACACTAGGTAAACTTAAATGCAATGTAAACAAAATGCAAATACAATACAAACGCCAAGTAAACGCATAGTAAATGCAAATGTATCACAAGAGCCGAGTAAATGCAATGCAAACAGCACATGTACGCAAATGCAAAGCAAACTGCACATAAACGTAAGCGGCACGAGAATACAAATGCAATGAAATGCAATGTGAATGCAAATGCAGCGCAAATGACATATAAACAAAAAACGTCACGTGAACGCAAATGCATTGCATATGGCACATAAATGCAAACACCATGTAAGTGCAAATGCAACATGAATGCAGATGCAGTGCAAACACCGTAGAAATGCAAACAACACATGAAATTAAATGCAACGCAAACACCACAGGAATGGAAATGCGCAACAAACACTGAGTAAACGCAAATGTAAACATGACACAAACGCCATGCAAATGGAAGCACCACGTAAATGTCCAGAAATTGCCATATAAACGCAAATGGCACATAGATGCACATGCAACACAAGCGCCATGCAAATGCTGCGTAAACACAAATGCAACATAAGCGCCGCATACACATAATGCAAATGGGATGTAAATACAAACACCATGTAAATGCAAATGTCACGTAAACGCAAATGCAATGTAAGAACAAATAGAATGTAACTAAATGTAATTGTCATAATTGTGCAAATGTAATGTTAATAACTTTACATCACACGTACTGTTACATCGCTTTTGCAGTAATATGCATTTTGCGTGTGTGTTCACATCACGTTTCATTAGGTCGTCATTTGCATTTTTGAAATATTAGCGGAATGTGTGTGAGTACTGCCTCTAAATGAGCATAGAGAAATCACAGCTCATTACTGCTCATAGTAGCTTCTCTGACATTGCCTTGCTGCTGATTGGACAGTATGAGTGAAGATAAGCAGCTCCTCCTCTCTAACAGTACACAGGAATACTGGGACTGATATCTCCGCGACTGTGGAATGGAAAGAATGGTATGCTAATCTCCATATATGTGAGGTGGTGAAAGTATCTCTTTAATCAAACCTTTTAGGAACAAATAGTGGTTCTAACTCAAAAAATCTGCCCAATAACCCCTAAGATCTTATTTCTCAACCTGCCCCCTGGTGCTTCCTCCAAATTATACACCATCAAATACACTATTAAGTGATTTTGATGGCAAAAGCCCTCATCCTCTTTCATTAGAAGGAAATAGACCGACCTCTCCTGATAGGACATTGGATCAAAAAAACGCCTAATTAGCTAGACTCAGCGCATTTGAGCAAAGAAAACAACCCCTTTTATAAGCAGGTTTGGGCCTAGTGGTTCTCTTTCTTCAGGACCAACCCAAGCAAAGGTTATTTCTCTCACGAAATGAAGGACTGAACCTCCCCTCTTTTCCTATATCCTTCCTAGACCATCCTAAGCGTTTCATGTCTTGTTAAATGAATCACATCTACCCCCAGTTTCCAGCCTTCTCCTTATGTCCCCTGCTCACCTAGTGGAACTGTCCCCTCCTTCTTATCATCTGACTTTCTATGCTATGTCAAGCCTTCGCCTTTATATATGTTTCTTTTTTGTATTGATATTTATGAAAGTGTTTTATTTTAGTGAAATTTGTTCAGATGGCAATGTGGAATTGGTTGCCTAACAAACTGGCGGCATTTTTAATATCCCTGTTGCTTTTCTGTAAAATGTTAAAAAACCAAACCAAAAGCATTTTAAAACACATTTCCTGCACACAGCTCATTCCTTACTGATCAAATTCTTTGCTAGCTTGTTTTCTGCTCTGCTGTATTTGCTACTTCTGAACTCTTGGTATTTGATTCTTGGCTTTTTTTAGTTACTACTCTTCTGTATTTGATTACTTGCATACTACAGGGGCTGGTCGGCTATGTACTACTGGGAGCTGGCAGGCTGTATACTACAGGGGGCTTGCTGGCTATATACTGAGAGACTGTGACCATTGCATTTCCCATCCTCGACTTATACTCAATTCAATATATTTTACCAGTTTTTGGTGGTAGAATTAGGGGTCTCGGCTTATACTTGGGTTGTCTTATACTCGAGTATATACAGTAATTAGTTCCAACTGACTGAATAGAGAAAAGCAATGCAGTTAAGAACAGTGTATGTATAAGTCAATGCTTGCTGAATTGGGTGACTAAATTCAAGCTATTTTTCTAATGGTATAATAATATTATTAATAATAAATACAAAATCTTTTTTGTTCTCTCCTTCCTCCAACCATGTTGTGTGAGTCAAGTGGTGGGTTGTTATATGGATATTGATAAGTATTTTTGACACTTTGTTATTAGTGTTATATGTTATAACATATAGAAAAAAGAATTCAGGGGGAATTTAGCTGCTTTTGAGTTTTGCAATTAAAAAAAATTCAATTACTGATTAGCCAGTCACTTTGTGTTGTTGGTCTCAGTTTGTGCAAGCATATGGATGATATTCTGGGAAATATTCACATATCTTCTACTATGCTTTGTAGCTGGTAACCACATTATTTGTTTTCATCTTTAATTTTAAAGTTTAAGACACAGTCCATCTGCTCTCAGTATTCACTACAAAGGTCCACCATTGAGGATGCGGTAACACATCGCGTTTACTGCATGCATTTAGAAAACGCATTGCAACAGCTGAAGAGAGATTTGCCTAATTAAACAGCTGGAACACGTGCATTTACAAAACGCAAATGTTAACACTCATGTTAACGCATGTGTTAACATTGTGTTAATGAACGCATATGTTAACGTGATGTTAACCCATGCGTTAACAGTTGCGTTTTGTAAAAGCAAGTGTTAACATTTGTATAATTAGACAAATCTCTCTTCAGCTGTTGCAATGCGTTTTTGAATGCATGCATTAAATGCGACGTGTGACTGCACTCTAATCACATTTTATGTAATTCTGCCTTTTACATACATTTCTTTGAAGACATGTTATTAAAAAATGTTCCTGTGTGAAGATAATTTCATATAAATGTAACCCTGTTGTTGCTTGGAAACAGGATTATAGTCCTTGGATAGGACCATCACTGTTGGAGTGGTTGCAGAAAGAAACAAATAGTTTTTGCATATGAAATGTCTGGGAAATTACTGCATGTGCCGCAGCTATTGGTAATGATCACTGAATCCAGGTGCCAGGCAGGGCTCAATAGCACATACGTAGCCACAGTTTCCATAGTGCAGGGTGGTTGAATGATGCCATACCCAATGTATATACAAAACATACACTTTTAAGTCTTCAATATTTACATTAAACTGACTTGATTTTATATAATATGGCAAACTGAATTAAATCAAATGTGTACCGTTTAGCCCCTTTTTGTTCTGTTCTTTCTTACTACTAAATAAAAATGTAAACAATACAAATTAATAAAAAGGGAAATAAATAGATTGTAATATAACTCATTTTATTATTTGCAGATCTCTTGTGGCTGAAAATAACCCTAGCAACTTTAGGACGACTAGGAATCACTATGGCTTTTGAAATTGTCTATTTTATCAATACAGAGCTATATCCAACACCACTGAGGTAATTAAATAAATAATATTATATGTTATGTTTATGATTATTAGTTATGAGATTTACATAAATATGATTCATGTAGTCAAAAAGTAACAATTAACATGGATTTTCAGGTACTTAAAAATGTAGTTTAGAGATAAAATAAATCATTAGGCACCATAATATTTTTACTATATTTTTATTATTAAAAACTACTCTTATGAAAAATATTTTTAACTACAAAAATATTAAGGAAAAACTTGACCAAGCAAAGTAGCAAAATGTGAAGCAAACAACCATGGCACACTAAACATTTTACATTTACATTTCAAGATTCTCACTGGATATTGTCAATAGCATTTCATCCCTGTTTCCATTTTTAAATTTCCACCCTCTGAAAGCCAAAGCTTTTCTATTTTTCATTTAAAAAAAGTTGCTTACTTTATGAAGGGCTATTTGTACCTCTTAATGGCGCCATATGTCTACTGGGAAAATGGAATTGGGAAAAACATTGCTGTAACTTTTTCTTATGGGGCTTAATATTTATGACTTTCAGTGTGTAGTTAAAACTATATGTTTCCCTTTTTTTCTATGAATTGGTACAATCACTGTGATTCCAAACCAATATAAAGTTTTTAAGTGTGTTAGTTTCTTTCATATATTTTTTCTGGGCGGTGAGCCAAAATAGTAGATAGGCAGCAATTTGGCATTATAATTCTTTATATATAGTATAGTTTATTCTTGGTCATCCTGCGGCCCATGTCCTGGGTCACAGGTACACCCATGCCCCTCTCCATTCCCTAGTGTCCCCCTAGGCTGACTCACTTGTCTGCGCTCCTGATGTGGCTCCGGCGGTCCTGCGAGCGTAAAAAAGGGCCACTGCACCGTTAACAGGCGCTGGTCACCTGTTACTTAGATACTTAGCAAGCTCCTTCCTCCATTCCTTGCCGAATCTTTGTGTCTTGTAAAGATTAAAGCTGCCTCCATAACCCTCTGCACTTATACTGATCTTGTGTTGTGACCCCGGTTCCGTTCCTGACTTTTCTCCTCTGCTGCCTGACCTGACTTTCTGCCTTGCTCTTGACTACCATCCCGTGCTGCCTGTCCTGACCTCTAGCCTGTCCATGACTCCGTCTCTGCCTTACGGCTCTGTATGTTGCCACCGCCTCAAGCAGATTTCGCGCATGTGGAGTGACCTGGTGAAAACCGGGTGCCACATGGACCCCTTCCACACTTGCGTTTTTCACACGTGTGTTTTGTGCATGCTTTTGACGTGCAGAACTTGCGTTGCACTCTGATCCATTGTAATCAATGGGCTTTTTCAGACTTGCATTTTTTAAATCTCAGCATGCTCTACTTTTGCAAGTCAAAAAACGCAAGTGAAAGAGAAAAACGCACCATATAAGTCTATGGAGACGCATCAAAAATGCATTGCACTCTGAGACACACGCAATTGCAATGCAGGTGCGATTAGTTTTTCACTGATCAATTGCCATTAGAAAAAATAGAGCTCAGTCCTGAATCCTTTTCACGCGCGTTATCTGCGCATGATAAACGCATTGAAATTGCATTGAAAATGCATTGAAAACGCGTGTGAAAAACTGAGACACTGGACAAACTCTGACTGAAAACTGATTGCACTCTGATGCAAAATGTCAGATTTTCACTGAACAAACCCTGATTGCATCTTGATCAGACTTTGACGTGATCTGCAACGCAAGAGTGGAAGGGGCCATAGACTCAGCTCCCAGGTGTCAGCTTACGTAATCGCACGCGGTGGTACAGTCGGTCCACTACCCCTGATCCTGACAATGCCATTGCACGACCACAGCTTGTGCCATGGGCACTTAAGAAAGAGAGAAAGATGGGCAAAAAGGAGCACTTAATAAGAATGGGAGTATGTATTAAGAATGGGGGCAAGAAAAGGTGAACTTAAGAAAGGGGACAAAAAGTGACAATTAGAAGGGGGGAAAAGGACATGTAATAAGAAAAAGGTTAAAAAGAGAGCAGGTGGGGTGCATAAAATGGGGTAAGTACTAAAAATGCTTGCATTTACTAATAAAAGTATATGTACGGAGAAGGGATATGCTGGGTGGCACTACTCAATGTGTACTTAAATCGGCAGGGTGTTACTGTCACTGTTAAGTTATAATCCTTTCAGAGGGTTACCAGTGACTGACATGCTAGTTGATGATTCAGGGAAAAGATAGGAGAACTGTGGTGGTCTAATTCCCAGGGTAGACAAATCCAAGTATTCAAGAGAGGTAATGGAATGGCACTCACTGCGTTATCTCCTTCCAATGCAATTTAATTGTGCGTACTTACAAAAACAAAATGTGTAGTTTACAATTCATGGGGACGGACGGCGCAGGGACTCACAAAACGACAACAAAGACAGCTGTTTCGCGCACTCGGCGTTTCATCTGGCTTGCCGGTTCACACATGTAAAACACTGTGGCCATTTAAACCCATTAAACACACCCCTTTTCCAGGGACTCAGGGTCCTATTGGTGCTCCACTAATTAGAAATATTTACTGACGGCGCTCAAAGACGGTGCCTTACTTTTTATAAATTATAGTAGCCAACTACGTCCAATGCACTTACCGGGTGCGGACTCACGCTGCCGCCCGCTCTCACTCCGCTAATGCCCCCTCAATGGCATAAAATTTAAAAAGGCTTTTTTATACCTATTCTGCTTTATCTATATCAGCTCAAAGATGAGCAATTTTTGTGTGGAAGCAGAAACAGGGGGCAGCAATCACTTCCCCAGCCCCTTTCCCACAAAAAATGCCTATCTGTATTATTTCATGTCTATGGGGCACAGAGAGGGTGTTAATATTTTGTGGGGGGCATAAAGGAATATTATCACTACATGGGGGCAGAAGACTCTAGTTATTCCACTTTGTACATCAAATTGTTAATATCTACTACTTGATTTTTGTAACACATCTTCCTGTGTCCTTCCTGGCCCTATAACTGGATGAAAGATCTTACACCAATACTTTTTATTCCTACAGGCTTCACATGCAAAATCAGCATATAAATCTAAGCAATTGCCTCTCAAACAGAGCAACTTTTTATCTAGTCTTTAACATTGCAGCTGCACCACAGATGCTGGAGACACACTATTACAGAATAATAGCCAAAGAGACAGCTCTTTGTGACAACAAGCCAGGGCTTCCCTTTAATATAAAGTATACACAACAAAAGATCCAGTGTTGGAGAGTGGCTGTATCTTGAAGGACATGGTGGACAAACTATTAGAATAAAGACTCATTATAAGGTATTATAAGTGTAGAGTTTGTCTGATAGCACAGGCCTCCAAGAGAAATAGCAGGATGGAAAATTAAATGGTATCTCATACAACATTTATATTTTGTTAGAATTTTTCTTTAACAGTTATGAGTTTACATTTTTTTTAAATATATTATACATCTAGCTTTTACCCTGATACTACTTTGTAGGCAGTGATGTCACTGACTGATTCCAGCTACAAGCTCTTCATTGGCTTGAAGAGCAGGGGCGTAACTAGAACATACAGGGCTCCATACCTGACTACTGAATGGGGCCCACTTCTCCCTTAAAAAAATATACATATTTGTATTCTCACACAGTATAAACACATGATTATCACTAATACAACATAAATATATATACAGTTAATACACAGCATATATACATAGAGAATAAAAACATATATACAGTATATACACACCACACACATGTACACACCCAATACTGCAGATGTCGGGGCCCCCTGACACTGTGGCCCCATATCAGCTGCTATGGCTGCTACCGCTATAGTTACACCCCTGCAGAAGAGATAAGTTACTTTTATTTTATTAATTTCTGAATATTACTTGCTAGATATGATCAAAATATAACTAAACAGTAAACATTAAACACCACTAGGTGCAGATATATTTAAAGGGGACCTGACAGATCTATTTGGGGACCTAAATCAACTACAGGTCCATATGGGGGCTGTGGGTGAGCAAAAATTAAAATAATAAACTATTATACTCACCTAGATGTGAGTTCCGCGTAGGATTCACATCTCCAGATCCTGCACAAGTGCCTCCTCTCATGTTGTGTCGGTATAATAACCCGGTACTACACCGGCTTCATTTGTCAGAGTGCACAGACAACAGTCTGAATGAGGTACAAGGGGAGTGTAACCTTTTTTTATGTGCACACAAAAAAATTCCTCAGCCCAATTTGGGACACCAAACGATCATTTCTTAAGGGCATGTGGGTGGTTTAGTGTTCCAAGTTTCCTTCGTTTCCTTTAATATTTCAAAAGTCTGGAAATGACAGCGCACATTATGGCCCACATTTATCAAAAACAGTGCAGTCTGTACTATGTGCAGTTGTCCTGTGATGTTAGCATGGTGCACCAGATTCAGGAATTGTGGTGCACGTTCTTCATGAATCTGGCGCCCCCTGCACTGTTCCGACAGAACGAACCTTTTTTCATTGCACTTTGTTCATGCTGCATAATTATGGCGCAGACACTTTATAAATACATGTGTAAGCAGTTGTTCTTTCTAGTGCAAAGTCAGACAGAAAACTGGCGCAAAGGCTTCAATAAATGTAGGCCTATATCTTTAAAATTCTAAAAGTCTCAAAAAAGGCATTCAAAACTCTATGGACACCACATTTTGCTCCTTTGCATGCTACTTGCATTAGTTGGGAAAAGTGTGAGAAAGTGGGCACTATCAAACAAGATTTAACAAGACATATAAGAAAGCTGCAAAATTCACACGAATCACAAATTTCAATATAAATCCCTTTACAGTAAAGGGATGATTTGAAGATAGACTAGGTTTCTCATACAGTTTATAAATTTGGTGCAAGTTAATGCAATTTGTAGTATAATTGGCTTTAAACACTTCAATGTTCCATGTCATATAACCGTACTGTGAAAGTTGTAATCTATTTTTAAACTTTGCAGAAACTTTGGTGTATCCTTGTGCTCAGGCATGTGTGACTTAGGAGGAATTATTGCCCCATTTTTACTTTTCCGATTAGCAGAGCTATGGGTGGAACTTCCTCTCATCATATTTGGTAAGATCCAAACTAATTATCCATTCTTATATAATCATATAATATAGTTATCATAGCTATATCACTATATAAATATAATCTCCAATATATACACAAGGAATAGTGGGAGGGAATACATGACACATAAATTATACTCGAAGACTAGGTTGTGTTGTGTTATCTTTTGGCTTCCTTTTGGCAGTATCCAATGTGAGTTTTCACATTTTTGTCTGTGCTATTCCATACAGAGGCATACAGTAAAAAATAAAAACACAAGTGCTACTTGAAAGTAAAAAGTATGATTTTTTTACATGAATTCATGCAACACTGCATTCTTTATTACACATGGACCTGGGGCTTTCCCAACACATTAGGTAAATAAAATAGGAAAAGGTAGAGATCGGCACTCCAGGCTTTCTAAAACATACACGAGGTAGTCTTTGGTCTTATGGACTATGCACTATGACTACCTCGTATATTTTAATGGATTTTGAATAAAGAAACTAAATGTTTTAGAAAGCCTGGAGTGCCGATCTCTACCTTTTCCTATTTTCTGATTGCATCGGGGCGTTCCGACAAGCCCATTCGGAATCTGTGCACCGGACTCCACAAAGGTGTTTCCTGCGGCTCTTCAAGGTCCACGTGAGTGAGCGGTATGCTCAATGTGTTTTGTTGCTTACTATTAGGTAAATAAACACTGCATATTAAAGGGATATTGCCACCAAATTTGACCCCTATTAGCCCCTTCATGATCGGTCAATGTAAAATTACATTACCTGGATGCGAATTGGTGTATGGAGAGTCTGGTAGACAGAACCATCTGCTTAATAGGTGGTGACCACTGTACTGTACAGCTGAAATCTGCTACTGACTGCCAAAATAAGTTTTGCTACCAAAAGCAGCAGTATACTGGTTTCGGAGAGGAGGCTGTTCCCACTCACAACATTTTCCTCTGAGTGGATAGCTTCGTGTGAAGTTTTGTACTGTGGAGGAAGTGCTACATAATGTGATACTGCACAGCACATACCCTACTCCTGACACCCCAGACCACATTGTAGCTGCTATGATTGTTATAGTGTTTGTTATGCCCCAGGCTAACAACAATTTTTCATACATTTCCCTTTTACTTTTAAAATATTATATTAATGCACCTAGATTGGCAATATTTAGATATTCTAAAGGACAATTTAGGCAAAAAAAATTTGGCTTCAGAATTAACAAGGCAGATGCAGTTACTTTGGAGCCGTAATGTGCAGTGATGAGATGTACATTTTTTGTTACTTTTAGGGATACTTGGTCTTATTTGTGGTGGTCTAGTATTGTTACTGCCTGAGACAATGGGCATTTCCTTACCAGAGACAATTGAAGACGTTGAGAATCTTGGCAGGTAAATATCATATTTGTGTTTTGCATTATCAATATTGTATTAAAATAGTTCTCTAAGAATCAATTAACTTATCTTATAGACTGTAGTGTAACTAGGAATATTTGGGCCTTATAGCAGGATTGTGGTTGGTCCCTGCTTCACTTAACCTCTTCCTGACCAATGGTCATTGGTGCCTGAATGTCCAGGTCAATTTTTGGCAATCAAAAATTTTTGAAATCCATACAAAAAAATCATGTGTTGAAAAACAAATTGTTGCAAGTCTGTGGCCTAAGGTTGCACATATCCATTGCAACCCAACAGAATTGCCAAAAATTGCTGTTAAATAAATCTGAATGCCCTTATCAGCAGAACTTTTTGATATGGTAGAAATAAAAAATTAGCATTCCTAGACATGCTAGTTACCTTAAATTTCCTTGAACCCCCTCCTTATGTCACCTCCCTCTACACCAAGTGGTTGGAAATGGGTGCAGAGTTGACAACACAGTAGGGGCTAAGAGTGGACTGGGCAAAGCCAGGAACACCCTGTGCTGAAGCATTACCCGTAACCAGTTTTGAGGCAGGTTAGAGCCCAGTTTTACTGTGCTATTCCAGGCAGTGCATGGAGTAGAATTAATCTGTATGCTGGGAATACTAAGAAGCCAGAGCATCTTTGTATTTCCAGCTTGCCGTGCAGGGAGAGTATCATCATGCGCCAGCTCTTGATAAATTTCCCCCATAGTGTTATTTTATATGCTGTGATGTAGTCTTATATTACTTCGCACCTCTTCTTAGTTGGTTTGTTTTACAGCAAAAAATGCCCTAGCAGCACCCTAATACGCACTGATTAACATCACAGTTAAAAGAAGAAACAGAAAGAAGTAAACAATGCCACAGCATTCACTGAGAAGCTCATTTGCATAAAATTTGACATTTTTTTAAAATTATAGATCTCTTTAAGAAAGGAATGTCTTGGAAGCTTAAAGAAAATCTACAAGAAATCAAGCATGATAAACCAGGGGCACTTACTCATAGATCCAGGCACCGTGATTGTCGCAATCATCTTATATTTGCGATCCATGGCCTTCTTCCTTCTTAAATCAACATTTGGAATTATTTGAATGAGCCAAAAGGACTCTGGGGGCGTTACCAGGCCTCCTTAGCACTGCAGATTCACAGGCTGTTACAATGAGCAGAATATGTCTCTCCCAACGCCCTCCTCTCTCTGCCTGTGTAGTCTAGCAGCGGCAGGTAGTGCAGGGGGAGGGGAGATCTGCTATGCTTATTGTAGTAGCTTGTGAAGCTACAGCACTGAGGGGTTTTTCATGCTTGATTTTGATGGTATATTTCCTTTAAAAAGTGCAGTCACTAAGTTGTTTTTACCTTTGGGGTGATTTGACTGCTGATTCACTTCTTAACCCTTTCCCTACAAAGCGGTTCTGGAAATGTTGCATCATTATTGGCTAGGAAATGTTTTGGATTAAAAAAAAAAAAATTTCAGAATAGAGAATATCACTAATCCCCACAAAAACATATTTTCATCTCATCCCATTTTCAAAATCGTATTAAGAACTTAATAGACATGGGCAACAATTTTGATTCAAAATGTAGATTTTTGTTAAGTCAATTTTTATGCTTTTACTTTTTTTTTTAACAAAAATATGCCCCAAACAGAGAATAATTATTTTACAGCTAAATGTAATATGTGAACATTTGTAGAGGTCATGGCTACCTCAAATGCCTATATTCAAATGAAAAAAGACATCTGGGTTATAGAAATTTTGCATTGTTATTGACCAGAGCAATTTTTACAATTTTGACATGCACAAATAAAACTAAGATTACAGAATAAAGAATGATACTAAACCACATAACACACATACATTTTTTTTTAAACCTGGTAGGTGCATTTCTATTTACAACCCATGCCACTTTATGGACACATTTTCAGTGGCAGCATCAATATGTAGCCAGAGTAGGTGCAGAGGATCAAATGTTCATCCTCTTGTTCCTGTACTAAAAATAAAAGATCTGTCTGTTTATGACAGTCAGAGAACAAGAGTGTTCTTTGATTGTTAGGGGTAGTAATAGTTAATAACATGAACATAAGTTCGTGAACCCCTCCTCCATGTTTATCTACAGATGGAAACAATATTTGGGTATCTGCATGCTATCATATGAAAGAGGGATGTATGTGATACATCATTGGCCACTGAGGTACCAACTTGTGAGGACATATGAGATTCATCCTTGGCCAAAAGGGTTAATCAGAGGATTTGGGGGGGGGGGGGGTTACAGATCTGTGGGGGTTTACAGATCCTATCTACTGCCTGAACAGCAGCCCTGGCATTATAGCAAACTGTTCCAGTGGAAAACTCTGATCATGTCAGTGAAAATGTCAATAATCACAAATAATTTAGCATAATTAGCACATAAATGCAAATTGCTCATTTATTATTAGTTCATATTATTTATAAAAATAACAACTTAAAATAAAAGTTATATTTTGGGGCAGATTAGGAAAAGTTTATACAGTACTCGCAGGTTTCTTAATTCCTTTACTTTGGAAACTTATTTTCCTTTCTTTCTTTTTAGATTATTTAATTGTTTTATTTAAACCTTTAATTTTAGGCCAAGGAGAAATGACAAAAAAGAGAAGATGGACACCCCTATTCTTGACAGTCATCTAAAAAGTGATAGTGTGAAATTATGACCTCTTATTGAATGCATTTGCAAATGTAAAGTCAAATGAAATAAATATCCTAGTTTTGCAAATGTATCTAAATATACATAGCTACTAGGTCTAGAATGTGCAGCATAAGAAACAATGTGTTGCAGTAACAACTAGTGGGAACAGTTGTAATCATTTTATACTATGCTATACATATGAACGTAAAATAAAATTTGTATTTTCACACAGTGCACGGTTATTTTAAGTGATAAAATATACTTTAAGATCTGTAATATAGCTGCTCCTTGTATATGGACGAAAGCAGCATACATTCTGTTTGTCACACTATTGTTACACTGTTTAAAGGGAATCTTAACTAGTTTTGCACACACGCTGCCATTTTGCATATTTACAGCACTTATGCAGAATGTAACTATGAACTTTATTCTTCATTATCATAGAGCTTGGGAAATCTGTACAATATTTTAAAATCACCACTTTGCAGCACCGTAGCATTTTATATCTAGGCTGGGTTTACACAGCGGATTTAGCTGCAAATGAATCTGATGGGTATGGAAGGCCATCTCTTTGCCCCAAAGTCATAAGTTTTGGTGCAAAAACAACCCTGCCCCAAATCATATATTTTATTACCATGATTATTTTATTGGATCTTTGAGCAGGGATATTTGGAGATGTAGAAATTGTGGAAACCTCACATACAATCCTTTACAATTGCTTTACAAATACTTAATAGATGTTTTATTTATTGTGTACAGCAAATATTCCCACCCCTTTTCTATTTATAGGTGATGCAGTTATCGTTTCAATAAACATTTTGTTATATCAAATCCAAAAAACCATGTTCAAAAACCATGTTTTGAACATTTGTGATGTGATGTTCTATGGCAGTGGTGGCGAACCTATGGCACGGGTGCCAGAGGTGGCACTCAGAGCCCTCTATATGGGCACCCTTGCCATCACCCCAGCGTAGAGTTCGCCAGACAGGGCTCAAGGCCTCTTGCAGTCCCAGGCAGCCCAGGACCCCAGAAGGAAGCTACAATAATAATCCAAACCTCTTCTCCTTATTTCTACTGTATTGGTGTCCTCAGGTGCCTATACAATTTAAACCCATGAAAGAGCTGGTAGTAATAAGTTACTGCTTAAATTGTCGCATTGGCACTTTGCGAAAAATATGTGGGTTTTGGTTGTAGTTTGGGCACTCGGTGTCTAAAAGGTTTGCCATCGCTGTTCTATGGTGTCTTTTAAATGTTCAAAAGTAGAGGACAGCCAGAGAACTACTTAGAAATATAGATTAGTAATATAAGTATAAAGAGTAGGTGACTGTTAAGACTTAGTCTCCTACTCATAGTAAGCTATAATTTTATATGCAGTGGAATGGTTTATTCCCACTATGAGTTAGTCATTTGCATTAGGTAATTAGGTGATGTGGCATAAAATAGTAGTTTACATTACAATGACATGATTATGGAAGCCCAAAGATCAAATACACTTTAAGATTGGTATAGGCTCTTCAAGGAAATCTACCACTAGCAGAAGACAGTTTTTAATAATATTCCCACCCCTTTTCTATTTATAGGTGATGCAGTTATTGTTTCAATAAACATTTTGTTATATCAAATCCAAAAAAGGACCATGTTTTGAACATTTGTGATGTGATGTTCTATGGTGTCTTTTAAATGTTCAAAAGTAGAGGACAGCCAGAGAACTACTTCGAAATATAGATTAGTAATATAAGTATAAAGAGTAGGTGACTGTTAAGACTTAGTCTCCTACTCATAGTAAGCTTTAATTTTATATGCAGTGGAATGGTTTATTCCCACTATGAGTTAGTCATTTGCATTAGGTAATTAGGTGATGTGGCATAAAATAGTAGTTTACATTACAATGACATGATTATGGAAGCCCAAAGATCAAATACACTTTAAGATTGGTATAGGCTCTTCAAGGAAATCTACCACTAGCAGAAGACAGTTTTTAATCTGATCTCACTTAAGTAATGCTGGCTTCATTCTACATCAGCTGTTATCTTCTTTGATCCAGAAACAGTGCTATTGCTAAGAAAATAAAAGTTATAAAAATATTCAAATGAGGGGCCTGGGGTTCAGGCTGTATGTATTCGAATGCTTGGCGCTCTGTCTGCACATAAGTATGCACGCCTCCTGTGCGAATAACACTGTCCTCCTCCCTCCCCTTCCCACTGGCCGAAAGCCAGCTATCTACATTAGGGGCGCAGTTTCATGAGTGAAACGAAAGCGGCTTCCCTCACTGAAGATTTCAGCCAGCGGGAGGGTGGGAGGACGGCATGCATAATTATGTTTAGAAAGAACTTTTATTTTCGTAGCAATGGCACTGTTTCTGGATCAAAGAAGATAACATCTTGATAACATTTTGAACTCAGCTTAAAACTGTCTTCATGAATAGTTAATTTGTTTCCATTAACAAAATAATACGTGAATTACCACTATAGAGATCTGAATCACAGCAATATTTGGTGACATAACAGCATAAGTATTTTTAGGTATACTTGCACAAAGAATTTGAAGAAGTTCGGCCACAAGGTTTTTCAACCATTTTGGAAAGCATAATTCCGGACAGACCCAGTGGTGGTGCACATTATCATTGTCATCTACTACAATAAGTGACCAGCCATGGTGATTATGGTCCTTAGCACTGCACACAGCAAATTTTCTTGTGATTTTTTTCTTTTGTGATTTTTTTCTTTGAAATCTCTTACTTGAAGAGATTTTGGATACAATATAGATGCACCGGCCAGGATATATGAAGACTAGTGCAGTTTGCCTCACTAATGTGCAGTATGCACCAGATAATCCATTTAGTAACTCTGGTCTGTTTTCAGGATGTACACACAGCTGCATCTTTTTTGCTGTGTAATTGTGGTGCAACTTAGTAATAAATGTGGCGTAAACTCTGCCTAAGCACTACCACGCCTCTTTAGGTGCTAAATTTTCTAAAGTGTTTGACAAATTGCAACTGCAAAACAAAAGTGGCGCAAACACATCATAAACACATGTTCAAGCTCCAAAGATGTTCTTTTTAGCGCAAAGATAGACTAAAAACTTGTGCAGACACAATGATATACACTCACCGGCCACTTTATTAGGTACACCTGTCCAACTGCTCGTTAACACTTAATTTCTAATCAGCCAATTACATGGCGGCAACTTCTATACACCCAAAGTATTGAAAAAGGGTTTACTATTAACAACTATATAATTTGTTTTATTCCATGATTGTAATGAACCGTTAATAAAAGCCAGGTTCTTGTGGGTAGTACACTGAAGAAGGAAAAAAAACCAACGCCTGTCATGGCACTGCAGGTGTTTACTGGAACCATAACTCAGCTCACTGTTTCTTTTACCAGCCCAGCCGTTATATAACAATAAAGTTCTCCGTGCTTGCTACCAACCCTTAAATATGTGTAACCAGATAAATCCTGAATTACTACGTAACAGATGGGGAGAAACTCAAGGTAAATAAAATGTATTTAATTTTAACTACGTTTAATGAATCCTCGAGTATAACGAAAAAAAAGGCAAAATTGTTTCACGAGTCTGAAAAATCCCAAATGTACTTAGCCTTCGAGTGCCCCCGCAGTCCTCTTCCTGTCTTCAGCCCGGCCTCCATCTTTCGGCTCCCAGCATGGTGTCCCGTTGCACAGACCATGGGAGTCAGCGACTTGCAGCTTAACATCATGTGTGTGAGCCATCGGCCTCACACCTATGATGTCCAGCAAGTGTGCTGCGTCATCTATTGGCACTATATAAAATAAATTATTATTAATATCATTTTATTATTTTGTGCTGAATGTTTTATTGAATGTTACTACTCGATTTTGTTCATCAGGTCTGTTATATTAAAAACTCCTACTTTACAATTACAAATTCTTTACTTGCATCCTCCACATTTCTTAGAACCAAGTTCTTTCTTCGGCCATTCTTGTGTACAAGTACAGAATAGAGTGATATATGATTAAAATAGTTTGTTCCTTGTTCCAGGCATGGTGGTGAGGGTGTTCTTTTAACAAGTGGATGTCCCTGTGAGTGAAACACAAACTATGTAATAGCCTGAATACCCTCAGTGTCGATTAAAAGGCCACGCAGCTATGTGCTGGGAATCTCTGGGTGGGACAATGACAGCGCGTCAGGTAGAAACATTGTAGGGAACAGTTATTATCTTCCCTGGCATGCTTTCCTAGTCTATACAGAATGTCACCTATCTAGAAGGTTATTTGTATTTTTTATAAAGACATCAACGTTTTACCACGAAAAAAAAATAAAAGAAAAACACCACGTCTCCCTGTGGTTGGATTGTATAGCTCTGTTGGCACGATTCTTTTCCATGTGATATATATCTTTATCATTTAAAAAATTCTATGCAACCACCATCACTAAGGCCCCTTTCACACTGCCGTGTTGGGAATGGTATAAACGTTGCAGCCACAGGATATCAGCCTTCCCGTTAACATGTTGGCCTCATAACCGTAACTGAAAAAAGATAGAGTATCGCTCTATCATTTCCCCATGTTTAGCGTTGGGTGCCTATGCAAGCCAGGAGTGCGCCAGTGAACTAGGTTCACGGCCGTTCCTCCTCCCCAGCTTGCTGACGTAGTGGGAAAGGGGGAGCTACCATCTTATTTCTATGGTAGACGTATACAGAGTTTATTTATCGCGCTGGTGTATGATAGCCCGACACCCCTCCAACAAACCAAATACATCAAGAGGCTTCGGCCTCTTTGAGAAGCGCGGGCTTGCAGTAATGTTTAACGCGATTAGAATGCCCCATGTCCAACGCATTTCCCTCCTCCGGTCAACACCTTGCACAACACCCTTCACACCCCTCCACGTACCCTGGCATGAGGAGGCGAAGGAGAAAAATAAATAGCAAGTGTAACAATACCTCTTTAGTGCGCAGAAGTCATGATAAATACCCCACCCATGTTTAAGTCCAAATAGACATGATTGAGTAATCCAGTTTGTTAAACTGATAGCAAGCAACCAGAGAAATAGATACATTTTTTTGATACCTTCTTCTGATATATTATTTTTTAATTAAAAAATGTACATATTATGCTAAATCTGCTCCCTTTTGTCTTTAGCGGGACAGTTGGAGGACCACTAGTCCTGTTTATGATGGGCGAAGTCATGTCTTACAGGGGGACTATCCGGGTCTTTGTGTGCGGCACAGGCAATGAAGCCTGGTTTGTATGTACGTGTGTCCTTCTTCTTATCCCATGGATTGAAAAGACAATGAAGGAAAACTAAGAGAAGTGAGTAGATGAAGCCATTTATAAGCATAATGACTAAAAAACTTACTTTGTGTCTAGTAGTCTTAACGTGTCATCTGACGGATGTTGTATAGATTAATATTGTCAAAAGATTCCACTTTCAGTATATTTTACTATAGGGGCAGAATAGTTGATGTCACCAAAGTCAGAAATAGCAAAGTGTCATAATAGACCTGCAACATGTTTAGTAATTTGTCCTGTACAAATGATTGGAAAAGGCAGAAATTTAAAAAGAAATTTTGGTAGCTGAACCCATATGTTTTGAATAGTGGAGACGCCATTATGGGGCAGTCGTATATTATTGTGACATAAAAGAAGAGAAATGTAATATGCCATGGGCTATTACAATAATTCTATCATGTTCTTGCACACCATAATAAATTTATTGGACACATTTTTCTTAACCTCTTATTTTTAATATGTGTAAATACATTTCTTTTGAAAACCTAGTTGTGGCTAACTTCTTTCAAGGCATATCAATGTTGTCACCTTTTTCACTTTGATATTACTTCAGGATAAAAGTGCTGTGTGTGTGGACCAAACAGATGTTTTGAAAAAAATATGCAAATAATATAGGAACTACGCAAGTTTTCATGCCAGGTTATGACGGCATTTTGTCAGACAGGACCAAGGTGAAGAGCCTACACCTCACACACAGGAGCTGAAAAGAAACTATTCTATAGGGACTGCTACAACACGTTTGGGGGCACACAATTTCTTTCTAGCCCCACCGATTGCTGAGATATAAGATACTCTGAACCCATTATATAATCCTCTCCATGGTCAGTAAGAGGGGCGGAGAAGGAGCAGGGGCCTGTTTATGATATATTCACTGACAGATTAGATAATGAATCATAACACACACCTTCCGCTCACCTCGGACAGTGCCTGAGGAACTATGTGTTTGATATCTCAGCAACTGGGGGGCTATACAAGGAAAAATTCAAGTGCCCCCTGAATCAGTGGAGCAGTCCCTACAAATGGTATGGTCATCTTCATGTGTGTTGGTGATGAAGGTCCATTTTTAACTGGGGCAGAGCTTCTAGTATGTATGGACACAGCATGCAACTAACAAAGGAAACGCCCCTTTGTGAGTGTAAGGTTTACCAAGTGGTGTAGGTAGCCGCACCAATGACTAAATTATAATTTAAATTTGGTTGCACATGTGGGTTACAACACGACCCCTGGTGGATGTTGTATGTCACTGGAGAACGTCTTTAAAGGGGTTGTCCGAGAGATTATGAAAAATTAACTGTGCGGAGAGGGCTGCTAAAAAAAAGACAAATCTCGGGCAATGTGGGTGTACTGCACTCTTGCTCCGCGCCATTAAAAAATGGCCCGAGAGAACCTACTACCTTCCGGCCCCGCATTCAAATGCTGATGGATGGTGACCGACCGTGCGGCAGGCTACCAGGCTGCCAAAATTGTTTCGCCGGACGACGGCTCGTTGCACCACAGGAGGAAGGTGTAGTCTTTTACGCCGCCCTCCGGCCTACTTGATCCATACTCTCGACAAGCCTTGTTTGAATACAAGAACATGGACAACTGTCAAGGCACGCATAATAAGCCTTCATTGTTTAGTATGAGAGATTACGGCAGGCTTAAAAACAATAGATTCTAGATTGGTAACTAGAAGAGATCAACAGAAATACACACAAAGGGCTTGTGAGGATTTTGAGTAAGGTTGAAGTTTAAGTTTTTCATCTATAATGGGAAATAACTAAACTACATGAAACAGTAAAACAGGAAAGTTTACAGAAAGAATATATCCAAACATGTTACTACTCAGTCACATGTTTTCTTAGCATAAATATCATGTGACACAACTTAAATTCAAAGCAATTAACAAGCCTTAGTTAAAATATCTAAAAAACCTATTTTCAAACGTTGTTACTGATGTGGCTAACCGCTGAAACAAAAGAAGCTGGTTTAAGAGTTGACCCCGAGCCAGATCAAATCTTCTCACAATTACAAACCATTTTATAAAAAATCAGGATACGTTTATTACGAAGTATGTAAATTTAATCTGACTTCACCTGTTAGCTGTTGAGAGGTTTATAGCCTATCTATCTGATACAAATGCACTTTGGCTCGAGTCATTTCTGAATCATTCATCACTTTACAAAACTGTTATTTCACATTTACCTCTGGCTCCCGTTTTGCCTAGACAGGTGTGTGAGTGCCCAGCTCAAGTATAAATCAATTATACGTGTAAATCAAAGACAGTACTTTTGGCGTTACCCACCTTTTAAAATAGCATCCTTCTGTTAGGAATACCCTAAGTCAAAGTCAGTGAATTTATGATGAATCAGTTAGACAAAAGATAATGCTTTACTGCAACAGAACATTTGTGTAGGAGGAAAGACAGAGAAAAGCCACAGGATAACAAGACTAAATATACACCACCGCGACCCACTTTATTAGGTACACCATGCTAGTAAGGTTGGACCCCCTTTTGCCTTCAGAACTGCCTCATTCTTCGTGGCAATAGATTCAAAAGGTGCTGAAAGCATTCCTCAGAGATTTTTGGTCCATATTGACATGATGCATCACCACAGTTGCCGCAGATTTGTCTGCTGCACATCCATGATGCGGAATCTTCCCGTTCCACCACACCCAAAGATGCTCTATTGATTGTATCTGGTGAACTACTGTGGACGGACCATTTGTAGCTAGCAGCTGAACTCAATTGTCATACGAGTGATTCCAGTTCATAAGGAACTAGCCAGATAGGCTGTGGCGTTGCAAACTGCTCAATTGGTACCAAGGGCCCACAGAGTGCCAAGAAATATTCCCCACACATGACACCACCCACCACCAGCCTGAACCGTTGATACAAGGCAGGATGGATCCATGCTTCATGTTGTTGGACCCAAATTCTGACCCTACATCCAATGTCGAAGCAGAAATCGAGGACTCATCAGACCAGGCAATGTTTTTCCAATCTTCTGACTGTCGAATTTGATGAGCTTGGTGCAAATTGTAGCCTCAGTTTCTGTTCTTATCTGAAAGGAGTGGCACCCGGTGTGGTCTCTCTGCTGCTGTAGCCCATCTGCTCAAGTTCGACGTACTGTGTGTCCTCAGAGATCGCTTCTGCCTACCTTGGTTGTAATGGGTGGGCTATTTGAGTCCTGTTGTAGAAGGGCTTCTATCAGCTCGAACCAGTTGCCCATTCTCCTCTGACCTCTGCATCAACAAGCATTCTCCGCCCACAAACCGTCACTTGGATGTTTTTTCTTTTCGGACCATTCTCTAGGAGATGTTGGGAAAATCCCAGTAGATCACATTTCTGAAATACTCAGACCAGCCCTTCTGGCACCAACAACTAGCCACGTTCAAAGGCATCAAATCCCCTTTCTTCCCCATTACTGAATGCGTCGGTTTGAACTGCAGGAGATTGTCTTGACAATGTCTACATGCCTAACATGCACTGAAAAAAAAAAAGAAAAAACAAAAAAAAAAAAAAACATCCAGTGAGCGGCAGTTCTGTGGGCAAAGGAAATGCCTGTTGATTGCCAGAGGTAGAGGAGAATGGGCACGACCAGTGGTTCGAGCTGATAGAAAGGCAACAGTGACTCAAATCGCCACCCGTACAACCAAGGGACAGAAGAGCACAGTACGTCGAACTTTGAGGCAGATGGGCTACAGCAGCAGAAGACCACACCGGGTTGCCACTCCTTTCAGCTGAACAGAAAAACTGAGGCGTAAATTTGCACAAGTCATCGAATGGACAGTTAGAAGATTGGGGAAAAACGTTGCCTGGTCTGATGAGTCTCGATTTCTGCTGCGAAATTCGGATGGTAGGGTTCAGAATTTGGCGTCAACAACATGAAAGCATGGATCCATCCTGCCTGTATCAATGGTTCAGGCTGGTCGGTGGTGGGTGTTTCATGGGTGTGGGGAATATTTTCTTGCCAATCTTTGGGCCCCTTGGTCCAATTGAGCATCATTGCAACGCCAAGGCCTACCTGAGTATTGTGCTGACCATGTCCATCCTTTATGTCCACAATGTAACCAAAATCTGATGGCGTACTTCAGCAGGATAATGCGCCATTCATAAGCTTGAATCATCTCAGGAATGGTTTTTCTGAACATGGACAATGAGTTCACTGTACTCCAAATGCTTCCACAGTCAAAGATCAATCCATAGAGCATCTTTGGGATGTGGCGGAACGGGGAATGCTCTGAGGAATGCTTCCCAGCACACTTGTTGAATCTATGCCACAAGAAGAATTGAGAGCGAGTTCTGAAGGCAAAAGGGGGCTCCAACCCGTTAACTAGCATGGTGTACCTAATAACAGTGGCCGGGAGTGTAGGTCTCCCATCCTCTAGAATCCCTCATTGCCCAGGAATAGTGTCTCTGATTTTCATTCAGATCAGCTTCTCAACTCTACTATTGCACATGTGTCTCTGACTGGAAACTATCCCATTGTCTTTAGAAATTGAAGTCTATTTCCACATCACAACACACCCAAAATATTCACATCTGACCTCAATAAAAGCTCAGAAAAAGTGATCAAAAAAGTATAATTTACCCAACCTAATACCAAGAAAAAGTACAGCTTGTTCCCCAAAAAATTAAGCTTTGCTCTGTAAGCCAAAAAATATAAATGTTATGCAGTTACATGGCGCTGCAAAAACAAGAAAAATTTCTCACAAAATGAGTTCTAGTTCTGTTAACAAAGTTAACCCCTTTAAAAAAGCCATATAATGGGGGTCACCATAATCGTGAAGATTTATAGAATAAAAGAGAACACATTTTTTATGGTACGATGAACATCAGGAAAAAATGCTTTAAAGGACCATAAAACAGAGTGAATGATTTTTTACCACCAAGAAAGACTCAATAAAATCTGATTATTAGACTGAACCCCGTAAATGAGTACCTGAAAAGTGGATCTCATCCACAAAAAAAAATAATCCCCCCATGAGTCCAAATTCGCGTTCCTTCTGCGTGGGACTCGGGGTCCGGCCGGGATTTATTAAGCTAGTTCCTCCGCCGTCCAAACAGGTGGCGGTGGTGCGCTGAAAAGCATTGGAACGCGCTGGAGTTCAACGGGCTCGGGCTGATGGAGTGAAGGTAGGCAAGCTCCGCGACGATGTTTGTTTAAATTGCAGGGGTTTTTCCGAATCGTTCGGTTTTTTGTTCGGCCACGCCCCCCCGATTTCCGTCCGTGTGCATGCCAGCGCCTATGCCCACAATCTATGCGCCGATTGCGTGCGCCAAAATCCCGGGGCAATTCAGGGGGAAATTGGCAGCAAATCGGAATATTCGGGTAACACGTTGGGAAAAACAAGAATCGGGCCCTTAGTAAATGAACCCCATTGTGTTTACATGAACTGTCCTCTAAATCAATGCAATTGTAACGTAGAGTAAATGCAACATGTGAACGCCTCCGAATGAGAGTGAGCGAACATGCTCGTCCGAGCTTGATGGCTCGGTCGGAGCATTTGGGTACTCAAACTGCTCGTTGGCCGGACGAATACTTCGCCGCTCGAGGAAAAAAAATGGCAGCTCCCGCCGTTTTGCTTTTTGGCGGGGCAGAAACAGAGCCAATCAACAGCCAGGAGACTCTGCACTCCACCCAGCATGACGTGGTAACCTTAAACGTCGAAGCAGTGGTGGCTGGCCAGATCAGGTGACCCTGGGATAGAATAGGACTAGCCCGCTGCCCGCGCTGCTCGGATCATTCTGTGTCTAATGCCGCTAGGGGGAGCTGCTGTGGTCAGGGGGGGGAAGCGTTAGGGTGTTCTATTAGCTTACTGTTAGGCAGGAGGATGCTCTCAAAGAACCCAACAGCACCTTCTTAGAGCTACAATAACGTTTACTTTTTTATTTTAATTTGCATCTAGTACCATTTGTGAGGGAATTAGCAGGGGGACCTTGCTACCGTCTGTGTTTGCTCTTAGTGGCACACATATCCATAGCAAAGACCGAAGTGGGGAAAATTTAGTAGGGGGTTGGATTTCAATTAGGCACTAACTCAGTGTCATTCTCATCTGCATAGTAGTGTGCTTTGATACCTTGGCTGAAAAATAAAATAGCCATAGGAGAATAAAAGAGCTTACTTACGCATACAGTAGCGTTCTATATAATTTGATTTCTGGTGATCTGCTGGTGGCTGTACTTTCTGCAGTGAATGTACTAGCCATCTGAGCATTTGTAGTGAGACTTGCGACCCGCTGTGTTCTGCGCTTAGTGACGCACATATCCATAGACAAAAGGACCGAAGTGGGGAAAATTTAGTGGGTTTGATTTCAATTAGGCAACTAACTCAGTGTCATCTCATTGGCAATTAGTAGTGTGCTTGATACCTTGGCTAGAAAAATAGCCATAGGAGAATACAAAGAGCTACTTACGCATACAGTAGCGTTCTATATATTGGATTTTCTGGTGATATCTGCTGGTGGTCTGTACTTTTCTGCAGTGCATTGTACGTAGCCAATCTGAGCAATTGTAGTGAGACTTGCGACCGCTGTGTCTGCAGCTTAGTGACGCACTATCCATAGCAAAGGACCGAAGTGGGAAAATTTAGTAGGGGTTGGATTTCAATTAGGCCTAAACTCAGTGTCATCTCATCTGGCATAGTAGTTGGCTTTGATACTTGGCTAGAAAAATAGCCCATAGGAGAATACAAAGAGCTTAACTTACGCATACAGTAGCGTTCATATATTTTGATTTCTGGTTGATCTTGCTGGTGGCTGTACTTTCTGCAGGGCATGTACTAGCCAATTCTGAGCAATTTGTAGTGCAGACGTTGGGCGACGGCTGTTTGTTCTGCGCTTAGTGACTCAATATCCATAGCAAAGACCGAAGGGGGAAAATTTAGTAGGGTTGGATTCAATTAGGCACTAACTCAGTGCATCTCATCTGGCATAGTAGTGTGCTTTGATACCTGGGCTAGAAAATAGCCATGGAGAATACAAAGCAGCTAACTACGATACAGTAGCGTTCTATATATTTGATTTTCTGGTTGATCTGCTGGTGGCTGGACTTTCTGCAGTGCATGTACTAAGCCAACTCTGAGCAATTTGTAGTGAGAACTTGCGACCGCTGTGTCTGCGCTTAGTGACGCACATTGATCATATAGCCAAAGACCGAAGTGGGAAAATTTAGTAGGGGTTGGTTTCAAATTAGGCCACTAAAACTCAGTGTCATTCATCTGGCCATTAGTAGTGTGCTTGATACTTGGCTAGAAAATGCCATGGAGAATACAAGAGCTTACTTACGCCTACAGTAGCGTTCTATATATTTGATTTCTGGTTGATTGCTGGGGGCTGTACTTTCTTGCCAGTGCATGTGTACTAGCCATTCTGAGCAATTTGTAGTGAGACTTGCGACCGCTGGTTGTCTGCGCTTAGTGACGCACATATTCCATAGCAAAGACCGAAGTGGGAAAATTTAGTAGGGGTTGGATTCAATTAGGCACTAATCAGTGTTCATCTCATTCTGGATTAGTAGTGTGGTTTGATACTTGGGCTAGAAAATAGCCATAGGAGATACAAAGAGTATGACGGCATACATGTAGCGTTCTATATATTGATTTCTGGTTGATCTGCTGGTGGCTGTACTTTCTGCAGGGCATGGACTAGCCAATTCTGAGCATTTGTAGTGAGAGACTTGCGACCGCTGTGTTCTGACCGCTTAGTGACGCACATATCCCTAGCAAAGACCGAAGTGGGAAAATTTAGTAGGGGTTGGATTTCAATTAGGCACTAACTCAGTGTCATCTCCTCTGCATAGTAGTGTGCTTGATACTTGGCTAAGAAAAATAGCAGTAGGAGAATACAAAGAGGCTTATTACGCATACAGTAGCGTTTATATATTTGATTTCTGGTTGATCTGCTGGTGCTGTACTTTCTGCAGTGCATGTACTAGCCAATTCTGAGCCAATTTGTTATATAGTGCGACTGCGGACGCTGTGTCTCGCGCTTAGTGACGCAATATCCATAGCAAAGACCGAAGTGGGAAAATTTAGTAGGGGTTGGATTTCAATTAGGCACTACTCAGTGGTCATTCATTATGGCATAGTAGTTTGCGTTGATACTTGGCTAGACAAATAGCCATAGGAAGAATACAAAGAGCTTAGTACGCATACAGTAGCGTTCTATATATTTGATTTCTGGTTGATCTGCTGGTGGCTGTACTTTCTGCCGTGCATGTACTAGCCATTCTGAGCAATTTGTAGTGAGACTTGCGACCGCTGGTTGTTCTGCGCTTTGTGACGCACATATTCCATAGCAAAAGACCGAAGTGGGAAAATTTAGTTGGGGTTGGATTTCATTAGGCACTAACTCAGTGTATCTCATCTGGCATAGCTAGTGTGCTTTGATACTTGGCTAGAAATAGCCATAGGAGAATACACAGAGGCTACTTACGCATTACAGTAGCGTTCTATATATTGATTTCTGGTGATTGCTGGTGGCTGTACTTTCTGCAGTGCATTGTACTAAGCCAATCTGAGCACAATTTGTATGGAACTGCGCCGAGTCTGTTCTGCGTTAGTGACGCAAATTTTCCATCGCAAAGGACCAAGGGGAAAATTTAGTGGGTTGATTTCATTAAGGCACTAACCTCAAGTGTACATCTCATCGGCATCAGTAGTGTCTTTGATACTTGTCTAGAAAAATAGCCATAGGAGAATACAAAGAGCCTACTTACGATACAAGTTGAAGTGCGTGATTTTATAATTTGATTTCATGGTTGAATCTGGTGGTGGCTGTAACTTTTGCGTGCATGTGTACTAGCCCATTCTGAGCCAATGTTAGTGAGACTGTGCGGGGACCGCTGTGTCTTGCGGCTTAGTGACGCACATACATCATAGCCAAAGACGAAGTGGGAAAATTTTAGTAGGGGTGGGTTGGATTTCCCTCAATTAGGCACTTATAACCGTGCAGGGTCATCTATTCTGGACATTAGTTAGTGTTGCTTGATACTGGCTAGAAAAACTAGCCATAGGAGGAATGAAAAGAGCTTACTTACGCTACAGTACGTTCTATATATTTGTTTCTGCGTGATCCTGCTGTGACTTGTACTTTCTGCGTGCATTTTGTACATAGCCAATATGAGCAATTTGTAGTGAGACTTGGACCGCTGGTTTCTGCGCTAGTGACGCAACAATCCATAGCAAAAAGACCGAAGTGCGGAAAATTATGTAGGGGTGTGGATTCAGTAGGCACTAATCTAGTGTCAATCTCATTCTGGGATAGTAGTGTGCTTTGATACTTGGCTAGGAAAATAGCGCATAGCAATCAGGGATTAGATTGTTTGGGTTTTTAAAAAACCAAAAAAAAACAAAAAAAAACACAAAAAAAAAAAAAAAAAAAAAAAAAAAAACACACAAAAAAAAAACAAAAAAAAAAGTAAAAAAAAAAAAAAATAAAGTTATAACTCTCATTTGTTAAAAATGTTTAACCCGCGGGCCTAGGGGATGAGGGACGAGTGGCAGGGGACGTGGCGTCCAACTACTGCGGGTCAGAGGGCCGTGGTTCCTGGGCGGGGTGAGACACAAAGGTGATGAGAGGGGAGCAGGGGAAGCCGCAGAGCCTACACTCCCTAGGTCATGTCTGTAAGTACTGGGACTCGTCGGGTATTAGGTAGTGAGCATTGTCTGAGGCGCAGAGAACAGTGCGAACACGGTGATGGTCGTGGATTGCTGAAAATGCTGTCGAGCAATTTGTCCACCACAGTCAAGTCTTCACGCAGTCCACCCATGTCACCGAAATCGCCATCTCTTCAGCTCCGCACACCTCAGCTCTCCCCCCGTTGCCCCACTCCAGAAAATTTGGCATCTGGAAACCGCTACTTGAGAAACTGTTTTTCTTGGACCTTCCCACAGTCACACAAAAAACAACTTGGTTCCGGTTTTGTGACTGGAGCATATTCCGGATGCCCCCAGGTTTTCAACTAAGTACAGTTGTTGGTGATGATTGGCCTTCGTTGACGTAGGGAAGGTGTGTAAGGGGGTTCGCGATGAGGAGACAGGTTGTCAGACAGTGGGGAAGTTGGCAGGGCAGGATAGTCCGAGGGGGGAGAGCCAAGACTGAGGGATCGGGCGGAGGATGATGAGGTGACGGGTGACCCAGACCCAGCTGGGTTTGAGAGGCCGGGGGTGAACACAGTGCTCTGAGAACGGCGGAGAGTCCTCGACCAGACAGGTTGGGAAGAGGCAAGTGGTTGGGCCAAGACAAGGAGAGGCAGGGCCAGAGATTGGTGCATCAGCGCCAAATTGTTCAACTAGTGAAGCTCCCGTTGGCGAAGGGCTTTCCTCGGCGAGGGGCCGCTAGATTCTTTCCGACGTCTGGAGGTTCTTAAGGAAACACCGAATGGACGACGGAACTGGGTGTGCACAATTTGCCAAAACCAGGCTCAGCAGGGGGTTTTCCACACTACTAGCTTAACTACCCACCGTGATGGCGGCATAGGATGCTACAACACCCACTCAGTGGCAAACAAGCACGTTCATCCGGGGCCTTCCTTTTTCGTGGGGCCGTTGGCACACCTGCGCTTCCCCCTGTGTCAGCTGCTAGTCGCCCCCCTGCCAGGACCCTTTGCCACAAAAAACCCCCATTGTCGCCTCCACGATCCTCCAAAAGCATTTTCTACCAGCGTTCAGCTTCTCAGTTACCCAGCCGCTGGAGCGGAACAAAGCAAAATATAGTGGCAACCACCGCCAACGCCCACGCCCTTAAATGTGCACATCTCCAGATTGCTTAGCCTGGAGATTGTGCCCTTATAGGCTAGGTAGAGGACCGAGGGCCTTCGCAACCTCATGGCTGGCGGCCGCCCCTAGGTATTATTATTTATTCGGTCCCCCAGCCGCCACTAAACTTTTCCCGATGTGGCCGTCCCGGCCCTGACCAGCAAACGTGTCAGACAACATCATCATGCCCTGACCAACGCCGTTTATGACAAGGTCCACCTGAACCACGGAGACACCCCCTCAACCAGTTGGGCGGGGATGGTGCGCCGGGGCAGGGCCATATGTATACGGCTCTGACGGCACATTGGGGTTAAACTGGGGTTGGGGGGAGGCTGGGCGACCGAGTTCTGCACTGGGGCTGCTCATATATGCCGAACGCCGAGGGATTGCGGGGGCTACCGGTCCAGTTGTTTCAGGGCCTACTATGCCCCTCTCCATCCCCCCCTCTCCCACCTCCTTCCTCCGAAACTACCCATCCGTCGGGGCACGGCGCCATAAGTCGGTAGCTCTAGGCCACAGCAGCAGTTTGCCGGTCGCTAAGCGACCAAGGGAGGCGGTGCTGAAACTTGTGAGCCTAGCGGGATTTAAAAGGCACACCGCCCAAAGGGAAGCTAATTAAGGGCACCATTCCACATCAAAGTTGTTAACTTTGTCGCCAACCCCCTGCCTGTTTTTGTACAATCCACCAAATATAACTTTGCAAACTTTTACCATTTACGGATATTAGTATTTCAGGAGGCTTCTTTGCGCATTCTTGTTTACATTCCCCTCACCGCCCTATTCCTAAACTTATAAGAACGCTATGACACTTGATCTTATACAAAGGATTCTTCTTAAGGCTTGTGTTTGGGGAGGAATAGTTAGCCTAGAGACAGGGGGCTTGGATTGGATTGGCCAAAAAAGGCTAGCCTGGCTTGCAGAGCGCCAGCGCCAATCCAAGATCCAACTACATAAGTGCAGCACCTTAAATCTACTACTAGTTAACTTGCCTCCCATAATATAATTAATAATAATAAATAAATCTTTATTTTAGATAGCGTTCATATAATATTTTTTTGTTTTTTCTGGGTTTTTTTAGAGCTTTTAAACAAATCTAGGAAACAAATACAAATGTAATGTAACAGAAGCACAAACATTTGTATGGAAACAACAGGAGTGAGGGTCCATGCTCGGGCCAGAGCTTAGGTTATGGGAATTTATGAGATGAGGGTTCGGGTGGTTAACGAGGGATTAAAAAAAAAGAATATTTAATGGTCAAGCCATTCTTTCTCTTAGGGCCTACCGAAAAAAAAAAATTAAAAATGGGAAATTGCTGTCGGCTTGAACCAACCAGGCCGTCTTCTTAGATACAAGGGGTCCAGGGGTGAAGAATGGGACCTGCAGAGGAAAGTCTGGTGCCTGTTGGTGCTGTATTGGGATAACAGATGGTGGATTGTGGTGGAGGAGGGGACGACAACGGAACGCGGGTTAGTTATAGAAGAGTTAAGTAAACTTCTATGCAGTTAATGGTTATAGGCTTGCCTAAAGAAATGGTTTTAAAGAGCACGTTTTTTGAAAACTTTGGAGGTAGGTATATTAGTTTGATAGTCCCAGGGCAGAGCATTCCAGTAGAAATTGGTGCAGCCTCTAGAGAAAAGGGTCTTGGAGAAGGTGAGTGGGAGGTCCGCCTAGGGTTAGAAGGTTTTTAAGGTTAATCCTAGATCACTGGCGGAGATAAAAGGGAGCACGGGGTTGTTGGGGGCGATTGGGTTTATTATTTTATAAGATGAGATTAAAACGAAGAGGAGAGGTAGGGGGGTTGCAGCATTCTACAAGAGCTTAGGATGAGGGTTATTATTATTTTTAAACTGTATTCGAAAGGAGAGGACTGGCAGCCCAGTGCAGGACTGGGCACTGAACTGTAAAGGCAGCACCATTGGTCCCCTTAATCAAAAAACGCAGCTGTGTCAGGCAGAATTTTGGGTTGGTTTCATGGGCTTCCATGTTGGTACTTTTGTCGCCACCTGCTTGTGTAATTCCACAAAAGATACTGGCAAAACTTTTATCATGTACGATATTATTTGAAGCGCTTTCTTGCCTCACTCTTTTGGGTCTCTCTGACACCCATTGGTTTTGAAGCATGGTCAGAATGATTATGGATGGTCGCCATGCCACTCTCTAAGCCTGCTGGCCGCTGCCTCTGCCTCTGCATGCCGCTCTCCCCTAAAGTTGTCAGGGTCAAATTATGGATGGTTATTTTACATGCTATCTAGCTTCATTCTTGTGACTCTGTCATGGGCCAATGTGTGCCCATAATGTCGGCAACATTCCACTAATGGTGCGGATTATTTTATTTTTATTATTATTAAAGCAAAGCCTCAGGGAGGGGGCATCATTGCATGCGCCCTTGTGTTTTCCTGCCCATTTCCCGTTGGCGTTGCCCATCCTTTTCTGAGGTTCCCAGGTCGTTTGGCCAGTTTCCCTGGCAAGGGCCTTGGTCCCCTTGAAAAAATGCTCGAGTCTCCATGACTTCAATGGGGGGTGCGTTATTCAGAAGGCACGGAGCACTCGAAAGGCATTGGGAAAAAGTTCGTCTCGAATAACGAGTACCCGAGGCCATTTTAGTGTGGTTGCTCATTCTCTAATTCCTAACCCACTCGTTCAATGGGGTTTAGGTTATGGGAGTGGAGTGTTGGAATGAACACCCATAACTGTTCAAAATTGCATGCTTGGTAAAACACTGTGTAAATATTTGCATTGATTGTAAACGCAATGGCAAACCTCACACCACACAAATTGCAGACTCACCACGGCCCAATTCCAGAATGTGAATTGTCAGCGATGTGACATGTTCATACTGCATGTAATGGAACACGGTTTTAACAATTAATGTGATTTAATGCAATGTAACTTAAACAGGGTTGTGAACGCAGGCTGGGGCTAATATTGTGTTTCATATTGTTGCTTATTGTAAAATTGCGTATCAACGCATGTAGAAGGCAATGAATTGTAAAATATAAAAGTTTGTTGACGAAAGCTAATGAATAGTGTGCTCCACATAGAGTTTATGTAATGCATTTATAAAACATCGAGGTTCAAGTTTTGCTTTACATTAAACGCGGTGTGGTTTTAAAAAGGGATTTTTTTGTTTTTTTTTTTTTATTAAAAAGGGAAACCTGTCTCAGAAAATGGGTCTAAATAAAACCATTGCCAGATATGTTTGTCTAGAAGTTTACCACTCGTCCCCAGATCATGTTTCTTTACCCCTCTAACGGGACTCTTGGCCTTTTTGTTTTTTCACTTCCATTTTCACTACCCACTTCAAAAAAAATCATAACTTTTTATTTTCCACATAAAGGAGCTCTGTTATGGCTTATTTTCTGGCGTAACAAATTGCACTTCGTAGCCCAAAGGTAATCAAGAGTTCGTGGCGGGGGCGATTTAATATTCCATGGCGTTTGTACTGGGAAGCGGGGCAAAAAAAAGGAAAAAACCAAAAAAAAAAAAAAAAAGAAAAAAAAAAAGAAAAAAAAAAAAGAAAAGAAAAAAAAAAATTCCAAAATGCAGTGAATGAAAAAAATGCGTTTTGGAAAAAAAATAGAAAAAAAAAAAAAAAAAAAAAAAAAAAAAAAAAAACACATTTCTTTTTGCGAAACGGTTTTGTTTTTTTCTTGTGGGCCTTGGCTTGGATTTACAGCTTTCACTGTGTGCCCCAAAAATGACCCAGGTCTATCTATTTATTTCTTTGGGTCTGCTACTTACCGATCAACAGGGATTACCCCCAAACCATTTGTACAGGTGTTTATAATGTGGTTTTCATACATTTAAAAAAATTTTTTGCTTGTTTGTGGTTTTTGTTTAAAAAAAGTATTTTTTTGAAAACCACCTGTACAAAAAATTTTTTTTGTTTATTTTGCCATCTTTCTGGGCGCTAAATCAACTTTTCAGAATTTGGTGACCAGAAGATGTGGGGGTGTTCATTTTTTGGAAACTTTGCTGGACGTTTTCATTGCTATCATTGTTTAGGACTGTACGACCTTTTGAATCACTTTTTATTAATTTTTTTATATTTTCCCAAAAATTTGGCAAAAAAAATGTCTTTTTGGACTTTGGACCGGCTATTTCCGTTACGGGGTTTTTTTTTAAACGACAGTGAAAACCGTTTATTATTATTTTGAGAGAATTGGACATTTTCGGACGCGGCGAGATACCCTAATGTGTTTTATGATTTTTAGGTTTATTAATATTAATATCCAGTCTAGGGGAAAAGGGGGGGGGATTTGAATTTTTCAGGACTTTTTTTTCCTAGGGTACTTTAACCCTAGGGTTGTCTGATCGATCTAACATATACTGCCATTACTGCAATTATGGCAGTATATGGGGATTTTACTCCTATTCATTACAAATGTGCTGAAGAGCACATTTTGTAATGATGGTTTTTTAAAACGAGACAGCATAGGGGGCCTTCGTGAGGAACCGATGATACTGTCATGGCAAGGATCACCGCTCCCCGTTGGACGGTCATCGGGGGAGCGGCGATCCGCGGGCAGGTTTGGGGGATCTTTTTTGGAACGCCTCCGGCAGGCATTGCCGGCGGCTGATCGCCTGTGAATCATTATGCAGCAAAAGACTTACCGGCTATGGAGAGGGCTGGCCCGCGAGCCTCTCCATGCAACGCGGACACGGCGGGGGAAGGGGCTTTGTAATGGGGCTTCCATCATCAAAAAATAACCTTTTGGTTGTTATTTAAAGTCAAGCAGGTGGAGGTTTTTAAAATGGAAGTCAAAGCTCTCCCCTTCCAAGAACACCCGAGAATTGACATCATGTACAGGGACTGATGGAGGGTCTGAGGCAGTGATTTGTTTTGGGTGCAGCAGGGACCCTTAATTACAATGAACGGTGGTGTTTCTGAGGAGACGAGGGATGAGCTTGTTTCAACCTTAAAACTCTCTGTCTGTCTAACTTGGCTTTATAAACAAATTTATACTGAGAAGGTGTTCAGTTGCTGGCAAACAAAGTGGTTTTTTATTATCAATCAATCAACAATGTTTAATGCAATGTTAATGCAGTGTGTGGAACTGTAATCCTAACATTGCATTCACATTGTTATTATGGGTAAACATGTGCTTTTTTTTTAACCCCTTAATGGACCGCCTATCGGGATTCTACGGCTGGTTCATTAAGGGTACTGCGTCTGATGCGACGCCTTTTCTAGGCGGCGCGTTTCAGAAAAGAGATTTCGGGGGACCACGGGGTCTCGGCTGGTGCCGGTGTTCGGGCTGTGATATAAGGCCCAGAACGGCAACTAAACAAACCCGGGATCGGGAAAAAAAAAACCAAAAAAAAAAAACTCCAATCCGGGTGTTTAACCCGTACACGCCCGCGTGGGGTCCAAAGCATGACCGCTGGTACAAGTGTGTCCCCGTGGATCAGGACCCCCCGGTGTGCTTACCTGGGGGAATCCGATTTCCCTCCCTGCCGAAGGCCCGGGTTCCCGATGAGTGGAACCCGAGGCCTGCGGTCTCTGCTCTGTGTCGGGTTTCCGCCTCTGGCAGGACCCGGCTGTCACGTAAACTGCAGGCCTGCGTGGCCTGCTCAGTTTCAGTTTCCTTCCCTTTCCCCTGCACTACCCCCGTTGTAGTTGCTAGTGGTTCCCGGCTTGACATCACGCGGATCGGTGAGGGGCTGCATCACTTATTCCACAAGCCAGCAGGTAAGGAGAAAATGGGAAAAAAAAAAAAGGGGGAATAAAAAAAGGAAAGGCGGGGGAGAATAGAATGACAGAAAGAAAATAACATCCAGTTCCCCTGCCTCTCCCCCCCGTCCCCCCCCTCCCCTGCCCCACCCCGTCCCCTTTCATCCAAGTTACCCCCGCCCCACCCGTCCCCTATTTGGTCTATCCCCGACCCATCTTCCTCTGTCCCATCAGCTACATCCCCTCTTGCCCACCCGGCGGGGGGGAACGACCGGGAAAAAGGAAAAAGGAAAAAAAACGCCCAAAAACGGCCAGAAGAAGGAGACAAGGGGGGCAGGCAAACCCTCCACACAAAATGTCTAAAAAAGTGATCCCACACACAGAGTCGTTCCCTACTATGAACGGCTGCCCCCGCCCCCCTGTTTTTCGCCCAACCCCACACACCCCCCCACTACCGCCCCTCCACCCAAGGCTTCTGGGCCCCACGGAATGTACCCATCCAGTAAGTTATGGCCCCTGAACCATTGTCATCGTTAAATACCTAATAAAAACATGCGGATTTTTTTCCCCTACTTGGTTTTGGCTCCCGGCGAACCGCACTAATCTTGCGCAAAACCCCATCCGGCGCACAAACCCCTCTATACATGGAGTCCCCCGCCCTCGTATGTGACCCGAGAATAAAGATATAATGATTAAAATAGTTTATTTTTAATGACGGTTGAGCTCGCGGGGGACCCACTGCTACCAATCGCAAAAAATAACAAAAATTGAAATGATTTTGTTTGTGTCCCTGTGGACCTCGTTACTTATAATCTCCTGACTCCGGCCTTTTCGCCTCCCACCCCCTAACTTCTTCTACCCATTGTATCTACCCCATCCAAAATTTAAAGCCTCATAAGGTCCGGCCTTACCACACCCCCAAATAAAAAAATGGAAGGGGTGTAACAATGTGACCCACTCCACATTCTGCTGCGAAATGGCCGCCTCCATCCTTCTAATACTCGGCCCGTGGCCCGTACCCCGCAGTTTATAAAAAGAAAAAACATCCAGTGAGCGGCAGTTCTGTGGGCGGAAATGCCTTGTTGATGCCAGAGGTCAGAGGAGAATGGGCAGACTGGTTCGAGCTGATAGAAAGGCAACAGTGACTCAAATCGCCACCCGTTACAACCAAGGTAGGCAGAAGGGCATCTCTGAACGCACAGTACGTCGAACTTTGAGGCAGATGGGCTACTCCGTGAGGCAATCTCAAGTTCAGACACAAGGTAACACACACTTGTCTTCTATAACATCTCATCTAAGCACCCCACCAGTTACCTTATCCTAAACGTGATTAACTATGGAGGCTACATTACATTCTTGGTGTGCTCATGAGTACAAAGGCTACTCCCTACATTGCACACTTGGGTGCTTGACTTGTTTTTTGGATTCCTCTTTTATTCATCTATGTTATATGATACAAATTTACGATTTTTATAATTTAATAAAGTTTATTTTTGTTTTTAAGTAATCAGAACACGTTGTAACTCGTTTTAGTGGTAGTACAATTATTTACAGTGGTATGTTTCTGAGCATTTAAATGTCTTAATTTTTAATAACCATGTACTCCATGACTAAGGACACAGGCTGCTCTGAAACACATTGGATTTCGATGCCTTTCCTCCATGTCTTTTAAAAAAACTCAGTGCATTTAGCATGTAGACATGGTCAGAACAATCTCCTGCAGTTCAAACGAGCATCAGTATGGGGAAGAAAGGTGATTTGATGCCTTGAACGTGGCATGGTTGTTGTGCCAGAAGGGCTGGTCTGAGTATTTCAGAAACTGCTGATCTACTGGGATTTCACGCACAACCATCTCTAGAGTTTACAGAGAATGGTCCGAAAAAGAAAAAACACCCAGTGGCGGCAGTTCTGTGGGCGGAAATGCCTTGTTGATGCAAGAGGTCAGAGGAGAATGGGCAACTGGTTCGAGCTGATAGAAAGTCAACAGTGACTCAAATTGCCACCATTACAACCAAGGTAGGACGAGAGCATCTCTGAATGCACAGTACGTCGAACTGAGGCAGATGGGCTACAGCAGCAGAAGACCACAAGGGTGCCACTCCTTTCAGCTAAGAAACAGAAACTGAGGATACAATTTGCACAAGCTCATCGAAATTGGACAGTAGAAGATTGGAAAAACATTGCCTGGTTGATGAGTCTCGATTCTGCTTCGACATTCGGATGGTAGGGTCAGAATTGGCGTCAACAACATGAAAGCCATGGATCCATCCTGCCTTGTATCAACGGTTCAGGGGTGGTGTGGTGTGTCATGGTGTGGGGAATATTTTCTTGGCACTCTTGGGCCCTTGGTACCAATTGAGCATTGGGCAACGCCACAGCCTACTGAGTATTGTTGCAGACCATGCCATCCCTTTATGACCACAATGTAACCAACATCTGATGGCTATTTCAGCAGGATAATGCGCCATGTCATAAAGCTGGAATCATCTCAGACTGGTTTCTTGAACATGACAATGAGTTCACTGTACTCAAATGGACTCCACATTCACCAGATCTCAATCAATAGAGCATCTTGGGTTGTGGTGGAACGGGAGATTCGCATCATGGATGTGCAGCAGACAAATCTGCGGCAACTGTGTGATGCCATCATGTCAATATGGACCAAAAATCTTGAGGAATGCTTCCAGCACCTTGTTGAATCTATGCCACGAAGAATGAGGCAGTTCTGAAGGCAAAAGGGGGTCCAACCCTTTACTAGCATGTGTACCTAATAAAGTGGGTCGGTGAGTGTATATCTTAGTCTTGTATCGTGGCTTTTTGTCTTTCCTCCTACACAAATGTTCTGTTGCAGTAAAGCATTATCTTTTGTCTAACTGATTCATCATAAAATTCACTGACTTGTTCAGGTATTCCTAACAGAATGATCTCTCTTAAAAGGTGGGTAACGCCAATACTGTTTTGATTTACATTATAATTGATTTGTAATTGAGCTGGCACTCACCACACTCTGCTTGGCAGGGAGCCAGGTAATGTGAATAAAGTTTGTAAAGTGATGAATGGTTCTGATGCTGGCCAAGCATTTGTATCAGCATAGCATAGGCTATAGAAGAACCTCTCAACAGCTAACAGGTGACACTTCAGTTTAAATTTTTCATACATCGTATAAAGTATTAGATTTTTATAAATGGTTTGTAAATTTTGAGAAGATTTTGATCTGGCTCGGGGCATATTTACTAAAACACAGATTTCTTTTTTTGCCAGGGTTAGTCACAATCAGTACAAGTTTGAAAATAGGTTTAGATATTTACCTAAGGCTGTAATTCTTTGAATTAAGTTGGTGTCACGAATATTTATGCTAAGAAAACATGTGAAGTAAAGTTTGGATGTTTCTGTAAACTTTCTTTTTACTGTTTCATGTAGTTTATTTATTTCCCATTACTAGACTAAAACATTAAACTTAACACTTACTCAAACCTCCTCACAAGCCCTTGTGTATTTCTGTTTCTACATTCTAGTTACCATAGTAGTAATATTTTAATCTTTGAATTAAGGCATACTGCCTAATCTACCATATATTAAAAACATAATAGGACGGATTTATTGAAGTGCCTTTGACAATCTTCCATTGTTTCATTTGTATATGCAATTAAAAGGTTGGTCCGAGAGTTATGAAAATTAACTAAAGTGGCCGGAGGGGGCTGCTTAAAAAATAAAGAACTACTTACCTTCTGGCGCCCTGTGGGTGTCCCACGCTGCTGAGGCTCCGGTCCGGGCGCCATGTAAACAAACTTGGCTGATGGAGCAGCGCTGGACTCAGCTTCTGGCCGGCCGTGGCCGGGCACGCCTATCCGTCCCTATTCACGACTTTGTGAATGCGGGCCGGAAGGTTGTCCAGCGCTGCTCCGGCGGCCATGTTTGTTTACATGGCGCCCGGACCGGAGCATCAGCAGTGCAGTACACCCACAGGGCGCCCGAAATAAGTAGTTCTTTTTTTTTAAGCAGCCCCCTCCGGCACTTTACTTAATTTTCATAACTCTCGGGACAACCCTTTAAAGAGTTCTTCCAGTGACATACAACATCCACCAGGGGTCTGTTGTACCCACATTGTGCAACCAAAGTAAATTTAATTTGTCTGGGCTAGCCTACACCAATTTGTAAACCTTCCACCTCACAAAGGGGCGTTTCCTTTGTTAGTTGCACTGCTGTGCCATACATACTAAGAAGCTCTTCCCCAAGTTAAAATGACCTTTCATCACCTCACACCATGAAGATGACATACCATTTTGTAGGGAAGCTACACTGATTCAGGGGCACGTTGAATTATCTTTATAGCCCCCACAGTTGCTGAGATATCAAACCATTATAGTCCTCTGCACTGTCAGAGAGGAGGTGTGTGTTATGATTATTATCACTGACAAGTAGAAGATTATCATAACACATGCCCCCTCTCCTTCTCCACCACCCGCCCTCCTTACTGAACAGGGAGGATTATAATGGTCAAGTACTTATATCTCGCAAGGTGGGGGCTAGAAAGAAATTTGTGTGCTCCCGAAACTGTGTAGCAGTCCCTATAGAATATGTCTGTTCTCTTCATGTGTTGAGGTGTGAAGGTCCCTTCACTCTGTGTTTGGTCTGTCTGACTAAATTGCGTCATAACCTGGCATGAAAAATTGCGTACAAGCCATAATAAATGTCACCAGAGTGCAAAAATGATTTTTTTTTCAAAACTATCTGTTTGGTCCCACACACAGCACTTTCATCTGAGAAGTTACATGGAGTGAACATTTGATATGCCTTGAAAAGAAGTTAGACCAAAATTGGTTTCTCCAAAAGAAAGTATTTACAATATAAAAATAAGGTTTAGAAAAATGTGTCCATAAATTTATTATGGTGGCAAGAACATGATAATTATGTATTGAGCCCATGGCATATTACATTTCTCTTCTTTATGTCACTATATACGAACTGCCATAAATGGCCTACACTTTCAAAACATATGGGTTTCAGCTACCAAGAATTTCTTTTTAATATTTATGGCCTTTTTCAATCATTTGTCACAGGACAAATTAAAAAATTGTTGAAGTCTGTATCACTTTTGCTATTCTGACTGTGAGACCTAATATCTGTATAGTAAAATATACGTGAAAGTGGAATCTTTGACAAGAAATCTATACAAATCACGATAGATGTACACGTTAAGACTACTAGACACAAGTAGTTTTTTATTCATTAGCATATAAATTGCTTCATCTCTCACTTCTCATAGGTTTTCCTTCATTGTCTTTTCAATCCAGGGATAAAAGAAGACACACGTTACATATACACCAGGCTTCATTGCCTGTGCGCAACAAGACCCCAGGAGTCACCCCTTGTAAGACAACTTCGTCCATAAAAAAGCGACTAGTGGTCCTCCACTGTCCCGTAAAGACAAAAGGGAGCAGATTTCACATAATTATGTATACATTTTTAATTAAAAAATCAATATACAGGAAGAAGGTATCAAACAAAATGTTTATTTCTCTGGTTGCTTGCTATCAGTTAACAAACTGGATTACTCATCATGTCTAATAATGACTTAGACACTAGGGTGGGGTATTTATCAGGACTTGCGTCACTAAAGATGTATTGTTAGCACTTGCTATTATTTTCCCCTGTCGCTCCTCCATGCGGGTATGTGGAGGGTGTGAAGGGTTGTGCAGTTGAGGGGGAATGGCGTGACTGGGGCATTCCTATACTCGCGTTGAACATAGCTGCAGCCAGGACTTCTAAAGAGGCGAAGCCTCTTGATGTATTTGGCTTGTTGGAGGGGTGTCGGGCTATCATACACCAGCGCGATAAATAAAACCTGTATAGCTTACCTAGAAATAAGATGGTAGGCTCCTTTCCCACTACGTCAGCAAGCTGGGAGGAGGAAGGGTGAACTGTTCATGCGAACTCCCTGGGCATTGGCGCCAACTTAAACATGGGGAAAGATAGAGCATATCTATCTTTTCTCAGTATAACGGTATGAGGCCAACATGTCTAAGGGACGTGTATTCTGGCTGCCAACTTTACTACCTTCCCACAACGCAGTGTGAAAGGGGCCTTAGTGATGTGGTTGCAGTAATTTTTTAAATGTAAGCTATATATAACATGGAAAAGAATCTTGCACACGAAGCAAATACAATCCAACAAGGGGAACTTGTTTGTGGTAAAATGATGTCTTTATAAAAAAAAACATACAAATAACATTCTGCATAGGGTAACATGTCTGTATAGACTAGGAAGGCCTGGGAAGATAATAACTGTTCCTTAACAATGTTTCCTACCTGACAGCTGTCATTCCACCCCAGGAGTTCCCGCACATAGCTCGTGGTTTAATCGAACACTGAGGTTTCAGGGCTATTACATAGTTTGTTTCATACAGGGAATCAGCTTGGAAGAACACCATCACCACCAGTGCTGGAACAAGGAGACAAAAAATTTATATTCATATATCACTCTATTCTGTACATGTACACAGAGGGCCGAAGAAACATTGGTTCTAAGAAATGTGGAGGATGCAGAAAGAATTTGTAATTGTAAGTTAGGCAGTTTAATATAGCAGACGCTGAATGACAAACGAGTAAATTCAATAAAAACATTCAGCACAAAAATAAAATGAATTAATAATTAATCTTTATTTATATAGTGCCAATAGATGACGCAGCCGCTTGCTGGACATCAACGTGGTGCCGATGGCTGCACACACACTATGTGTTGCAAGCGACCTGACTATGGCTGGAACGGGACCAGGGGGAGCCGAAATGGAGCCGGGGCTGAAGACAGAAGAGGACCTGCGGGGGCCTCAGAAAGGTATGTACATTGGGTTTTTCAGCCCTTTTTTTTTCGCTTATACTCAGGACATATACGGTAGTAAAATAATACATTTTATTTACCTTGAGTTTCTCCCCATCCTTTACGTTACATTCAGATTTATCTGTACCACATAATTAAGGGTTGGTAGCAAGCCGGAGAATTATCTGTTATTACGGCTGGGCTGGAGAAGAAACAGCAGTGAGGTTTATGGTTCCAGTAAAACTGCAGTGCCATGACAGGTTTTGTTTTTTCCTTCTTTCAGTGTACTACCCAAACAAACCATGGCTTTTATTCAATGGGTTCATTACAATCATGGAAATAAAAATTATATGCTTTTATATGTAACTACCCTTTTTCATACTTTGGTGTATAGACTTGTGTATTTTGACAGCGAAATTGACCTAATAACCACTGTTGATATGTCATGATCTGCAGGGTGTTTAGCTGCCTTGAGTTTCTCATGGCCCCAGTATGGTGGCATCATCCAGAAATCAACTTTGTTGCTAGATGTAAATGTATTTGTCATTACATATAAATCATGGAGGCAGGAACTCATCACTGAAGTCATCCTCCCCAGCTTCGACCTCCTCTGATGTAAAAGAACTAGTCTGTAGAAGTCTGTTGAATGAAGTCAATGATAATAGAGAGTTTGAGTCCTGACCTCAGTACTGAGATCTCCACCTTCATTATGCAGCCAATTTACATCTCACTCGAGAGAAACATGCTTTGAGTATGCAAAACTGGCAGTGGTTGGTTAGGTCAATTTCTGCTGACAGGTTCACTTAAAATTATTTACCTGTATGACTGTGCGAAGGATAGCATAGAGAACTTGTGAAAAAGACTCCAAACTGTATAAAGGTAAATGAATCACACAACAGTTCATATAAAACACAGTAAATTGCAAGCAAAGTCAGTCTACTATGTCAGTTATTATCAATGTACATTATGGGTTTCCTACAATGCACTGCTAGTAAAAGTGCTCTAAGCTTGTGTAGATTTTTTGATTTCTACAATGCCAATACCCTTGTTTAGCCTTTTTGTAATTCAGTTTGTCCTGGATAGACAACTGCGTACACAATACTTTTTGGAGTGGCGTACGCGTAAATGTGTGTTACATAAAACAAATACATTTATTTATAAGAGATTTACCATGTACAGTGTTGTTTGAATAATCTTCAATTTCAGCAAGGCAATATCTGCTTTTCTGCGGTTCCAAAAATAACTTTTCAACATCACAAACTTGCTTGAAGGTTCATCCCTTTTTCCAAGTGGATTCCAGCATACCCTTGTAGGATGCAGGTCTATTAGACTGTGTACCAAAACATTATAATTACAATTGAAAATATGAAATTTTTGATATTTTAATATACTGTGCTACTTTGAAATAAACATTGCTTAATTCAGGAACACGATTGTCATATTCACTTACAATTACACGACTAAAACTGTACACACAATTTACAACACACCATCATATACACTGCACACACCAAATATAAGAAATACTGAATATATGTGCACATAAATTTTATAGCCCACCCCAATCTAACTGCTCAATATTGAAACATGCCCAAGGACTACACCACACATAAATATTTACCACAACATGAATATACTGTACATAAATATATACGAGCATGATATATAATGCACTATAACTATATAGCAGCATAAAAATATCACTACAGTACTGCAATAGTGAGTTCAGTAGCCCCTCCCATCTTACTGTTACTATTACTTATCTCCTGCCACAATCCCATGGCTTTCTTCGCTCTCTACTGTCAGGCTCCTTTAAATACCAATCTGCAAATGCTGCAATACGTGCACCTGCATTATAATTGCCGCACAGACACATGTCCCACCTACCATGCTTTATATAAATTGTACATGCATCTTCACATACACCATTGATTCTCTCACTTCCATATAGACTCACAACACTGCCCGGCTGGACTGCACTAAGGAATCAACTCAATCAATCAATCAATCAATCAATCAATCGTTGTACCCCGTAAATGCAAATAAGAGTGAGTTCAGTGTCTATTGCCAAGAATAGAACACAGTGAAATGCAGTGAATGTCTCTCAAAGAAATATCTGACTGCTGCTATTACTTGCTTGTAAAAGGCAATACTTTTCAAATTGATTGAGCAATTTCTCTCAACAATGATTTACTTTAAAACAAATTCCTATGGCAGTACACAACGAAATTTTTGAACTTGCAATATACGTAAATAAAAAATGTTTAAAGGACCTTTTTTCATTTTTTAGTATTTTCAGAGGTTTATTTTAAAGTTACAAAAACTGGGATAATTTTTTTTTTTTTAAGTGTGTAGTATATATTTGTTCCAAGTTTTCAACTTTATAATTAATCACGTTAATGTGTGATGGCGTGTTGATATATATATCTATTAAAGTCTCAGTGCAAACTGTGCAGTATGGCAATGTTTGTTAATTATATGAGAGGGCATAATAGATATAGGAATGTGGTGAAATTTTAACACTATTTATTTCATGTTACTGTGTTTGTAATTTTGTTTTTCATTTATATGTGCCCATGAGGTAATTTTCGTTTTTAGTTTTCACCGTAATTGGGGTAAGTGGTGGTAAGCAAGCCAAACACCAACATCTCTTATTAACTCCTACAGACTGCAGATGCAGGGTAATCAGTTACTGAGGCACTAGTGATAGAAGCCGGCAGCCGCGAAGCGGCTCCTTGCATTGACCTGCAATAGTGCTACTTCATTACTTTTGCTCCATGCAGTGAACGAATACCAAAGGCAGAAGCGTTAATAAACCATATGTGTGTCCAGCGTGTCTGATAGTGTAGACATGGTACTGTTCCCAGCTTCTAATGCGCTCCCGCTTAATTCGAGACCTGTCCTGTGACATCTTTTTCAACCAGTGAGTGGTCATGATTGAGTTAATTCCATGTATATACTTCACAATTATGTTTTGTGTATAATAGATCTATATTTTTGGTTATGTTGCTGCGTACATAATTTGTACAGAATACTCAATGGACTGATCTGTGCTTGAAATATATTATCTTGTTGTATATATCACAACTGTATTTTCATATTCTTAATATTTCAGAATGACTAAAATACCGGATTGACACATGACATTTATTTTTTTTTTAATAACTTTCTATCAGTGTCAGCAGTGAGAACCCATGGCGATCGATCAATGTTCACCACAAATGTAATGTAAAGTCTGAAAAAAAAAACACCATAGGTCATTAAATCATTTAATTTTTAATAGACAATTCAATTTAGAGCGTAACAGCACTGAAAGGTTCGGTCAATCTTTTGTAAACTAAAATAAACTTCATTTTATTTGTGTTTACTACTCACCTTATAGTAGCTTTATCTGCAGTAATACATACTACCACATAAGCCATCTAATATATAAAGCTGAGCGTATATGCTGTGTGTATATAGTAGAGTCCGCTAAGGAATCTGACAGTCACATTTACAGTCACCAATTTTACACGTCATTGCCTTGACTTCAGGGACACCTTAGACCAACGTTTTGACTCCACATTTTACTCAGCACTTCCAAAATGGTCGTCACTTATTCCCACCATATACAGAAGCACCCAATTGTCTTGCTGCTGCGCTGCGGCAGTTGAGCCTGTATTGTTGCCCAGACGCGCAGCCACAGGTCATTAATAGAGCTCATGAGCTTTTGATTGAGGTTACTATAGCACCAGTGAGGGGCAACCTTTGAGTGGTGTGTCAAAATTCGCCAAAAAAAACGAGCAAAACTCGGGGTGCGGGTGTCACCTTGACAAAAAAACAACATTTCCACCACCGCCTTGTGATGTTTAAATAATAATAGGTAAATTAATTAATCTAGGGTACTTAAATCCTAGGTGGTGTGATTGATCCACCATGATACCAAAGCATGGCAGATAGGGGGATTTTCCACATAATCTATTTAGTCAATGTGCTGGATAATCTCTCAGCCTTCCGGCTCCTGCACCTCGGCTGTGTATGTAGGAGCCGAGGATTTATAAACTTTAAATCTCCGCGGCCGCGTGTCACTGAAATGGCTATGCGTGTCAGCACTGACACACGTGTCAGGTTGGCCTCACGCTATAGAAAATGGGTTTATTGTTATATGTGTGAGGCAGCGGGTTAGAGATAGGATAGGGGCAGAATTATCAGAATATCAGAGGTAAAACTGGTAGACAGTTGCCCAATGGAAACAAAAATCAGAGACCAGCAGTAATAGTTGTGCAAAAATTGAAACTTGAGCTCTGATTTGGATTTCGCCATGGCCAAACTAGGTAAGAAGTTTGCTCTCAGACACTTCTGACAAATCTTCCATAGACATATGACAGTACAGAAACAGAGAGTCCCATGTGGAATGAGAGAATGTCAAGAGGCCAAGACAGTCAATGGAAGGAGAGTGCCGAGGAGTGTACCCTGCTATTAAAACTTGCTACTCAAGCCCCCCAACATGTTTCGCCGAATACACGGCTTCATCAGGGGTAACGGGCTAAGCCCGGGAAATAGGGCTAAGCCCGTTACCCCTGATGAAGCCGTGTTAGGGGGCTTGAGTAGGCATGTAGACATGATCAAGACAATCTCCTGCAGTTCAAACCGAGCATCAGTATGGGGAAGAAAGGTGATTTGAGTGCCTTTGAACGTGGCATGGTTGTTGGTGCCAGAAGGGCTGGTCTGAGTATTTCAGAAACTGCTGATCTACTGGGATTTGCACGCACAACCATCTCTAGGGTTTACAGAGAATGGTCCGAAAAAGAAAAAACATCCAGTGAGCGGCAGTTCTGTGGGCGGAAATGCCTTGTTGATGCCAGAGGTCAGAGGAGAATGGGCAGACTGGTTCGAGCTGATAGAAAGGCAACAGTGACTCAAATCGCCACCCGTTATAACCAAGGTAGGCAGAAGAGCATCTCTGAACGCACAGTACGTCGAACTTTGAGGCAGATGGGCTACAGCAGCAGAAAACCACACCGGGTGCCACTCCTTTCAGCTAAGAACAGGAAACTGAGGCTACAATTTGCACAAGCTCATCGAAATTGGACAGTAGAAGATTGGAAAAACGTTGCCTGGTCTGATGAGTCTCGATTTCTGCTGCGACATTCGGATGGTAGGGTCAGAATTTGGCGTCAACAACATGAAAGCATGGATCCATCCTGCCTTGTATCAACGGTTCAGGCTGGTGGTGGTGGTGTCATGGTGTGGGGAATATTTTCTTGGCACTCTTTGGGCCCCTTGGTACCAATTGAGCATCGTTGCAACGCCACAGCCTACGGGTTTCTTGAACATGACAATGAGTTCACTGTACTCAAATGGCCTCCACAGTCACCAGATCTCAATCCAATAGAGCATCTTTGGGATGTGGTGGAACGGGAGATTCGCATCATGGATGTGCAGCCGACAAATCTGCGGCAACTTTGTGATGCCATCATGTCAATATGGACCAAAATCTCTGAGGAATGCTTTGAGCACCTTTTTGAATCTATGCCATGAAGAATTGAGGCAGTTCTGAAGGCAAAAGGGGGTCCAACCCGTTACTAGCATGGTGTACCTAATAAAGTGGTCGGTGAGTGTATATCTTAGTCATTGTATCCTGTGGCTTTTCTCTGTCTTTCCTCCTACACAAATGTTTCTGTTGCAGTAAAGCATTATCTTTTGTCTAACTGATTCATCATAAAATTCACTGACTTTGTTCAGGTATTCCTAACAGAATGGATGCTCTTTTAAAAGGTGGGTAATGCCAAATACTGTTTTGATTTACACTTATAATTGATTTTTAATTGAGCTGGGACTCACCACCCTCTGCTGGCAGGGAGCCAGGTAATGTGAAATAAAGTTTTGTAAAGTGATGAAATGATTCCGAATGCTGCCAAAGGCATTTGTATCAGCATAGCATAGGCTATAGAAACCTCTCAACAGCTAACAGGTGACAGCTTCAGTTTAAATTTTCCAGACATCGTATAAAAGTATTAGATTTTTATAAATGGTTTGTAAATTTTGAGAAGATTTTGATCTGGCTCGGGGCACTCTTAAAACACAGCTTCTTTTTTTGTCAGGGTTAGTCACACTCAGTAACAAGTTTGAAAATAGGTTTAGATATTTTACCTAAGGCTGTTAATTCTCTGAATTTAAGTTGTGTCACATGATATTTATGCTAAGAAAACATGTGAAGTAAATGTTTGGATATTTCTGTAAACTTTCTGTTTTACTGTTTCATGTAGGTTTATTTATTTCCCATTACTAGACTAAAAACATTAAACTTAACCTTACTCAAACCTCCTCACAAGCCCTTGTGTATTTCTGTTTCTACTTTCTAGTTACCACTAGAATCCATCCCTATTCACAACATTGTGAATGCGGGCTGGAAGGTTGTCGGTTCCGGCCGGAAGCTGAGTCCAGCGCTGCTCCGGCGGCCATGTTTGTTTACATGGCGCCCGGACCGGAGCATCAGCAGCGTGGTACACCCACAGGGCGCCGGAAGGTAAGTAGTTCTTTATTATTTTAAGCAGCCCCCTCCGGCCACTTTACTTAATTTTCATAACTCTCGGACAACCCCTTTAAAGAAGTTCTCCAGTGACATACAACATCCACCAGGGGTCTGTTGTACCCACATTGTACAACCAAATGTAAATTATAATTTAGTCGTGGCTGCTAGCCTTACACCACTTTGTAAACCTTACACCTCACAAAGGGGCGTTTCCTTTGTTAGTTGCACTGCTGTGCCATACTAAGAAGCTCTTCCCCAAGTTAAAAATGACCTTTCATCACCTCACACACATGAAGATGAACATACCATTTTGTAGGGACTGCTACACTGATTCAGGGGCACTTTGAATTTTCTTTATAGCCCCCGCAGTTGCTGAGATATCAAACCATCATAGTCCTAGGCACTGTCAGAGAGGAGGTGCTGGGAGAAGGTGTGTGTTATGATAATCTTCTACTTGTCAGTGATAATAATCATAACACATGCACCCTCTCCTTCTCCAGCCCCTCCTTACTGACCATGGAGAGGATTATAATGGTCAAGTATCTTATATCTCAGCAAGCGTGGGGGCTAGAAAGAAAATTTTGTGCTCCCGAAACTGTGTAGCAGTCCCTATAGAATATTCTGTTCATCTTCATGTGTGTGAGGTGCTAGGTCCTGTCTGACATAAAATTGCGTCATAACCATGGCATGAAAAACTTGCGTATGATTTTTTTTTTTTCAAAACTATCTGTTTGGTCCACACACAGCACCTTATCCTGAGAAGTCACATGAAAGTGAAACATTTGATATGCCTTGAAAAGAAGGTAGACCAAAATATAGTTTCTCCAAAAGAAATGTATTTACAATATAAAAATAAGGTTTAAGAAAAATGTGTCCAATAAATTTTATTATGGTGGCAAGAACATGATAATTAATGTATTTGAGCCCATGGCATATTACATTTCTCTTCTTTATGTCACTAAATATACGACTGCCATAAATGGGCCTAAACTTTCAAAACATATGGTTCAGCTACCAAGAATTTCTTTTTAATATTTATGCCTTTTTCAATCATTTGTACAGGACAAAATTTAAAAACTGTTGAAGGTCTCATATCACTTGTGCTATTCTGACTTGTGTGACATCAATATTCTGCATAGTAAAATATACTTGAAAGTGGAATGCTTTGACAAGAGTATCTATACAAGATCCGATAGATGTACACGTTAAGACTACTAGACACAAAGTAGTTTTTTATTCATTAGCATATAAATTGCTTCATCTATCACTTCTTCATTAGTTTTCCTTCATTGTCTTTTCAATCCATGGGATAAAAGAAGACACACGTACATATACACCAGGCTTCATTGCCTGTGCGCAACCAAGACCCCAGGAAGTCACCCCTTGTAAGACATACTTCGCTCCATCAAAACAGACTAGTGGTCCTCCACTGTCACCCTGTAAGACAAAAGGGAGCAGATTTCCACATAAATTATGTACATTTTTTAATTAAAAAAATCAATATACAGGAAGAAGGTATCAAAACAAAATGTATTATTTCTCTGGTTGCTTGCTATCAGTTAACAAACTGGATTACTCAATCATGTCTAATAATTGACTTAGACACTTGGGTGGGGTATTTATCAGGACTTCTGCGTCACTAAAGATGTATTGTTAGCACTTGCTATTATTTCTCCTTCGCCTCCTCCATGCCAGGGGTACGTGGAGGGGTGTGAAGGGTTGTGCCGTTGAGGGGGAATGGCGTGACATGGGGCATTCCTATACTCGCGTTAGAACATTAGCTGCAGCCAGCGACTTCTCAAAGAGGCCGAAGCCTCTTGATGTATTTGGCTGTGTTGGAGGGGTGTCGGGGCTATCATACGCCAGCGCGATAAATAAACACTGTATAGCTTTACCATAGAAATAAGATGGTAGGCTCCTTTCCCACTACGTCAGCAAGCTGGGGAGGAGGAAGGGTGAACACTGTTCATGCGCGACTCCCTGCTGCATGGCACCCAGCCTTAAACATGGGGAAAGATAGAGCATACTCTATCTTTTCTCAGTGTACGGTATGAGGCCACACATGTCTAAGGGACGTGTATATCTGGCTGCAAACTTTATACACATTCCCACAACTGCAGTGTGAAAGGGGCCTTAGTGATGTGGTTGCAGTAATTTTTTAAATGTAAGCTATATATCACATGGAAAAGAATCTTGCACAAGAAGCAAATACAATCCAACTCCAAGGGAACTTGTTTGTGGTAAAACTTGAGGTCTTTATAAAAACCAATACAAATAACATTCTACATAGGGATACATGTCTGTATAGACTAGGAAAGGCCTGGGAAGATAATAACTGTTCCCTAACAATGTTTCATACCTGACAGCTGTCATGTCCACCCAGGAGATTCCCAGCACATAGCTCGTGGCTTTTAACTCGACCACTGAGGTATTCAGGGCTATTACATAGTTTGTTTTCAATCACAGGGAAATCAGCTTGTTTAAGAACACCATCACCACCAGTGCCTGGAACAAGGAGACAAACAATGTTTATATTCATATATCACTCTATTTCTGTACTTGTACACAAGAGGGCCGAAGAAACATTGGTTCTAAGAAATGTGGAGGATGCAGAAAGAATTTGTAATTGTAAAGTTAGGCAGTTTAATATAGCAGACCTGAATGACAAATGAGTAACATTCAAAAAAACATTCAGCACAAAAATAAAATGATATTAATAATAAATCTTTATTTATATAGTGCCAATAGATGACGCAGCCGCTTGCTGACATCATAGTGTGTGCCGATGGCTGCACACACACTATGATGTTGGCAAGCGGCTGACGTCATGGTCTGTGCAACGGGACCATGCGGGGAGCCGAAAGATGGAGCCGGGGCTGAAGACAGAAGAGGACCTGCGGGGGGCATCAGAAAGGTAAGTACATTGGGATTTTTCATAGACTCGTGTATAAACAGACTTTGGGTTTTTTAGCCCTTTTTTTTCGCTTATACTCGAGGATATATACACGGTAGTTAAAATAATACATTTTATTTACCTTGAGTTTCTCCCCATCCTGTTACGTGACATTCAGATTTATCTGGTACCACATAATTAAGGGTTGGTAAGCAAGCCGGGAGAACTTTATCTGTTATTACGGCTGGGCTGGAGTAGAAACAACAGTGAGGTTTATGGTTCCAGTAAAACATGCAGTGCCATTGACAGGCTTTGTTTTTTCCTTCTTTCAGTGTACTACCCAAATAACACATGGCTTTTATTCAATGGGTCATTACAATCATGGAAATAACAAATTTATATAGCTTTGTTATATGTGAGTACCCTTTTTCACACTTTGGTGTATAGACTTGTGTAACTTGACAGCAGAAATTGACCTAATAAACCACTGTTGATATGTCATGATCTGCAGGGTGTTTAGCTGCTTGATGTTTCTCATGGCCCAGTATGGTGGCATCATCCAGAAAATCAACTTTGTGCTAAGATGTAAATTGTATTTGTGCATTACATATAAAGTCATGGAGGCAGAGAACTCATCACTGAAGTCATCCTCCCCAGCTTCAGACCTCCTCTGATGTAAAAAAAACTAGTCTGTAGAAGTCTGTTGAATGATGTCAATGATAATAGAGGAGTTTTGAGTCCTGACCTCAGTACTGAGATCTCCACCTTCATTATGCAGCCAATTTACATCTCATTGGAGAGAAACATGCTTTGAGTATGCAAAACTGGCAGTGGTTGGTTAGGTCAATTTCTGCTGACAGGTTCACTTTAAATTATTTACCTGTATAACTGTGCGAAGGAAAGCATAGAACTTGTGAAAAAAGACTCCAAACTGTATAAAGTGTAAAATGAACTCACACAACAGTTCATATAAACACAGTAAATTGCAAGCAAAGTCAGTCTACTATGTCAGTTATTATCAATGTACATTATGGGGTTTCCTACAATGCACTGCTAGTAAAGATGCTCTAAGCTTGTGTAGATTTTTTGATTTCTACATAATGACAATACTCCTTTGTTTTAGGCCTCTTTGTAATTCAGTTTGTCCTGGATAGACAACTGCGTCTGGCGTAACTCTAAATGTGTGTTACATAAAACAAAATACATTTATTTATAAGAGTATTACCATGTACAGTGTTTTTTGAATATTACCTCTTCAATTTCAGCAAGGCAATATCTGCTTTTCTGGGTTCCAAAAATAACTTTTCAACATCACAAACTTGCTTGGAAGGTTCATTCCCTTTTTCCAAGTGGATTCCAAGCACTACCTTGTAGGATGCAGGTCTATTAGACCTGTGTACCAAAACATTATAATTACAATTGTAAAAATATGAAATCTTTTGTATATTTTAATATACTGTGCTACTTTGAAATAACATTGCTTATATTCAGGAACACGATTGTCATATTCACTTTACAATTACACAGACTAAATACATGCTACACACACATTTACATACACCATATATACACTGCACACACCAAATATAAGAAATACTGAAATATATGTGCACATAAATATTTATAGCCACACCCATCTAACTGTCCAATATTGAAAACATGCCATCAAGGGATATACCACACACATAAATATTTACCAACAGTGAATATACTGTACATAAATATATAGCAGCAGGATATATAATGCACTATAACTATATAGCAGCAATAAAAATACTGCACAACAGTACTGCAATAGTGAGTTCAGTAGCCCCTCCCACTTCATTACTGTTAACTCATTACTTATCTCCTGCACAATCCCATGGCTTCTTCTTCCTCTACTCAGGCTCCTTTAAATACAATATGCAGATGCTTGACCGCACAGACACATGTCCACCTACACTGCTTTTATAATCAATTGTACATGCATCTTACACATACAATTGATTCTCTCACTTCCATATAGACTCACAACCTGCCACCTGGCTGATGCACTAAGGACTCACTCACTCAATCAATCAATCAATCGTTGTACCCCTAAATGCAAATAAGAGGTGCAGTTCAGTGTCTATTGCCAAGAATATACACAGTGAAATGCAGTGAATGTCTCTCAAAAGACATACTACTGGCTATTGCTTTGCTTTAAAAAGGCAATACTTTTCAAATTGATTTGAGGCAATTCTCTCAAAAGGATTTACTTTAAAACAAATTCCTATGGCAGTACACAAAGAATTTTATGAACTTGCAATATACGATAAATAAAAAATGTTAAAGGACCTTTTTTCCTTTTTAGTATTTTCGGGGGTTAAAGTTACAAAAACTGGAGAATTTTTTTTTTTTAAATGTGTAGTATATATTTTTCCAGTTTTCAACTTTATAAATGAATTCCCTAATGTGTGATGGTCGTTTTGAGTCTCAGGCAAACTGTGTCAGTATGGCAGTGTTTTTTAATAAATTTACCATTATCTTCTATTAAGATTCTGTTTGTGTAATTGTAACGGATAACACAAAGCATTTACAACATAAATGTCACTTATAGAAGCGCAAGAAATTTGGCATGGCTCAGCTTAGTAAATCAGCTGATAAATGATTCTTGGTTCAATAAATGTGCCCTTGGGACTTATTGGATAGACCTTGATTATTTAGCAGTAATCAAAAGGTCGATGGTGTCACTATGTAATTCCATCACATTGAAATTAAGAGAAGACGTCTTGATCTTATGCAAATGATGGGACCAGAAGGTGTTCATTATAGAACAGAATACATTAGATGGCTAGGAAAAAATTAAATATGTTAAAAAAACATTGGGAGAATGTATTATCAAGGGAGTGGAGACTGCTATGTATTGTGTGTCTAGGACAGTGATGGGCAACCTTTTGAGCTTGGTGTGTTAAAATTCGCCAAAAAAAACAAGCATAACTCGGGTGGTGTGTCACCTTGACAAAAAATAATTTTGTGATATTTATAGTTTAAATAATAAATATGTATAATCATTTAACTTCTATTGTACTTAAATCCTAGGTTGTGTGATTGATCCTACCATGTACTACAGTATGGCAGTATATGGGGATTTTCCACATAATCTATTTATTACAATGTGCTGGACAATCTCTCAGCCTCCCGGCTTCTGCACCTGGCCGTGTAGGAGCCGAGGATGAAACTTAACTCTCCGGCGGCCGCGTGTCACTGAAAATGGCTATGTGTGTCAGCACTGACACGCGTGTCATAGGTTGGCCATCACTGGTCTAGTACATAGGCCAAATGATAAATTTGGTCCTGAAGTATTACTCCATTTTCTACACAGCCCCCTTTTAAAATCAGACTAAACACCCACATGCACAAAACTAGAGTGAGTGGCATTGAACTCAAATCCAGGGCTTTATATATTCTCCCCTTGAAACTCACTGGGGGTTATTTATCATTGGTTTTGCTGGGATTATTGCATCAAAAATTCACCAGAATTTTGTATCTCTGCTTTTTCATGTGCAAAAGTCGCAAAGGGCAATTCTTGCCAAACAAAAATAGAAGCGCAACCATTTAAAAAGTCACTCCAGCCTCTTACTAGCATATTTGAAGCATATGCTTTGTTTTTACCTTCCAGGACTTTTTATGAAACTTTTTGACAAAAGTTGCAAAATTAGCCAGCAGTGCAGAAGAACACTGATTTATTAAAGTGCCCCAAGCACTTATAAGCAGTGGCGCTCTAAAGATTGTCCCAAGGAGCCTGCCCAATGATAGATAACCCCAATGTACATATGCTCACATTTTCTTTGGAAAACTACAATGCTCCGCTCCTTTATAGAGACAGAACAATGGATTGCGTTGGACTTTTGTTTACTTGTACATTTTAATGGAACCTAAAAAAGACTCCATGTTTCGGAACCAGGCCTAGAACAAATCACATATTTATTTGTTTTTTAATTATATTGAGAAATATTAATGTTTATTTCTAAATATTTATTCATATTTTATGTGTTTGTATTTTGTTTTTACTTTATATGTGCCCCATGAGGTAAATTTTCGTTTTAGTTTTCACCTGTAATTGGGGTGTAAGTGGGGTAAGAGCAAACCCAACATCTCTGATTAACTCCTACAGATTGCAGATCCAGGGTTCATGTTACTGGCAGCTCTATAGAGCCGGCAGCACAGCCGGCTCCTGCATTGACTGCATAGTGCTACTTCAGTTACTTTAGCTCAATGCAGTGAAGAAATACAAAGGCAGAAGCGTTAATAAACCATAGGGTGTCCAGCTGTGTCTGATAGTGAAGACATGGTCCTGTTCCCGCTCTAATCGCTCCCGCTCTAATTCGAGACCTGTCTCTGTTGACATCTTTCATCAGTGAGTGGTCATGATTGAGTTAATTCATGTATATCCTTCACAATTATGTTTTGTGTTTATAAATAGATCTATATTTTGGTTATGTTCCTGGTATATATTTGTGTACAGAATATAATGACTGATCTGGTTAAATATATTATCTTGTTGTATATATCACAACTGTTATTCATATTACTTAATATTTCAGAATGACTAAAATACAGGATTGACACATGACATTTATTTTTTTTTTTAAATACCTTTCTAAGCAATGTGCAGCAGTGAGAACCCACTGGCGATCGATCAATGTTCCACCACAGAAGTGTAAATTAAAGCTGAAAAAAAAACAACCATAGGTCATTAAATCATTAATTTTTATAGACAAACATTCAAATTTAGAGATACAGCACTGAAAGGTCTGTCAAATCTTTTGTCAATAAAATAATATCTTTTTTTATTTTGTGTTACTACTCACCTGTAAGAGCTATTATCTGCAGTAAAATACTACACACATAGCCATCTAATATATAAAGCTGAGGGTATATGTGTGCGTATATATGTATGTCCGCTAAAGGAATCTGTAAGTCACGTTTACAGTCACCAAATTTTACACAGTCATTGCCTTTGACTCAGGGAACCTCTTAGACCACGTTTTGAGCCCACATTTTCACTCAGCACTTTCCAAATTTCACTTATTACCCACCATATACAGAAGCCATTGTCTGCTGCTGCTGCTGCGGCAGTTGAGCCGTGATTGTTTGCTGTTCTGCCACAGGTCATTAATATGAGCTCTGAGCTTTGATTGGTTACTATAGACAATGGGTATAAGATTCTTATGTGTGAGGCAAGCTGGGTAGAGATAGAGATAGGGGCAGAATTATCAGAAGTATCAGAGGTAAAACTGGCCCAGTTACCCATGGAAACAAATCAGAGACCAGCTGTAACAGTTGTGCAAAAATGAAACTTGAGCTCTGATTGGTTGCCATGGCCAACTAGAGCAGTTCTGCTCTCAGACACTTCTGACAAATCTCTCCATAGACAAAGTGACAGTCAGAAACAGAGAGTCAGTGGAATGAGAATGTCAGAGGCACAGACAGTCACTGGAAGGAGAGTGCCCGAGACCGACAATCACTAGAATGAGAGGGCCCAATCCCGACAGTCGCTGGAATGAGAGTGCCTGAGACAGACAGTTGCTGGAATGAGAGTGCCCGCGACCGACAGTCACTGGAATGAGAGTGCCCGAGAGCCCGAGACAGGCAGTCACTGGAATGAGAGTGCCCGAGAAAGACAGTCACTAGAATGAGAGTGGCCCGAGACCCACAGTCACTGGAATGAAAGTGACCGAGACACAGTCGCTGAAAGAGACTATCAAAGACAGTCACTTAAAGAGACTGCTAGAGACAGACAGTGTCAGTGACAGAGACGGTCAGTGACAAAGACAGTCAAAGACAGTCTGAGTCAGTCTATAAATACATATAAAATATTTTTGTTAACCCATTTTATTTTGCTACAGTAAGAGCAGTAATTTACTATCCCAGGCTGCAAATATAACAAAGGGCTTAAACCCATCACTTCCAGCCTTTGTTTGTTTACAGGCACATGGCAGTTATCCAGACAGGAGCACAGGCCTCTGTAAACAAACAGACAAAATGTCTGGGTAATGGGTGGCGCAGAGGCCCTGATATATATATACTCCATAGAGTCTATTACGTTCCCACCAGTCTGGCTAATATGTTTCCCCACCTACCCAACAGCTGCTTCAGAGGCTGTAATGCTCTGGGTGATATGGCTCACATATGGTGGCACTGCCCCCTGGTCGCCTCTCTCTAGAACAGCGTTTAGACCCTCATCCATTCTGTATTAGGTAATGTGACCCCGGTAACCCCAGCTGTACTCCCACTAGGGGATAAACCAGTGAGGGTTTTTTCAATAAAACTTTGTTGAAACTAAAATCAATTAGAACATGAGAAGAAGTAGAGCTAAGTATTACTGGCAGGGAAACAGAACGGATAAACTTGTAGCCAACAAAATTAAAAATAAATGCTCTAAACAAAAAATACTCTATATCTTAGACAAAAACAACTAAAAAGTCACTAACCCTCATTCAATAGCAAATACATTTTCTGACTATTATAAAATGTGTATATAATTTGAAAAAGATTGTGAAAAAGATGACATTCCCTAATTTCGCAACCAACATAGGAGTTAATCAATGACTTTAACTCACATCTCTCACTTCCCAAAATTACAGCAATTAGAACAACAACAATAAAAAACATTAAATCTACCTAGCTAGCACTGAGGAATTGGAGTCAGCAATTATAAATTCTAAAAACAATAAAGCACTTGGCCCATACCAGACATACAAATGAATATTTTAAGACATTTAAAAACACCTTTCTTCCTAAATTAAACCTTATAATTTAAAAGAAGGATATCCCTGAAGAAATGCTACAATCCTTAATTATAACCCTTCCCAAGCCCGGCAAAGCCCCAGACAAACAAATGAACTTCAGGCCATATGAACTTTTTACTTTGTGGCTTTTTACTTGATGTGTTCACAAATGGATTAATAAAGGAGCAAGCTGTTTTTACGGAGCTGGATGTATCAACCCTTTTTCTTTACTTGCATTGCCCTGCCTCCTTGTTCCTGATTGACAGGCTATTATATGAAATTATGGTGACAGGTTACCTTTATAGTAAAATAAATCAAATAATATAATTACTGTATATACTCGAGTATATTTGTACTGAAAAAATGTAACTTGGCTTATACTCGAGTCTATTAAAAAATTAACACTGTACTCACCTTTCCAAAGTCCCCAGTAGGTCCTCTTCTTGCTTCCTATGCTCCACTGCCTCTTCAGCTTCTTCCACTCCTCTTCGGCTTCTCTTTGGGTCGTTCCGCTCCTCTTCAGGACCCCTTGCAATGTCAGTGGCTCACAAACAATGACATAGGCAAGCGGCTGCCATCATTGTGTGTGCCGGCCGAGAGTGAAGACCCGAAGAGAACCGTACGACCTGAAGAGGAGAACACCGAAGGACCAGAAAAGGATCTGAAGCAAGAAGAGGACATACAGGGGGCTTCGGGAAGGTGTTAATTTTTTTTTATTAAAAGCTTGGCATACTCGGGGCAGAGGCTGGCAGGCTATATACTCCAAGATGGCGGCCACCCGACCCTAAAGTCAGAAGTTACACCAGGACTGATAAGAGACAGGTTAGACTTATGTCTGTGAAATGCTCTATTTTTGTTACTAAGAGTGAATTAGAGATTGTGTTTTTTTAATTTCCTGAGTTCATATAAGAAACTTGTCTTCCTTTGAATACCCCTTTAATGGAACTTTGTTGTAATACCACAAACTACCAATGGTTTAAGTAGGTTCTTGGGTATTTTGACTACATATAACATAGTCTTCTACCAAACTAAACCAAAACTAAAATGCTGTTGATATTTCTTGGTCTTTTAAATATTGACCATCAGAAATGGAAGACTGGAAAGGAAAGGCAAAATGAATGTACCACTACAGATGAAACAATAAAAGATGTGTGCATTTTGTATGTTCTGTTTACACTTTCAACTATAAGTAAAAAAAAAAAATATTGGTCACATCATTCCATGTAATCTGTCACCTTAAAGCAACTAGAAATATAGAGACATACCTAGTTCGAAGGCTGATCTGCCATGGCCAAGAATGTTGATTTGCTTCACACCCCCCTACAATTCTTCCAGGACAATTTCTTTGCTTTCTTTTTGGTTTTCCACATTCAATATCTGTTGAAACTTCATGAATAAATTGTAATCAGACAAACCATGAAATAACCATACCAAAGAATTATATTATGTATAGGGACAGAAGAACCACAATGCCCAGACTGCTTGATAACTCTGCACCTAGTGACCTTAAAACTGGTTGCTATAGAATTCCTATGCTAAATAGGTTTTGCAAGATTGCTTAACAGATCAACTATCCTTAAGATAAGTTAGCAATTTCAGATTGGCAGTGGACCAACACCTGGCACCCCTTCTGAATAGCTCTATTGAAGTAGCTGCAGTGTTCTAGTGATTGACAAACTTCACAGGCCAGCAATGTAACATTTTTTTGTCACATGTACTGATCTCTCACTAAGAAAAGCTTATATAGTACCCTTTGCAATGCTGAATTTACTTATGTGTGGGTTGGGAGATCGTCAACTAACTGTAAAGCACCAATACAATATTTTTTTTACAAATCAGTAGCTCTTGGGATGTAGAACAACTCTGCCTATTATATTATAATGCTTTATTATAATATTATTATGTGCAGAAGCTTTTGCTGCCATCCTCCTCAGTTTAGCCTGGCTCTGCAGTAGCTGTGTCTCCTAGAGTTCTTTACAGATACTGTTTTACAGTGGGGAGGGGCTGCTTCTTCTTACTCACTTGTGCCAGAGGAGTCAAAAATAATGTGATGGCTTCAGTGTGTAGCTGATTGGAAAGCTGCGTCTGCTGCTGCCTCTGCAACCCCCTCCATGTATGAATCTCACTAGCTTTACAGCTAAATTAGTTAACGAGAAAACACAAAACAGCATGGGAACTGTGGGCAGCCTAAATTCGACTTAGATTTAGGGCAGATATAGGAAAAGGTTAGTCTCTGTTCACTTCTCTGTGGCTCAGAAATGCCATATCTTTGGAAAGATAAATAATGAGCAGCACAATATAGTCACTGCTCTGTCTGTTTTTATACGTGGAATCATACATATATGACAATTTGGTAAAAATCTTTATGACATCAGACTCATGTTTTAACATATTTCAAATAATACCTAACCTTAAATCACATCAATCACTAGTCCAAGAGCAATACACAAGGATTCGTAATTTTATGACTTGTATTTTGGATTTACTAGCAGTTTTTCCCACTTGTGAATGTCAGTCATCTCTAATCTGCTAAGAGGAGACCTAGCTACTCCAGTTCCTAGTCCTCCCTTATTCATAGTTCTTCTATGCAAGATTCCAGCTCACTGAAATTCAGCAGGCCTTTGAAGAAGCATGGAACTTAATAGAGATTTAGAAATAACCCAATTTTACGGGGGGTGGGGGGGGGGGGGGGGGGAGGGGCAAAATAGTTAGTTTTTTAGTATTCACTTGTACTGTTTTACTGTTTGTACTGTTCTCAGTCCATAGAACATACATGAACAATTCTAAGTATTAACTATACACTGTGGTTTTCATAAGTATATTTATGTCATTATATCCCTATCACAATGAATAATGAATATCAAAATTTTAGGATTTACCATGCCCACTGTTCCCTTGAATACTAGTCCATGTAGACTAGTGTACAGGTCATTGGGTCTTTTGAACTAAATAAAATCCATTTTAATGCTTTCCTTTTAACGTAGAGATGTAGGCTTGCTAAATAAACAATTCCTCGTCAGTAGTACAATCCTCAACATAAAATACAGCAGAACAATACAAACTAGGGGAGTAACAATCACAGTCACATGGAGTGCGACCACGACTGGGCCCGGCCCTGGAAAGGACCAAAGACGAAGGTAAAGAAAAGGACAATCTATTCAATGTGTGTCCTTGAGACACACATGGAATTGATTCAGTGACACAGACAGTTAGCCCTCTGCTTTTGCTCACTGAATGGCGCCATGTCATACAGTGTGCACAGGCAGAGACAAATATGCAGGGAGCGCTAGAATTACCAGGTAGGTAAGGAGTGAGTTTTTATTCAGGCCTATTGCCATATTCTAGAGGTTTAAAAAACCCCTATATATCAAACCCATGTTCAAATCTGTCACCCCTCAAACCATCAAACGAGCTTTTAGAAGATTGTTAACCCCTTGAGATCTTCATAGTAATTGAATCAAAATGGAGGTGAAATTTAGAATGGTCACATTTTGACGGTTATACGTTCATTTATCCCCAATTTTATATCTTTCTGAAAATAAAAAGAGAAACCCACCATAGAATTTTTTCTACACCCCCTCATTGTGGCCGTTCTTGTTTTATGGCGCACAAAGACGCAGAAGGGAAGGAAACCCTGCAGCTCCCAGGATTTAGTTCCTTGTTGGCCCTTTGTAGGCTACAACATTTTTCGCTTTTTTCGTTATATAGGCCTTGTGACAGCATTTTTTTTGCAGGATGAGATACTAAGTGCTAAGTCACCGCGTTCAGCACCCAATATATTGGACGCTGTGTGGGAGGGGGTTAGCGACCAGCTATTTGTCTTATTTTTGGTCACTACAAATACAACAAATAAAAATATATATTTTTTTAGATAACTTTTTGCAACTTCACTTCCATGACCTAAGTTCATAAAGCTTTTTTAAACCATTTTTAATATAATATTTTGTGTAATGGATATTAAAAGGTAATTTTATGGTGTTTCCTTTTCTTATTTTAATATTTCTTGTAGTACCAGGTAAATACTATTACAGTTTTCTGACTGGTTGGTATGAGAGTGGAAAATACCAAAATGTTTGCTCTACTTTTTATTTTTAAGATGGTAGAGTTTTTTTGTTTACTGCCAATTTTTTTTATTACTACAGGCAGTCCCCGGGTTACATACAAGATAGGGTCTGTAGGTTGTTTCTTATTAGTTTGTATGTAGTCGTGTACGTATATTTTATCATCACTGTAATCCCAGCCAGAACTTTTTGGTCTCCGTGACAATTGGAGTTTTAAAAATGTTGGGTTGTCACTAAGAATCAATCTTACACTAAAGCCTTCCTTACGACACCTGTATAACGTTATATAGCTGTTTATTGTAGCTTAGGACTAAAGTAAAATAAATTACCAATATCCAGAGGTCCGTTTGTAACTATGGGTCGTATGTAAGTCGAGTGTTCTTAAGTAGGGGACCGCCTGTATTTCAAAAAACTTTTTTTGTGTTTCTTTTTTATAAAACTTACATTTTTTTTATTATGTTTTTAATTTGTCCCACAAGGGGATAATGACATGTACATTACTTGTGTAGCGTAGTGTATTATAATGTCAGTCACTGACAGGTATTCTATTAGCTTCTGAAATGGCCAAATAGAAAGTAAGTACATTCAGCCCTATGGTCCCTCAGAGATCCCTCGGTTGCCATGGGACATCATGTGAAAAGTTCTTCCTTTGCCTCCTGTTGAACTCTATTGCCAAAGCAGAGGAAACAGGTTATTCAGGGCTCTGAAGGCTTAGGAGTTCTCCCAGCTTCTATGTGCGAAGCAATGATAATTTTGCTTCCAAAACCAGCCAAGGATCTTAAACAACCGGACTGTTGCTCCTAGTGGACGTCAAAATTAGTCAAGTTTTGGCTAATAGATTATCAGGGTTAGTCACTTCCTTGTTCCACTTATACCAAATAGGCTTTATGCCAGACAGATCTACTGCTCTGGATATACTTAGTTTATACTTAAATGTCCAATCAGAGGAGGTGGGAGGGGGGGATCGTTCTGTCCTCTCAAGTGACGCTGCCAAAGCCTTTGACAGCTTAAATGGGAATTTTTATGGGCAGTCCTGGATAAAAAGAGGTACTTTTCGGACTATAAGGCACACTAAAAATCCTTTAATTTTCTCAGAAATCAAAGGTGCGTCACCTGCTGCTCATTCAGCCTTATAATCAGGTACGCCTTATAATCCAGTGCGCCTTATATATGAACCTAGACATTTTAGCAGGCATTTATTGATGGTGCGCCTTATACTCCGGTGCGCCTTATAGTCTGAAAAATACTGTAAATGGGTGTGTATCAGATGAGTTTGCACTGGAAACGGGTACAAGGCAGGGGTGCCCTTTATCCCAGTATTTGTTCGCAATAGCTATAGAACCTTTGGCAGCCGTTATAAGGGCATCTGCGGAGATTGTAGTGTTCCCAGGGAAGGGAGAAGTAAAATGTCTGTCTCTGTACGCAAATGACATGTTGATATATATGGGTGACACAAATAGGTCACTTTAAAAGGTAATGTCACTCATACAAGAATTTGGTACATACTCTGGCTTTGCAATTAACTGGGACAAGTCGGTTTTGTTACCGATAACACCCAATCATACTATTACTACCTCAGTAGAAGCACCACTGCAAGTGGTGAATTAGTTTAATCACTTAGAGGTAGAGCTGACCTCAAATCCAAGGGTTTATGTTAAAGACTATTTAGAGCTGTTGTTATTCAAATTTGCAACTAAAATTAAAGTATGGTGCAAACTCCCACTGTCCCCAATCGGGAGGGGTAATCTTATCAAAAGGGTGTTGATGCCTCAGCTGCTTTACATAGTTCACAATTTTCGCCAGTTTGGTTGTCGCAGAAATATTTTTGCAGGATTAAAGTGTTATTTAGGAGGTTAATCTGGAAAGGGCAGCATGCTAGTATGGAATTATGAGCAGTACACCAACACTATCTCTCAGGAATAAGGTATGGCAAAAGGCCAAGGAGATTATAGGCATTCCTATAGGCAAGTTTACTTCAGACACTCCAATCTGGCGAAATCCAGCCTTGCCAGAAATATTCCGGTTGGAAGGGTTTACTTCATGGGAAGCGAAAGGGGTTAAAACATTAAAACACCTGTGCTTGGAGGGCAGCTGCAAAGCTTTTGATCAGTTACAAGCAGAATTTCAATTGCCACATGCCTGGTTTTACCAGTATCTACAACTTTACCACGTGTTTAATACACAAGTCAGTGAGGAATCTATCAAAGTGGGCTCCAGCGGGGCGTTGAATAGGATAGCAAATTCCACCAAAGGGTTAATCTCCTATTCTAATACTGTATTTCTTAATGATTCCGTTAAAGATACTCTGCTAAAATGCCTTGCTAAATGGAAAAGAGACCTTGGTCCTATCACAGAAGAACAATGGACTGAAGCTCTAGAGCTGCTACCAATTCTTTCCCCTAGCGAAGCACGCAGGATGTCGCATTTGCTACTTTTGCACAGGGCATATAAGTCTCCCCAGCTGCTATATCAAATAGGTGTCAGACCTAACTGAGTGTCCTAGGTGTGGAACAGAGGAAGCTGGAATACTCCACATGATGCGGGAATGTAGAGAACTAGAATCCTTATGGAAGGCTGTCCTATATATTATACGTACAGTCTAATCAATCACTGTTGAAGTGACTCCATTGGCATGTATTTTGGGGGTGTTAAAATTCCATAATTTGACAGAACCCACTAATGTAGCAATCTCTGTATCAAGCCAGAAAGGTCATAGCTGCTCACTGGATAAGGCCCCGGGCCTCCAGACCAAAAGGTTTATGTGGACCGCATGAATGCGGTTATACGGTTAGAATATGGTACATATGTAAAGAGGAACTGTATCCCAAAATTTGAGAATATGGGGAAGATGGTTTGATACTCCTGGTTTACCTTAGGCTGCCCTGGTTAGAATTATGGGTGGGGGAAGGGGTTCTAAAGGGGTGTTGTAGGGATTGTATTTGTAATAAATATGTGTTAAAATGCAGAGAATTGCACTGGGAAAATCTTGTATTATTTTCATGGTACTGTACATTTGCAGAAATGTATGTGTTTACTGCCTGCGGCAGTTAAAAAACCTCAATAAAAATTATCTGATTTAAAAAACAAAGTAGAGTCAGGGGAGTCTTGATTGAGAATGGTGTGCACAGTCTGTTATAAAGGGAAAGATGCAAGCAACAGCTCAGTGTCAATGCTGATTGGTGGAGCGTCTCTCTGCTCTTCCAATGCACTGTTCAGAGCAAAGCCCGGGCAGAGAGAGCCATAGAAGCCTTGCCCACACACAGGACCAGTGATGGGATTTCCGGCTCTTTATAGTAAGCTGCATCATTCGGCTCATCAGACTAATACCACCTGAAGGCTCCATATTTTTTCTCTTATGAAACCTTTGAAGATGGTTAGCCACCCATTTTCACCCCACTTTAACCTCTGTTAAATTGTAGCTACCTATAAAGTGGCAGCGTAAGGGAGCCATTGGTTCTCAATAAGAGCCGATTCCTGTCATTCATATGAGAACCATCATTTTTGTGACACATCACTATACAGGACATCAGTTCATTGTACCAGTGCTCCTTGTTATTATTTCCCCCACTCATTTTACTATGACATGCTTATTTCTTACCCCCCTTTCCCACCCCTTTCTCCTTTCCTATAACCAATTGTCACCACAGAAGTTCTTACTATATTTTATCCATACTGTAATAAAATACAGAGTCATGAATTACTTGCTTCTGCATGAAACCTATTTTGTTGACCTCAGCTGTCAATGAAACAGCCTGCTGGCATTTGAAGTTCTACAAAACCTGCAAAATAAGCTGTGAGATGCTATCTAAGATGGAATCTAAGATGCTAGCACTTAGTTTTACCCATATTAGTCTTACTTTTATTTCACACGGTCTATGAGAACCGTGCAGATCAATTATTACGATTAGCCTACAAATCATGGTGATAATTGGAAGTGGGCTTTTAATAGGGGGAGTAATCGTAACCGTACTTGAAATAATTTTTTAATCATTTGTGTGGGGGAATGTGATGAATATTTTTCTAATATACTTCATTAACAAATTCTGCAAGTCAATATTTGCAGCGTTGACCCTTCTTCTGCTCTCAATCAACTTCTAGACCAAATCCTGACTGATAGCAGTCCATTCTTGCACAATCAATGCTTGCATCTTGTCACAATTTGTTGGTTTTTGTTT
>CM033643.1:148404329-148431163 GCA_019512145.1 Engystomops pustulosus
TTTTATCACATACAGAAATACAAGTGCAATCATATTATTAGTAACAAAAGCTTTTATTGACAGTTAGAATGAGTTAATGCAGCAAGTAAGTATTTGCAATGTTGACTCTTCTTCTTCAGGACCTCTGCAATTCTCCCTGGCAGCTCTCAAAAGTTCTTGACCAAATCCAGACTGATAGCAGTACATTGTTGCACAATTAATGCTTGCATTTTGTCACAATTTGTTGGTTTTTGTTGGTCCATTCGTCTCTTGATGATTGACCAAAAGTTCTCAATGGGATTAAGATTTGGGGAGTTTCCAGGCCATGGACCCAAAATATCTATGTTTTGTTCCCTGAGCCATTTAGTTATCACCTTTGCTTTATGGCAAGGTGCTCCATCATGCTGGAAAAAGCATTGTTAATCACCAAACTTCTCTTGGACGGTTGGGAGAAGTTGCTCTTGGAGGACATTCTGGTGCCATCCTTTATTCATGGATGTGTTTTTAGGAAAGACTGTGAGAGAGCCGATTCCCTTGGCTGAGAAGCAACCCCACACATGAATGGTTGCAGGATGCTTTCCTGTCTGCCAGCCAAACAGCAACGCCGCTGTTATAATAGGAGTCCAGTGCACTCCCCATATTACTACAAATTCCATACTCTTCCTTGACTAAAAATACTCCTCAGAAATGCCAAGAGGAGTATTTTTACTCTGCCAAAAAAAAGTTAGTGCGACCTCTGTCCACCCGTCTCTTGATGATTGATCACAAGTTCCCAATGGGCTGAAGACCTGGGGAGTTTCCAGGCCATGGACCCAAAATCTCTATGTTTTGTTCCCTGAGCCATTTAGTTATCACCTTTGCTTTATGGCAAGGTGCTCCATCATGCTGGAAAAGGCATTGTTGATCACCAAACTGCTCTTGGACGGTTGGGAGAAGTTGCTCTTGGAGAACATTCTGGTACCATTCTTTATTCATGGATGTGTTTTTAGGCGAGACTGTGAGAGAGCAGATTCCCTTGGCTGAGAAGCCGCCCACACGTGAATGGTTGCAGGATGCTTTACAGTTGGCGTGAGACAAGACTGCTGGTATCGCTCACCTTGTCTTCTCTGAACAAGCTGTTTTCCAGATGTTCCAAACAATCGGAAAGGGGATTCATCAGAGAAAATGACTTTACCCCAGTCCTCAGCAGTCCACTCCCTGTACCTTTTGTAGAATATCTGTCTGTCCCTGATGTTTTTTCTGGAGAGAAGTGGCTTCTTTGCTGCCCTCCTTGACACCAGGCCTTGCTCCAAGAGTCTCCGCCTCACAGTGCGTGCAGATGGAACCTCTCTGTCCTTGATGATGCGATAGATTATTGACTGAGGTGCAATCTTTCTAGCTGCGATACTCTTCCCTGTTAGGACAGTTTTGTGCTGTGCAATCATGACTGCATGTGTTTCTTTAGAGATAACCATGGTTAACAGAAGAGAACAAATGATGCCAAGCACCAGCCTCCTTTTAAAGTGTTCAGTGGTGTGATTCTTACTTAATCATGACAGATTGGGTGTTGATGAGGACAGGGCTGGAGATCAATCACTGAAACCATGTTAGTTGCTCCTTTTAAGGCAGGCCTGCATGTGTTTTGGGGGGAAAAAAAAGTTCATTTTCTAGGCAAATATTGACATTGCAATTGATTGCTGTTAAGCTGATCACTCTATATAACATTCTGGAGTATATGCAAATTGCCATTGTAAGACCTGATGCAGTAGACTTTGTAAAAATTAACATTTGTATCATTCTCAAAGCTTATGGCCATGACTGTAGTTCTGCACGTAAAGTCACCCCTGCCTTACTGCACAACACTAGTGTATGTTCTCTCTTTTTGAAATTTAATCTAAAGACTAAACTTCTTGTCTTTCTACCGTCTACTAAAAGACCCAAAACTGACCTCTCCATCTCTGTCTTTGAGATCACCGTAATCCCAAGGCTCACTAACTTTGGGTTGTGCTGGATTCCAAACTCTCCATATTCAAGCTCTTACCCGCTCTTGCCACATTCATCTCAAAAACATTTCCAGAATCCATCTACAGGCAGTCCCCGGGTTACATACAAGATAGGGTCTGTAGATTTGTTCTTAAGTTGAGTTTGTATGCAAGTCGGAACTGTATATTTTATCATTGTAATCCCAGCCAGAATGTTTTCGTTCTCTGTGACAATTGGATTTTAAAAATGTTGGGTTGTCATAAGAATCAATATTAACACTAAAGCTTCATTACAGACACCTTTGATATCTGTTACAGATGATCATTGTAGCCTAGGACTAAAGCACAATAAATTACCAATATCCAGATGTCCGTTTGTAACTAGGGGGTCGTATGCAAGTCGAGTGTTCTTAAGTAGGGGACCGCCTGTATTTCTTACAACTGAAACCTTTCAAATGCCAAATGTTGCTCAGATTCATTCTCCAACAGACTACTGTAACTGCCTACTAATCGGTCTTCCACTCACTAAACTCTCTCCTCTCCAATCTATTCTACAAGCAGCAGACAGGCTAGACTTTCAGAGCAGATGCTACGCGGTTGCCTCCTTCACTGGTTATCCATCTCATTCCGAATACAGTTTAAAATAATAACCCTCAACCACAAAGCTCTGCATAATACAGGAACTCCCGATCTCTCTTCTTTCATTTCAGTCTGTCAGTGATCTTAGATTAGTTCCTACTTTAATTCAAACCTCTCACTCGAGTCTCCAGGAGTTCTCCTGAGCTGCACCAATTCTCTGGAATGACCTTCGCCGGACTATCAGACTAATACCCAACCTCCAAAGTTTACAACATGCTCTTAAAACCCATCTCTTTAGGCAAGCCTATCACACACGCTAACTGCATGAAATGTCAACTCTCTCTTTATTAATTCATTCTATGATCTCCTCCTGTCTGTTATCAGACACTATCATAATAGATTTTTTGTGGAGAATGCAAAAACAAGGTAATAAAATGTAATCAAAGAGGTATAGCCACAACCAAAATATTGTTACTATACTCCTTGAGGAATAAGGTTTTCAAATGGGGTCGCTTTATAAGGGGTTTCTCTTGTTCTGGTATGTTATATGCTCAGTCACAAAGCAAACGTCACATAGCACCCGAAACACGTTACAGCAAAAATTGCCCTCCAACAGCATGATGGTGCTCCTTCCCTTCTGCGCTATTATGAGCCCATAAACATCCACATGTGGGGTATTGCCATACTCAAGAAAAACTGATCTGAAGTAAGCTGGCTAAATTATAGTGGTTTGGCAAAAAGTCACAAATCGGCAAATGAAACAACAGCGAGGCATTTTGTGTAAAAAAAACTGACATAACTGCAGTGATACATATGACTCAAAGCGTTCCTTTTTTTCCCCCCGATTTTGGCCAAAAAACTTGCTAAATGGTGGACATTTATCATCAATTAGGCAATATCATGAAGCAATTTGACATTTCTTTGACTGTCCTCCGATGCACATAAGATGTATTGAAGTGGCTTTGGCCCTTTAAAACATCTGTCAGCAGTGCTATTCTGCTCTGCTATTTTTTGTGACAAATGGCATCTACCACCAGGATGAAGGACTGTATGCAAATGAGGAGGGGCTTCAGGCTCATGGAGCCTGGAGCCCCTCAGGCTCATTTGCATACATCCAGGATCTTTCATCCTGGTAGTAGATGCCTTTTTAAAGGAGTTGTCCGAGGCCAAAAAGAAAAAAAATTGTGGAGGTGGCAGGGAGGCCTGCATGAATTAAAAAAAAAAAAAAAAAAAAAAAAACACCACAAACACATGTACTCACCTCCTCGGTCCCTCTATGACAGTGATGGCTAACCTCGGCACTCGGAGCTCTTTCTGTGGGCACTCAGGCCATCACCAGAGAGGACTCCAGGTATCTTCCTGCAGTCCCAGACAGCTCAGGACTTGCTGTGCACAGAGCTATTTTAAAATGACAGCTCTACCTGGGACTATTTTCTGCTTTATTGGTGTCCTCAGGAGGCTGGTATCAATGAAAACTGTGACAGAGAAGGAAGTATAAATCACAAATTAAATTTTTGTGTTGGCACTTTGCACTAAATAAGTGGGTCTTTGTTATAGTTTGGGCACTCGGCCTCTAAAAGGTTTGCCATCACTGCTCTATGACGTGTCCCCCCCCACTGGACAACCGCTTTAAAAAGCAAAAACAGAAGGAAAAAAAGCCTCATGAGCTAGAGCTAGGATGGGACTGGAGTAGTTTTGGAACTTCATTACAACTATTTAACCCTTTCACGACCCGTGACATAATAGCTGCGGGTGCATGGAGAGGGCTCACGGTGCAGTGTGCGTGCACACTGCATCAGCTTGTGAATCCGCAGCACAGAGGTGTTCTAGTAAAACCCTCAGGATGCCTGGATCTATGAGCAAGTGTTCATGATGGATTTTAATGGTAGATTTCCTTTATAAGTTTGGCCTTACACTGCCTTGCAGTAGATAATTATAATTCTGTTGGTTACTGCTCCTACTGCAAGTGTCGAGTATTCCCCCGCACGACATTATGTGACTTTCTGTCATCAGAAAGCCACGGTTTGCCGTTGTGTGGGATTTAACGGACCAAACTTGGAACTGCTGAACGGAACTCACACAGCAAGTTGAGGCTGCGTTCACACATGGCGTTTACATTGAGTTTACGCAATGCAACAGCTGAGGAGAGATTTTTCCAATTATACTGTTAACATTTGCATTTACAAAATGCTATGATAATATGTATATTTTGTTAGCATAACATTAACACACAAGTTAACATTGCAGAGGAAAGCAGCAAGGGGACAGTAAAGGGGAATATTGCATCAGAGAGATAAAACTATTAGGACAACAATTACAAGTCAGGTGGATAGGGGATAACAATGATCCCACACAGGAGACTAGGTGCTGGATAGTCACCCATTTGTTTTAATAAGCACAAAGCCCACATGACAATCTACAACACAACCTGACCATCAAATATAATGTATAGCCATTACCTCATCACAGATACTATAGTGACAGCTTCATTATGATGTGCCTGTACCAGAAAGCACCACAAAGCATTATTGTATAGGAGGTCTCTCACATTGGGACTGATCTAACAATTAGCAACCATTAAAATCTCTCCTAGCAGTTCGATCATGATGGACAAAACATATTTAGGAAATATTTGCATTATGCCTATTGTAGGTACATTACAAAATTCTGTAACCACAACCAAAGTCAGAAACTACATGAACGGCCATAAAGAGAATAAAGTCACAATAATAACATTGGAGCTTTTTTTTCTCCTAACTCTGCATTGTCAAGTCCCTCCAGTATTCCTCCTAGAAATGTAGGAGTAAATGTATGTGACCAGATTGGGAATTGGAGGACACAGCTCTTTGACAGGAGGAATAGTAACACCTCACTGTCAATTCATTACATATGAGACTATACAGAACGGTTTCCATGAATTTTACAGGCATTGACTAAGACAGACAATTAGTATATTGATTAGCAAGACCATGGCCTGACCAATGCTGGAACCTCATAAGAACCTGGGCCAGGTACTTGTAGTTTCCACAGTCACCTAAGGTCATTCTATCTGCCATCATGTGAGCAGTACAAGTATCAGCACTGAGTCATGTGATCAGAACCTGTAATTATAAGTCACTTCCTAATAAAATGTCACATTCTTTGGCTGCATGAAATCACAGATCTATGACAGCGTGTGAGTAACTACATAGAGCTCAGGATCAGCAGTAGGATACGCTGCTCCTTACATGTGTATGGAGGGTATCACTATACACAAGGGTAGGCTCCCTTACTCCTAAGCTTGCAGTGGGCACCAGCTGGTAGGTACCTTCTCCCCATACATAGATGGAGCTGGGATGGAAGCAAAACCACTATACACATTAGGCCGGTAGTGGGCACCAGCTGGTGGATGCCCGCCCTCCCTCCATCCATCCATAGAAGGAGCTGGGATAGCAGTATAACCACTATACACAGGAGCCAGCGGTGGGCACCAGCTGGTAGGTACCTTCTCCCCATACATAGATTGAGCTGGGATGTCAGTATAACCACTATACACAGGATCTGGCAGTGGGCACCAGTTGGTAGGTACCTTCTCCCCATACATAGATTGAGCTGGGATGTCAGTATAACCACTATACACAGGATCTGGCAGTGGGCACCAGCTGGTAGGTACCTTCTCCCCATACATAGATTGAGCTGGGATGTCAGTATAACCACTACACACAGGATCTGGCAGTGGGCACCAGTTGGTAGGTACCTTCTCCCCATATATAGATTGAGCTGAAATAGCAGTATAACCACTATACATAGCAGCTGGTAGTGGGCTCCAGCTGGTAGGTACCTTCTCCCCTTACATGGGAGCTGGGATGGCAGTATAACCACTATACACAGGAACTGGCAGTGGGCACCAGCTGGTAGATACCCTCTCCACATACAAGGGGCAGGCTCAGTATCTCATAGACTATCCCATGGCAGACAGGCTCCCTCCATACATACATACATACATGCATATAAAGGGTAGTGTGACCAGGGCAACCTTCATACATACATACATACAAGGGGTAGTAGTGTGGCCAGGGCAGGCTCCCCCCACACACACATAACCAGGGCAGGCTCCCTTACCCTTGGCCTCGCAGTCAGCGCAGTACTTGTTGTCCTCCTCCCGCAGCATGCGGGACAGTATAGCCTGGTGCTGCTCGTTCAGCTTCTGGGCCTTCTCTCTCTCAGAGCGGGTGGTCATGTCTGCGGGCGGCAGATGGGGGACACTGGTGACAGCTGTGGCGGGCGGCAGGGGACGTCAGGTGACGGTGCACACAGTCCGGCACCGCAAAGCACAGCAGAAGCGGCCGCTCCCGGTACGCAGCGCTATGAAGTGGAGGGAGAGGAGGGAAGTCCGGCGGCTCCGCTCACTCCTGTCTCACTGTCATACACGACACTTCCGGGAACCTTAGACCGTCACGTCAACATTGACGTCACTCAGCGAATCAAAGCTCGTCCGGCGTGCTGACGTCAGTCAATTCTAGCATAACCCCGCCCCATCCGGAGAAGACCCCGCCCTTCCAGCCACCGGCTTCTTTACCGCTACCGCTAGAGCGGGAGAAGAACAGGTGTGTAGGGGCGTGTCCCGGGAATCACCTGTGTGACGTGTCAGGCATTCCGAAGATCACAAGAAATGTACTGGAGAATGGAATAAGGACCAATCCAATTGGCACCAAGTGTGTGATATCTGTGGATTGTATGCCGTCCCCAGCACACGCAAGTCACACAGATCCTGGGCCGCATGAAATCTCATTACTGAAAGTGTGCGACAGCATGAAAGTACATAAAGGGAGCCTGTCATCAGGCTCTGATTTATGACAGGTTCCATTAGTATGTACCACATAGAAAAACCTGGCAGCTATTCTTTTCTTTAACCCCTTAAGGACGCAGGGTATTTTCGCTAATTTCTCGATCTCCATCTTCAAAAATCCATAACTTTTTAATTTTTCCATGTACAGAGCTGTGTGAGGGCATAACAAATTTTGCTTTCCCGTGATTATTATTCCCTGCCATGTAGTGGGAAGCCGTAAAAAAAAATTCCAAATGTGGAAAAATTGAAAAAAAACATGTGTGCATCACGTTCTTGTGGGCTCAGTTTTTACGACTTTCACTCTGCGCTCCAAATAACACCTCTACTTTATTCTTTGGTTCGGTGCGATCGCAGTGATACCAAATTTATACAGGCTTTATTGCGTTTTAATACATTTTCAAGAATTACACGAATGTGTACAGAAAAGGAAAAAAAAATTTGCCATCTTCTGATGCTAATGACTTTTTCATACTTTGGTGCACAGAGCTGTGTGAGGGGTCATTTTTTTGTGAAATGAGCCGATGTTTTCATTACTATCATTTTGAGGACTGTGCGACATTTTGATAAATATTTATTACATTTTTTATGTCATGTAAAAAGGTGTAAAAGTCGCATTTCGGACATTTGGGCGCCATTTGCAGTTCCGGAGGTCACCGTCAATAACCGGTTTTATATTTTGATACATCGGGCATTTTGGGGCGTGGCGTATCTAATGTGTCTGTGATTTTTACTATTTATTATGTTTTATATCAGTTCTAGGGAAAGGGGGGTGATTTGAACTTAATATTTTATTATTTTTTGGAATTTTTAAACTTTTTTTTTTCACTATTTCTTAGACCATCTAGGGTACATTAACCCTAGATGGTCTGATCGTTCCTACCATACAACTGTATTGCAGTATATGGCATTTCTGCACACTATACATTATAATGAGCCACAGGCTCATTGTAATGGATATGCAGAAGCCATTCAGCCCCGGGTCAAACGAAGACCCGAGGCTACCAAGGCAACCGATCGCCGCCCCCTGATGACGTTTGGGGGAGAGGCGATCATAGGTTAGATGGCGGCGCCCATGCCGCCGGCGTCATTGCAGGCGGCAAAGTAAAGGTTAACACCTGCGATCTGTGCAAGCACCTACCGCAGGTGTTAGCAATGGGTCTTTGCTGCGATATGCAGCAAAGCCCATCTCTGTATGAAGAGGGCTCAGCCCGTGAGCCCTCTTCATACACCCTTCACAGCTCCGTGGCAGATATATCCGCCACGGAGCGTGAAGGGGTTAAAAAAACGCCTTCTCTGTTTCTGAAAACAAACAAAGTAAAAGGCTAGCTGTCTGGCACACACAAGGGTGCGTCATGGGGCGGTGCACAGAATCCTTGTACGTGAATCCTCCCAGCAAGTGTCGCCTTGTTCACTGATGACGGGTTCCTATTAAGTGGAAGCATGTAATGGTGATTTCCTCATCTAGTGAAACAAAAAGCCAATAACCGTGGTAGGTATATCACCCACAAAAATGTCAATGTCTCAATAAATTTACTTGTGGCCTTCAGCATTAATTACAGCTTGACAATAAAGTCTCATGCTTTTCACAAGTCAACTAAGTGTCTGCTGAGGAATGGCATCTTTTTGAAAGGTGGCTCTTGTAATGGCCCACCAGATGGGTCACTTTTGGACCTTTATTGCCTTATGTGATCTTTAGTTATGTAGGTTAAGAACAGCCGACTATATCCTATAGTCTAAATAGTTCTATATGAAGTTTCTTTCAAAGGAAATCTACCATTTGATTTCATGCATTATGAACCAAACATACTTTGAAAATGCTGTAGGTACAGTGACGTGGGCAAATATTTTGTTTAATCCCTGTGCTGAGTGGTGTTGCTGAAAAAACAATGATAAAATTCAGGATAATGAGGCTCTTTCGCTCCTTTGCCTGGCTCCACGCATCTCCTCTCACATTAAGTATGCACTTCTCCAGAGAATTATGGAATCACTGTGTTGTGCCTGACAGGCAGACATAATCAATTGCTGCACCATTCCTCCAGCTGCTGTGTATGAGTCATCCAGCTCAGGTTGATTAGTCCTGTCTGAACAGTTCAGAAAACTACATGTAATGTATTTATCAACGGTAGGCTGAAGCAATCCATCTTTTCCAAGGCCTTGAATGTTATAATTGGTTTTTTTTTTCAGCAAAACCACTCACCTCAGGGATTAAACAAGATATGTGCCTGCATCAGTGTAGCTACAGCATTCTCAAGGTATGTTTTGTTCACAATGCATGAAATGAAGTGATAGGTTTCCTTTAATGATATTTTTTTCTTCTAATGATTAATTCCTTGGTATGGATGCCATTTACTGACCATAACTGGTAATGCATATAATCATGTTATATGCCTGGAAAGGAGGATCTGTTTGTTAACCAATTAAAAGTCCATATATACTCCCTCTGGCTGGAAGTTCTAAAACAATCTGAGAAAAGTCTGAGACTCCAGTGAAGATTCTTAGAGTTCTTCCAGGGAGGACATAAGGTCTGCAGACAGATGCCTGCTGCTGTTGTCTCATACCTGAGGATAATCTCCCTCCTTTAGGCCTGCAGGACTCTACAGTACATAGCTTGCTCTAACCTTGCTGCCAAAGCAGCTTCAACTTTCTTTAGCTCAAAGTTCCTGAATCTGGACTGTTATTTTATTTAACCAGACACCAGAGTGTAAGTTTCATGTTCTACATCTTGTCTCCATGTGTGATTCCTGGCTGCAGCTATCATCACAAGCCTCCCCTTTAACAACTCCCAGGGATGCTTACATCATGCCAGAAGCTCCCCAGGGGAAACCTTCCATCTTGTCCCGACCTCCCCCTCTTCTTGCACCTCCTTGCTAGGCCGCGCTTAAGTCAGCCAGTCAGGGGAATCCAGCTGCTCCCAAGCCATTAGGACAGGAGCCAGTGTGAGGACGTTCCACTCTCAGATCATTAAAGTTCTGGGTTACAATTCCTAATGGCACCCCTCACCCCTAACCATGATCATCACAACAATGAAAAGACAAAAACTATTTGCTCGCTAAACACCAAAGATCTGACACTTACCTTACATCTACCATGTCATTCCATTTCCATAGGTGTTTTAGGATCCTGACAGAAGGATGGAAGAATGATTTCTTGGGCCTTAGGAAAGTTCAAAGACAACTTTTGAATAAAATCGGAGTCAATAGTCAAAGAAATTCTGTCATCTAGAATTTTACATACTCGATTACAACTCGATTCAGAAATAGGTTCTTTATTAGAGCATTTACAACCAAAGAAAGATCCCAGGATGGGGTATGTTATAGAACTTGGGGTCTAAGTCTAGAAGAAACAGTAATAAAACTTCTTACCCATCTATGACCAGCCAGAGAGCTATCACAGACGGCTCTCACTGCAGATACCTGGACCTTCAAAGTGTTTGCTGATAGCCCTATATCCAGACCAGCCTGTAGGAATTCTAAGACCTTAGATGGAGGTTTATCTTTACAGAAGGAAACAAAACTCTTCCAGATCTTATGATACATAGCACAATCAGCAGGTTTTCTGCTTCCTTTCAAGGTTTTAATTACCTTTATAAAAAGATCTAGAGACTTTAGGAATTAACCTTCAGGATCCATACTGAGATGTCCCATTTGTGATGAAATGCATCCAGAATCTCTTTGCACTCCCAAGCGTCTAGCCAGTGGCGTAACTAGGAGAGGCTGGGCCCCATAGCAGATTTCTGCATGGGGCCCCCCCTTCCCCTTAAAAAAATAGACATATGTAGGCTGCATTCACATAAACGTGTGCTCTCCCGGCTATAGCCAGGCAGGCACACATCGGACGCGCTGGAGAGGTGATCGCGGCTCACCCCTCCCCTCTCCATAGAGAATAGAGCCACATGGTCATTCTTGCGGCCATAGATAGTTCAGGCTCTATCTCTGTTGCGGCCACGGCTCGAAACAGTGAGTACTCGTTGTGCTCACTGTACCGAGCCGAGGTGCTATAGTCGGCTATGAGGTATGTATATCTGTCAGCAAATTGCAGCCAGATATACATCCCCCATACGTTCTTGTGAATGTACCCCTACACGGACATATTTATACAATTACACAAATTTATATACTGATACATATACACCTTTATATGCTTATATACACACAAATAAAGTTCTACACGTGTATTGTTGCACCCATATACATACAAGTATAAACACACATTTATGCACTCATATACATTTATACACTAATACAGAGTGTATACAAACTCACAGTATATACACTGACCATATATACACATACATGCAGTATAAAAAGACCAAATACACACATACTGCATATACATACAGATACATACATACTATATGCACAGCATATACAAAAACACACATACATACATATATATATATATATATATATATATATACACACACACACAATAAATACAGCATTTGCATCTATGCATATATACACGGTATATTCATATATACACAGTATATTAATAAACACAGAATATGCATATATACGCAATATACACAGAATATGCATATATATACAGAATATACACATACACAGAATATACATATATACACAATATACACAGTATATTCATATATACGCATACACAGAATACATATATACACATACACAGAATATACATATATACACATGCAGTGCAATGATGACTGCACGTGTTTCTTTAGAGATAACCATGTTAACAGAAGAGAAACAATGATGCCAAGCACCAGCCTCCTTTTAAAGTGTTCAGTGGTGTGATTCTTACTTAATCATGACAGATTGATCTCCAGCCCTGTCCTCATCAACACCCACACCTGTGTTACAGGAGCAATCACTGAAACGATGTTAGCTGCTCCTTTTAAGGCAGGGCTGCAATGAAGTTGAAATGTGTTTTGGGGGAAAAAGTTCATTTTTTAGGCAAATATTGACTTTGCAATTAATTGCTGTTAAGCTGATCACTCTTTATAACATTCTGGAGCATATGTAAATTGCCATAATAAAACCTGATGCAGTAGACTTTGTAAAAATTTACATTTGTATCATTCTCAAAAATTATGGCCATGACTGTACTCCCTCCCATAGAGATCTGTAATCCATCCGTATGTTTCTATGGATCCTGCATGAGCTCACATCTTAAGCTTCCATGAACTTTAAATCCCCTTCAAAGCAAATGTATCATCAGAATAAAACTACTTTTTTCATTTATAAAATCATACATCTCCTTCCAGGCTTGTCCTTTGGAACGCTTTGTGCGGTCCACAGGTGTTCATGCATTTGTGGGCTCGCTCCTTGGAGCGCATTGTGCATTCCACAGAGAATTACGTAGTCCCAGCTGTGTCGCTCTCTTGCTGTAAGTACGCGCAGGTGTTGAACCAATCCAGAGTTCGATCCATATACGGGAAGTCCCCGAGTTGTGTCCAAGATAGGTTCTGAAGGTTTGTCCTTAAGTTGTATTTGTATGTAAGGCAGAACTGTATATTGTAACTCCAGCCAAAATGTCTCTGGTGACATATAGATTTTAAAACTTTTGGTTTGTCATAGGAAACAGGATAAACAATTAATCTTAATTGCAGGCACCTTTGATAACTCCTACAGCTGATCATTGTAGCCTGGGACTAAAGTACAGTAAATTAGCAACATCAAGAGGGACGTTTGTAACTAGGAGTCGTCTAAGTTTGGTCCTCCTGCTCGGTCCTCCCGCTCACCGGCCAGCACATCCACCTGCACTTTCCCAGCCCAAGGTACAGGGCCCTGCATCTGACCGCTTTCCTTCCCACCCTCAACATGCTCTCTCCCCTTCTCCCCCCCCCCCTTGCAATTAATTGCTGTTAAGCTGATCACTCTTTATAACATTCTGGAGTATATGCAAATTGCCATTATAAAACCTGATGCAGTAGACTTTGTAAAAATTTACATTTGTATCATTCTCAAAAATTATGACCATGACTGTACTCCCTCCCATAGAGATCTGTAATCCATCCGTATGTTTCTATGGATCCTGCATGAGCTCACATCTTAAGCTTCCATGACCTTTAAATCCCCTTCAAAGGAAATGTATCATCAGAATAAAACTACTTTTTTCATTTATAAAATCATACATCTCCTTCCAGGCTTGCCCTTTGGAACGCTTTGTGCGGTCCACAGGTGTTCATGCATTTGTGGGCTCGCTCCTTGGAGCGCATTGTGCATTCCACAGAGAATTACGTAGTCCCAGCTGTGTCGCTCTCTTGCTGGAAGTACGCGCAGGTGTTGAACCAATCCAGAGTTCGATCCATAAACGGGAAGTCCCCGAGTTGTGTCCAAGATAGGTTCTGAAGGTTTGTCCTTAAGTTGTATTTGTATGTAAGGCAGAACTGTATATTGTAACTCCAGCCAAAATGTCTCTGGTGACATATAGATTTTAAAACTTTTGGTTTGTCATAGGAAACAGGATAAACAATTAATCTTAATTGCAGGCACCTTTGATAACTCCTACAGCTGATCATTGTAGCCTGGGACTAAAGTACAGTAAATTAGCAACATCAAGAGGGACGTTTGTAACTAGGAGTCGTCTAAGTTTGGTCCTCCTGCTCGGTCCTCCCGCTCACCGGCCAGCACATCCACCTGCACTTTCCCAGCCCAAGGTACAGGGCCCTGCATCTGACCGCTTTCCTTCCCACCCTCAACATGCTCTCTCCCCTTCTCCCCCCCCCCCCAGCCGGACGACACAGCCCGCCAATCTTGAAGAAGGCAAACAGAAGTGTAAATTAGCTGAAAAAAAAAAAACACCATAGGTATTAATCATTAATTTTATAGACATTCAAATTAGAGATACAGGCACTGAAAGTTGTCAAATCTTTTGTAAATAACATAATAGTCTTATTTATTTTGTGTTACTACTCACCTGTAAGAAGCTATTATCTGCAGTAAAAGTACTACACACATACCATCTAATATATAAAGCTGAGGGTATTGTGCTGTGTCTATATGTATGTCCGCTAAAGGAATCGAAGTCACATTTACAGTCCACCAAAGTTTACACAGTCATTGCCTTTGACTCAGGAACCTCTTAGAACCACGTTTTAGCCACAATTTTCACTCTGAACACTTCCATAATTTCACTATTACCCCCCTCCCACCCCCCACGCCCCCCCCCCCCCCGCACCCCCAACCCCCCCCCACCATATACAGAAGCCATTGTCTGCTGCTGCTGCGCGGCAGTTAGAGCCTGATTGTTTGCCTGTTCTGCCACAGGTCATTAATATGAGCTTCTGAGCTTTGATTGGTTACTATAGACAGTGATGGAAACCTTTGGAGTCTTGTGTGTCAAAAATTCGCCAAAAAACGAACAGATAATCGGGTGGTGTGTCACCTTACAAAAAACAACTAATTTTGGATGTTTAAAATAATAAAATGTATAATTATTTAACTTAGCGGTATTAAATCTAGGTTTGTGTGATACCTACCATGTATACAGGTGGCAGTATATGGGGATTTCCACCATCAATCTATTTATTAAATGGTGCTGGTATAATCTCTCGCCTTCCGGCTACTGCACCATGCTGTGTAGAGCGAGGATAAACTTAAACTCTCGCTGCTGCCGCGTGTCACTAATGAAAAATGGGCTATGCGTGTCAGCGACTGACACACGTGTCATAGGTTGGACATCACTGCATATAGACATGGGTATAAATTCTTATGTGTGAGGAAAGCTGGGTAGAGATGAGATAGGGGGCAATTATCCAGAAGTTCAGCAGGTAAAACTGGTCCGTTGCCATGGAACAGACTTTTAAATCAGGACCAGCTGTAAACAGTTGTTGCAAATGAACTTGAGCTCTGATTGGATTCGCCAGGCAGCAAACTAGAGACAGTTCTGCTCATCAGACACTTCTGACAATCTCTCCTAGACAATTCAGTGACAGTCAGAAACAGAGAGTCCTGGAATGGAATGTCAGCACGGCACAGACAAGTTCACGGAAGGAGAGTGCAGAGGACCGACAATCACTAGAATGAGAGGGCGCAATCCCGACATCGCTGAATGAGAGTGCCTGAGACAGACAGTTGCCTGGAATCGAGAGTGCCCGCGATCCGACATCATCTGAATGAGAGTGCCCGAGAGCCCGAACGCAGTCACTGGAATGACAGTGGCCCGGACCCCTAGCATCTGGATGAAAGGACCGAGACACGTCGCTGAAAGAGACTATCAAAGAAGTCACTTAAGAGAACTGCACGAGACAGGAACAGTGTCAGTGACAGAGAGGCCGTCAAGTGACAAGACGTCAGAGACAGTCTAGTCAGTCTATAAATACGCACAATATAAATACAATATACCTGAATTATGATTAACATACATAAATAATTTTGTATACCCATTTATTTTGCTAAGTAAGAGAAGTAATTTATAGTCCGGGTCCTGGAAGAATATAACAAAGAAGGGCTATAACCCATCACTACCAAGCCTTGATTTGTATCTACAGGCCACATGGCGTTATCCAGACAGGAGCAAGGGCTCTGTAAATCAAACAGACAAAAGTCGGGTAATGAGGTGGCGCAGAAGGCACCTGATAAATATACTCCATAGAGTCTAGTTATTTCCACCGTCTGGCTGATATGTTTTCGCCACCTACAACCACAGCTGTTCAGGGCTGTAATGCCGTCTGGGGATAGGAGCTCAACAATGGTGGCACTGCCCCTGGTCCACTCTATCTAGAGACAGCGGTATTTAGACCCCACCATTGCTGTATTAGGTTATGTGACCCTGGTACCCCAGCTTACTCCCACTAGGGGGAATTAAACCAGCAAGGGGTTTTTTCATAAAATTTGTGAAACTTAAAATAATTAGAAACAGAGAAGAAAGTAGAGCTAAGTTATACTGGCGCGGGAAACAGAAGGATATAACGGTAATTAATAAAACCTGTAGACAACAAAATTAAAAATAAATGCTACAACAAAATACTGCTATATCTAGACAAAAACAATCCTAAAAGTCACTAACCCTATTCAATAGCAAATACACCTTTTCTGACTACCTCTTATAAAAATGTGTATATAATTTAAGAAAAGATTGTGCAAAAGAAATACATTCCCTAATTCGCAACAACATAGGAGGTAGCATCATGACTTAACTCACATCTACTCACCTCCCAAAATTACCAAGCAATTTGAACAACAACATTAAAAAAGCATTAAATTCTACCTCGCTAGCATTGACGGAATTGAGAGTCAGCAATTTAATTCTAAAAACATAAGCACGTGTGCCCAACCAGACATTACAAATGAATTTTCAGACATTAAAACCTCCCTTCTTTCCTAAATTAAAACCCTATAATTTTGAAAAGAAGGATACCCTGAAGAAAGCACAATCCTTAATTAAACCCTTCCCAAGCCCCCGCCAGCCCCAGCAAACAATGAACTTCAGGTCATATGACACTTTTGTACTTTGAGGCTTTGTTACTTGATGTGTTCTAGCAATGGATTATAAAGGAGGCAGCTTTTTTATTGGAAGCTGGATGTATACAACCTTTTCTTTCTTTACGTCACTTGACCCTGCCTCCTGTTCCTGAAGTGCGGAGTTTATATGAAATAGTGGTTTGACGGTTCCTTTTAGTAAAAGTAAGTCTAAAATATTAATGTCTGTATATACTCGTATATATTGTACTGAAAAATTTAACTGGCTTATCTCGAGTCTATTAAAAAATTAAACCCTGTAGTCACCATTCCAGATCCCAGTAGGTCCCTCTCTTGACTTCACGATGCTACCACTGCCTCTTCACTATTACCACTCCTCTTCGGCTTCTCTTTGGGTGTTCTGCTCTCTTCAGGGACTCCCCTGCAATGTCAGTGCTCACAAACATGCAATAGGCAATGGCGTCCATCATAATTGTGGCTGGGTTGTGCGAGCAAAGAGGGTAGATGAATAGTTCAGGGTTTTGGTCTGTGGCATGGCTAGAAGAACGCAGGTATGTCGTAAAAGACCAAGGAGACCCAGAGGGAACCTAAACCAGAGATTACACGAAGGACCAGAAAGGATCTGAAGCCAAGAAGAGTGACATACAGGGGGCTTCGGGAAGGGTTAATTTTTTTTTTATTTAATACAGCTTGGCAACTCTGGGCAGAGGCGGCAGGCGATATAAACAGATGGGGGCCACCCGAAACCCCTAAAGTCAGAAGTACCCAGACTTGGATAAGAGACCGGTTAGACTTAGGCTGTGAAATGCTCTATTTGTTACTAGAGTGAATAGAGATTAGTGTTTTTAATTTCCTGAGTTTATATAGAAAACTTGCTTTCTTTCTTTTCTTGAAGACCCCCTTGTCTTAAGGGAACTTTGTTATACCACAAACTCCATGTGTTTAAGTAGGTTCTTGGGTATTTTGACTACAATAAACTAGTCTTCTACCAACACCTAAACCAAAACTAGAAATGCTCTGTTGATATTTCTTGCGTCTTTTATATTGCCATCAGAAATGGAAGACTGGAAGGAAGAGCAAAATGAATGTACCACTATAGAGAAAACATAAAGATGTGTGCCTTTGTGATGTTCTGTTTACACTTTCACTAGATAAGTAAAAAAAAAAATATTGTCCATCATTCCAGTAATCTGTCACCTCTAAGCAACTAGAATATGAGAGACATACCTAGTTCTGAAGGCTGATCTGCCATGCCAAGATGTTGATTTGCTTCACCACCCCCCTACACTTCTTCCAGGACCAATTTCTTTGCTTTCTTTTAGGTTGGTTTCCACTTCAATACCGTTGAAACTTCATGATAACTTTGTCATCAGACAAACCATGAAATACCCATCCCCAAACACCTGTAATTATGTTAGAGAAGAGACCGCAATGCCCAGACTGCTTGATAAATCTTGCACCTAGTGAACCTTAAAACTGGTGCTATAGAATTCCGTAATGCTAAATAGGTTTTGCAGGATAGGATTGCTTAACAGATCAACTATCCTTTAGATAAAGTAGCAATATCGATTGGCAGTGGACCAAACACTGGCACACCTTCTGAAAAGCTCTATTGAAGAGCTGCAGGTGTTACTAGTGATTGGACACACTCAAGGCCATCAAGTGTACATTTTTTTTGTCACTGTACGATTTCTCACTAAGAAAGACTTTATTAGTACCCTTGCAAATGCTGAATTTAGTGTCTGTGTGGGTTGGGAGATGTCAACTACACTGTTAAGTCACCATACAATATTTTTTTTACAATCAGTATCTCTTGGATGTAGAACAATCTGCCTATTATATTATAATGCTTTATTATAATATTATTATGTACAGAAGCTTGTGCTGCTATCCCCCCAGTTAGCCTTGCTCTGCAGTAGCTGTGTCTCCTAGAGTTCTTTCAGAACTGTTGTACAGTGCGGGAGGGGCTGCTTCTTCTACCCACTGGAGTGAGAGGAGTCAAAAATAAGTGTGAAGGCTCAGTGTGTAGCTGATGAAAGCTGCATCTGCTGCTATGCCCTCTGAACACCCTCCATGTATAACACTCACTAGTTTTCAGCTAATAGTGTAACGAAGAACAACACAAAAACAGCATGGGAACTGTGGGCACCTAAAATTCGACTTAGATTTTAGGGCCGATAAGGAAAAGGTTAGTCTCTTTTCACTTCTCGTGGCTCAGAAAATGCATATCTTTGGAAAGATAAATAATGAGCAGCAAATATAGACTCTGACTCTGTCTGTTTTAAGGTAGAATCATACTATATGACAATTGTGTAAAATCTTATGACATCGCTACTCATGTTTTACACATCAGTTCAACATAAACTAACCTTAAATCACATCAATCACTAGTCCAAGAGCAATACACCAGGATTCATATTTTTATGACTTGTATTTGGATTTTACAGCAGTTTTTCCCACTTGTGATGTCAAGTCATCTCTAATCTGCTAAGAGGAGACACTAGCTACTCCATACTATTCCTCCTTATTGCATAGTGTCTTCTATGCAAGATCAAACAGCCCCCCTCACTGAAATTCAGCAGGCTTTTGAAGAAGCATGGAACTTAATAGAGATTTAGAAATTAAACCCAATTTTATCGGGGGGGGGGGTGGGGGGAAGCAAGTAGTAGTTTTTTAGTATTCACTTGTATGTTTACTGTTGGACTGTCTCAGGTCCATTAGAAACATACATGAACAATTCTAGTATTAACTAACACTGTGGTTTCATATATGTTATGTCATATATCCCTGATCACAATGAATAATGATTCAAAATTTAAGGATTACCAGGCCCACTGTTTCCTTAAGATAGGTCCACTGTAGACTAGTGTACGGGTCATTGGGTCTTTGAACAAATAAAATCCATTTTGAATGCTTTCCTGTTACTACGAGAGATTAGGCTTGCTAATAAACAAGTCCTCGTCATAGTTAAAAAACATCCTCAATCATAAAAATCAGCTAACAACAGAACAAGACAACAAACTAGGGGTAGTACACATCACAGTCACATGGAGTGCGACCACGACTGGCCGCGCACCTGGAAAGGAACAACGCACGAAAGTACAAGAAAAGGACAATCTTATTCAATGTGTGTCCTTGAGACCACATGGAATTGATTCAGTGACACAGACACAGTTAGCCTCTGCTTTTGCCACTAATGGTGCAGTATGCAGTATGATGACATAAACGCTGCGCATCTGCATACAGTGTGCACAGTCAGAGACACAATATGCAGGGGGCGCTAGAATTACCAGGTGGTAGGTAAACGAGTGAGTTTTTATTCAGGCACTATGCCCATAATCAGAGGTGAGAAAACCCCCTATATCAGTGATGGCTAACCTTTAGAGGCCGCGTGCCAAAACTAAAACTAAGACTCACTGTATTTATCTCAAAGGCCAACACGACATTTATTTGGATTTCTACTCCCTTCTCTGTCACATTTTTCATGTGTACCAGTCACCTGAGGACACCATAAGCAGAAAATTGCCCAGGTAGACGTGTCACTTTAAAATAGCTACGTGCACGGCAAGTCCTGGGCTGTCTGGGACTGCAGAAATGCCTGGAGTCACCTGGTGAGGGTCTGACGTGCCCACAAAAAGACTCGAGTGCGCTATGGCACCAGTTGCCATAGGTACCCATCACTGGTCCTATATAATCACCCCATTTCAATGCGCACCCCTCAAACCATCAGAAGACAGATTGTTAATCCCCTTGAGAGATTAATAGTAAGTGAATCAAAATGGAGGTGAATTTAGTCACATTTGACTGTTATACGTTCATTTTATCCCAAATTTACGCATGTCTAAAAAATAAAAAAGAAAACACCCCCTAGACATTGTTTCTACAATTCTCCCGGGTATACAGAGCCCCCATATGTGGCCGTTAGCGCTTGTTTTAATGGGCGTACAGAGAGAGGCGCAGAAGGAGGAAACACCGGCAGCTCCCAGGATTTAGTTTCCTGTTGCCCCTTTGTAGCTATAACATTGTCGCTTTTTTCGTTTTTAGGCTGTGACAGGAATTTTTTGCAGGATGAGATACTAAGTGCTAAGTCACCGCGTTCAGCACCCGATATATTGGACGAAGAGTGGGAGGGGGTTAGCGACCAAGCTATTTGTCTTATTTTGGTCCACTACAATACACAAACAATATATTTTTTTAGATAACTTTTTGCAACTTCACTTTCCATTCCTTAAGGTTCTATAAAGCTTTTTTAACCATTCTATTATTTGAATATTTTCTGTAGTTACCAGGTACATACTATTACAGTTTTCTAACCTGGGTTGGTATGAGAGGGAATACCAAAATGTTTGCTCTACTTTTTTTTTGTTTACTGCCAATTTTTTCTTACTATTTCCAAAAAACTTTTTTTGTGTTTCTTTTTTATAAAACTTACATTTTTGTATTATGTTTTTTAAGTCCACAAGGGGATAATACATGTACATTACTGTGTAGCGTAGAGTGATTATAATGGTCAGTCACTGACAGGTATTCTAGTAGCCTTGAAATGGCCAAATAGAAAGTAAGTACTTCAGCCCTATGGTCCCTCAGAGATCCTCGGTTGCCATGGGACATATGTGAAATTCTTCCTTTGCTCCTGTTGAACTCTATTGCCAAAGCAGAGGAAACAGGTTATTCAGGGCTCTGACGGCTTAGGAGTTCTCCAGCTTTTATGTGAAAGCAATGATAATTTGCTTCCAAAAACAGGCAAGGATGTTAAGCAACCGGACTGTTGTCCTAGTGGACGTCAAAATTATGGCAAGTTTTGGCTAATAGATTATCAGGGTTAGTCACTTCCTTGTTCCACTTATACCCAATAGGCTTTATGCCAGACAGTCTACTGCTCTGATATACTTAGTTTATACAAATGTCAATCAAAGGAGGTGGGAGGGGGGGATGTTCTGTACTCAAGTGACGCTGCCAAAGCCTTTGACAGCGTGTAAATGGGAATTTTTATGGGCAGTCCTGGGAAAAAGAGGTATTTTTCGGAATATAAGGCACACTAAAAATCCTTTAATTTCTTCAAAATCAAGGTGCGGCGTTATAGTCAGTGGCCTTATATATGAACCGTACTTACAGACAACAACTGCTTGAACTGGTGCAAAGTCTGCCACCTGCTGCTCATTCAGCCTTATAATCAGGTACGCCTTATAATCCAGTGAGCCCTATATTAGGAACCTAGACGTTTTAGCAAGTATTTATTGAGGGGCGCCTTTATACTCACGGTGCGCCTATAGTCTGAAAAATACTGTAGATGGGTTTGTATCGAGCGTTGCACTGGAAAGAGGGTACAAGGCAGGGGTGCCCTTTATCCACGTATTTGTTGCAAATTATATATAGAACTTGGCAGCCGTTATAAGGGCATGCCGGAGATTGTAGTGTCCCAGGGAGGAGAAGTAGAATGTCTGTCTCTGTACGCAAATGACATGTTGATATATATGGGTGACACCAATAGGCACTTTAAAAGGTAATGTCATCATACAAGAATTTGTACATACTCTGCCTTTGCAATTAACGGGACAAGTCGGTTGTTACCGATAACACCCAATCATACCTCAGTAGAAGCACCACTGCAAGTGGGAATGGTGAATAAGTAATCACTTAGGGGTAGAGCTGACCTCAAATCCAAGGGTTTATGTATTAAAGACATTTAGAGCTGTTGTTATCCAAATTTGCAATAAATTAAAAGTATGGTGCAAACTCCCACTGTCCCCAATCGGAGGGGTGGTTTCTATCAAAAGGGTGCTGTGATGCCTCAGCTGCTTTACATAGTTCACAATTTCGCGCGGTGTTGGTTGTCGCAGAAATTTTTGAAGGAGTAAAGTGTTATTTAGGAGGTTAATCTGAAAGGGCAGCATGTAGTATGGATTATGAGCAATAAACCAACACTATCTTCGCGATAAGGTATGGCAAAAGGCCAGGAGAAGTATAGGCATTCCTATGGCAAGTTACTTCAGACACTCCAATCTGCGAAATCCAGCCTTGCAGAAATATTCCGGTTGGAAAGGGTTACATTCATGGGAAGCAAAAGGGGTTAAAAACATTAAACACCTGTGCTGGAGGGCAGCTGCAAAGCTTTTGATCAGTTACAAGAGAATTTCAATTGCCACAGCCTGGTTTACCAGTCAGTGAGGAATCTATCGAAGTGGGCTCCAACGGGGCGTTTGCATAGGATAGCAAATTCCACCAAAGGGTTAATCTACTATTCTATACTGTATTTCTCAATGATTCCGTTAAGATACCCTGCTGAAATGCCTTGCTAAATGGAAAAGAGACCTTGGTCCTATTACAGAAGAAACAATGGACTGAAGCTCTAGAGCTGCTACCAATTATTCCTAGACGATGCCACAGGATGTCGCATTTGCTACTTTTGCAAGGGCATATAAAGTTCCCAGCTGCTATATATCAAATAGTAGGTCAGACCTACTGAGTGTCCTAGGTTGGAACAGAGGAAGCTGGAATACCTCACAGATGTGGGAATGTAGAGAACTAGAATCTAGTAGGAAGGCGTTATATAATTATACGTACAGTCTATAGGGGAAGATGGTTTCGATACTCGTTTACCTTAGGCTGCCCTGGTTAGAATTATGGGTGGGGGAAGGGGTTCTAAGGGGGGGTGTAGGGATTGTATTTGTAATAAATACTTGTAAAATGCAGAGGAATTGCACTGGGAAAATCTTGTATTATTTCATGGTACTGTACATTTGCAGGAATGTATGTGTTTACTGCCTGCGGCAGTTATTTCTTTGTTGTATGTATGTATATAGCTGGGATATATGGGGGGAGAAAAAAACCTCAATAAAAATATCGACGATTTAAAAAAACAAAGTAGAGTCAGGGAGTCTTGATTGAGAAATGGTGTGCACAGTCTGTTATAAAGGAAAGATGCAAGCAACAGCTCAGTGTCAATGCTGATTGGTGGAGCATCTCTCTGCTCTTCCAATCCACTGTTCAGAGCAAAGCCGGCAGAGAGAGCCATAGAAGCCTTGCCCAAACCACAGGACCATGTGATAGGATTTTCCGGCTCTTTATAGTAAGTGCATCATTCGGCTCATCAGACAATACCGCCTGAGGCTCCATATTTTTCTCTTATGAAACCTTTGAAGATGGGTAGCCACCATTTTCACCCCACTTTAACCTCTGTTAATTGTAGCTACATATAAGTGGCAGCGGTAAGGGAGCCATTGTTCTCAATAAGAGCCGATTCCTGTCATTCATATGAGAAACCATCTTTTTTGTGAATGAACAATCACTATACAGGACATCAGTTCATTGTACCAGTGCTCCGTTATTATTTCCCCACTATTTTACTATGAACAGCTTATTTTACCCCCCTTTCCACGCCCTTCTCCTTTCCTATAACCATTTGTCACCACAGAAGTTCTTACTATATTATCCATCTGATAATACAATACAGAGTCATGAATTACTGCTTCTGCATGAAACCCTATTTTGTTGACCTCAGCTGTCAATGAACAGCCTGCTGGCATTTGAAGTTCTACAAAACTGCAAAATAAGCTGTGAGAGCTATCTAAGATGGAATCTAAGATGCTAGCACTAGTTTTACCCATATTAGTCTTACTTTTATTTCACACCAGTCTATGGAAAACCGTGCAGATCAATTATTATGATTAGCCTACAAATCATGGTGATAATTGGAAGTGGGCTTTTAAAGGGGAGTAATCGTAACCGTACTTGAATAATTTTTTATCAAGTGTGGGGAAGTGATGAATATTTTTCTAATTACTTCATTAACAATTCTGCAAGTCATGATTTGCAGCGTTGACCTTTTCTGCCTCTCAATCAACTTCTAGACCAAATCCTGACGATAGCAGTTCATTCTTGCACAATCAATGCTTGCATTTTGTACACATTGTTTGTTTGTTGTTTTCCACCCGTCTTTTGATGATTGACCACAAGTAGTATCAATGGGATTAAGATCTGGGGGTTTCCAGGCAATGGACCCAAAGGGGATATTTATCATACGCTGGCGGTCGTGCGCCACAGCGTATGATCGCCTCGCCGCTGGCGAGTTCGCAGCCCGATACATCAAGAGGCTTCTGCATTTGATTGTATCGGGCTGCCAGTTGCGCAGCGTTTATCCTACGCCAGGCAGGGCCTGGCATAGAAAAAAGGAGCAGCGGCGACTTTTCACTAGGAAAAGTCGCCGGCAGCAGCGAGTGCGCAGGCGCGGGGACAATAACGCCCCGCGCGGCCCACTCGGTCCTGCCGCGCCCCCCGCTCGGCCTGCCGCGCCCCCTTCACGCCCCACTGGCGCGAAGGTGGCGGATTGGGGAAAATAATCGCAAAAGCTAGCAATAAGCTAGCATTTGCATTATTTCCGGGCCTCTGCGCCACTGTCGGTGCGGCAGAGGTCCTGATAAAATATGCTCAAAATATCTTATTTTGTTCCCTGAACACATTTAGTTATCACCTTTGTTATGGCAAGGTGCTCCGTCATGCTCGAAAAAGTATTGTTGATCAACAAACTGTCTTGGATGTTGGGAGAAGTTGCTCTTGGAGGACTTCTGGTACCACTTATTCATGGATGTGTTTTTAGGAAAGACTGTGAGAGAGCCGATTCCCTTGGCTGAGAAGCAACCCACACAGAATGGTTGCAGGATGCTTATAGTTGGCTGAGATAAGACTGGTTGGGTATCGCCTACATTGTCTTCTCCAAACAGGTGTTTTCCAGATGTTCCAAACAATCGGAAGGGGGATATCATCAGAGAAATGACTTTACCCATTCCTCAGGAGTCCACTCACCTGTACTCTTGCGGATATCAGTCTGTCCCTGATGTTTTCTGAGGAGAGATGTGCTTCTTTGCTGCTGAGGTGCATGTTTCTAGCTTCGATACTTCTTCTGTTAGGACAGTGTTGTGCAGTGCAATGATGACTGCACGTGTTCTTTAGAGAAACCATGTTAACAGAAGAGAAACAATGATGCCAAGCACCAGCCTCCTTTTAAAGTGTTTCCGTGGATTGTGTGATTCTTACTTATCAGGACAGATTGATCTCCAGCCTGTCCTCATAACACACACCCTGTGTACAGGAGCAAACTCACTGAAACGATGTTAGCTGCTCCTTTTAAGGCAGGGCTCTGCAATGAGTAGTTGAAATGTTGTTTTGGGGGAAAAAGTTCATTTTTTAGGCAAATATTGACTTTGCAATTAATTTGCTGTTAAGCGATCACTCTTTATACATTCTGGGCATATGTAAATTGCCATAATAAAACTGATGCAGTGACTTTGTAAAAATTTACATTTGTATCATTCCTCAAAATTATGGCCATGACTGTACTCCCTCCATAGAGATCTGTAATCCATCCGTAGGTGTTAGATGGATCCTGCATGAGCTCACATCTTAAGCTCCATGACTTTTAAATCCCTTCAAAGCAAATTGGATCATCAGAATAAAACTACTTTCATTTAATAAATCATACATCTCCTTCCAGGCTTGTCCTTTGGAACGCTTTGTGCGGTCCGCACGAGTTGTCATGCATGTGTGGGGCTACGGACCCTTGGAGCGCATTGGATTACAGAAATTACGTATCCCAGCTTGTAGTCGCTCTCTTGCTGTAAGTGTACGCGCGGTGGTTGAACCAATCCAGAGTTCGATCCCATATACGGGAAGTCACCCGAGTTGTGTCACAAGATAGGTTCTGAGGTTTGTACCCTTAAGTTGTATTTGTATGTAAGGCAGAGAAACTGTCATATTGTAACTCCAGAACCAAATTTCTCTGGTGACATATAATTTTAAAACTTTGGTTGCATAGGAAACCGTATAAACAATTAAATCTAATTTGCAGGCACTTTGACTACTCATACGAGCTGATCATGTACCTGGTGACTAAAGTACAGTAGGAAGGTAGCACACTATAGAGGGCGTGTTGTAACTAGGAGTTCGTCGTAAGTTTGGACCTCTGCTCGGTCCCTCCCGCTCCCGGCCAGCACTCCACCTGCACTTTCCCAGCCCAAGGTACGGGCCTGCATCTGACCGACTTTCCCTTCCACACTCAACATGCTCTTCCCCTATCTCCCCCCCACCCCAGACGGC
>CM033643.1:148439689-148470376 GCA_019512145.1 Engystomops pustulosus
TCTATCCAAAGCCCTTCACCAGAGGGTCACAGTGGCAGAGGGGTCCGTCTGTAACTATGAGTCGTCTATGTAAGTCGGGTGGTCTTAGTAGGGGACGCTGTTATAATGTGGATGGTATAAAACGTGTAGTGTTGTTATTCGTATGAGTTGTAATACTGTTGAGTACTATAAATGTGGCGTATAAGTGTATACAAGTATATATAAGGAGTGGTAGGTTTTAGTTTAAAACTTATGTGTGTAGTAAATATAAAGTGTTGTGTAATGAGTGCGTAATGTGAGGTTGATGTGTAAATGTGTTTGATACCGACTATGTATAATTTTTTATGGGGAAGGGGTTGGGTGTCCCATGCATAAAATCTGCTGTGGGACCCAAGAGTCTCCGAGTGCCCTCTGGCATAGCTTTCTCATATTGGACAACAACTAGTTTATATGAAGATAATAAACTAGATAGTTATATTATTGTTGTTATCATAATTCATTGTAGTCGCATTCTATACAGTGTGGTGTATCCTATGAATTATGATAAAATGTGTGTACTCAGAGGGGTGTGTTTTGTGATACAACATTTTTGCATACGCTTAATTGATTTCATCCCATTTGAATATGATAAAGTTGGTTTATGATGAACCACAAAGCAAATCTGTTTTTTCTATATTCTATCTTATTGATGTGGCGGGGCACTGATATAAGTATTAAGCCTCTACTTTGGGTATAAACTTATTAATATCACTGATTTGTTATTAATAATCCTCTAACATCTTTGAGGAGGATTTTTACAGTGTTTGTACAGTGATTCTCCCACTCTGGTTAAACTAAAGCATCCTTAAGCTTGTGTACGCATGTAAACAGTGTCCCTACAGTAAGTTAGGTGAGGGGAACCTAACCTCATCTATGTGAAGCCACACAATAGGAACCTTCAAATAGCTAGTAAATAACGCCAGTTGGCCATACCATGAGAACACGGACCAAGCTTACCAGAGGCCTGGGGCTCTGTTCTTCCCCGGACCGTCTCCCACGCCAAAGGCAGTGTTGTAATGCAGACTTCTGTGGCAGTCCTGCCTCCTAGTCCCGCCCTATGAAGACGACGGACGCGCGTAAGCTGTCGCGCATTCTCACGGGTATGAACTACAGTGTTTGTAGCTTTATGGAGGTTCCATTAAAGCTAGTGTTTAACATGCTACAGTCTGGGGGTAGCAGCTAGGAGCTGCTTCTTATTAATCAAGCAGCTCCAAGGCATTTTTAGGGTGACAAGTCCCTTTAGGCTCCTCGTGACAAAATAAAAAAATAATTAACATAGTAGTGTACATAATAATTTACCACAGGCTGGAATGTACGCCAAAATCCCAAATTAAGTGTCCAGGTAATGTTACAAGCACCAAGGGCCATGATATCTCCATCAGGGTTTCTGCAGTACTGTATATGAACAGGACAAAAAACAACAATAACTTTTAAAAATTGTGGCACGTGATAACAATAGTTTTATAGATTCGGTGGATAAGGAGGGTGGTACCAAGTGGGGTATGGGGAGGGGGATAATCTTGGGGGTGATTTACCACAGACGAGAGATATGTAGTTTCTAGGATCTTGGGAGAGAAGTAGATGAGGACAATGTTAAAATCGACAAAGCAATAAGGCAATGAAGCATAGTTAACAATATAATAAAACTTGCCAAATATTGTAATCCCGATTCATTCCTCGTGGTTCTCAGCTCTGTAAAGTGTGAATCCAGAGGCTTCACGTTTTTTTAACAGTTTGAATAGATTTCCTCCCTTGGCCGCTGGTCACGTGTTCTAGTACTGGAAACAGGAGTGATGGTACACATTGTGACGTCGGAAGGAAATGGTGGTGGTAGCCGGGCAAGTAGAGAGTTTGGTCCTGATGGTGGAATCGTTTGTTGAGCCTATGCGGTCGCAACTCTTCTGGTGTGGTTTCACCACATAGCATTAGGTGCATGGGCACTTCAGTAGGTATACGACAATATTTTGTGTCGCAAAGTGTAAGTTAGACCCGTGATTGGGGTTGATTGTCCGCTATGAGGATGGATATTGTGTTCCCCTTGAGTACATTGGTCACTGGTGCGATGGAGCTTAGAGCGAAATGGGATAAAAGACCTTCTTCGGTCGTACGAAGAAGAAATTGTGTAATGGGAGGTACGTAAGTGTGAGCCAATGTGGCTCAATCAGGGAGTCTCTGAGGTTTTTAGGGCGTTTGCGGCGGTAATGAGAGGGTCGAGGTTTGTTGGAACTACTGGGATTCTGGAAGGGGTCTCTGGTAGGATTGGCCAATGTCGCTGGCATGAGTGTATCTGTAAGAGGTTAGTGGCTAACAATCGGCTAAAGGCCGTCTGCATAGATTCCCTAGACTACGGGATGGTGACGTGGGTACGATTAACCTGGTTGTGAGGCGTTTGGGGATTGTTGTTGGGCGGGTGAGGGTCTATGAGCATGTATTAGGTGTCTTTTAATTAAATGTCGGGCGGTATCACTGTTCCGCTGAAAGTGTTTGTTGCATTTCATCAAATGGAGACTAGTTGTGTCGCACGATACGATGACAAATGCTTGAACGGGTTGTCTTTCTAAAGGTAAATACCTTTGTGTCGAGCGTGTGTATTGACAGGATGGTGTCGGAGTGCAGGCAAGCGAGCGTGGCAAAATGATAAAGGTAGGCACGGCTGGATATTGCGGTGAAGGTTTTTTCGTGATAGAGCGTATGTGGAGGAGGCAGTAATGAGTACGGGAATGGGTGGACGCGTGTGTTGTGCTCTCTAAGAAAGCTAAGGTTGTGGAGTACATGATTGAGGGGAGGTTTTTTGTGAAAGTATCCGGATGTAGGATTTCTGTACATTGATGGAACTACGAAGTAGTTGTATCAGGGCGGGCATGTCCCCATATACAGAGACATACTCATAGTATTCATGTATTGAGGCATCGTATATAAAACAGGGGACGTGGTTCATAGAGATGTGTGTCTCAAAAGTTTGTCCCAAAAACCCAATTGGCAGTACGGTGTTGTTTGGTGTGCTACAGTCAGAGCCAATGGACCGTCCCTGTGAAGGTTGTTAAAGAATTGGTTTTAATCCAAAACCAATAGACAGATATTAGAACTAGGCGTCATTAACAACCTACGCCGTTCACATAGCCACGGACGGCTAATGCATGTGGGTTGAAAACACACAGAGAGTTGCGAGAAGCGATGAGGGCCACACAAGAATACACAATCAGGTACCAACAACCTAACTATAGCTTTGACAGGGTTAGGAACAGCTTCATTTCCAATTCAGAGTCACAATGTGTCCCAACCACGGTATCCCAAGGTACTAGAAACGTAAAACATGAGGCTAGGAGAGGAGGAAGATCATATCAACTAAATCTATTATAAAAAAACGTGAAGCCTACTGGAATCACACTATTACGAGCTTAGAACCCAACAAGGGAATGAATCGGGGATTGACGTGATAGTTTGCAGTTTTAGTTTGATGTTAACATGCTTATTGCCTTATTGCTTTGATGATTGTTAACAGTGTTCTCATCTACTTCTCTCCACCAGAGACATCCTAGAAAATAACAATCTGTTCTGTGGGTAAGATCACCCACACAACGATTTCCCCTACCCCATACCCCTTTTTTTTTCTTATATTATGAAATAGATACACACTTAGTCTTAGTATATCACAAGTGTGTCTAGTATATATATCTCAACAATACTGTGTATGTGTGTGTATATTCTGTATGAGTTTGTATATACTGTGAGTATATAAATGTGTGCGTATAAGTGTATACAAGTATATAAAGGAGTGTATGAGTTTAAAACTTTATGTGTGTGTATATAATATAAATGTGTGTACATGAGTGCGTAAGTGAGTGTGATTGTATAAATGTGTTTGTACCGATATGTATAATTTTTTTATGGGGAAGGGGGGTCCCATGCATAAATCTGCTGTGGGGCCCAAGCTCTCCGAGTTACGCCCCTGGATAGTATTCTCACTATTGGACAACACTAGTTTATATGGAAGATAAATACATAGATAGTTATATTATTGTTGTTATTCATAATTCTTTAGTCCATTATATACAGTGGGTGTATCCTATATATATGATAAAATGTTTGTACTCAGAGGGGATGTTTTTTAGTGATACACATTTTTGCATACGCTTTAATTGATTTCATCATTTGAACTACTGATAAAGATTGTTATTATTTGACACAAAGCAAATCTGTTTTAATGTTTGTACTCAGAGGGGATGTTTTTTAGTGATACACATTTTTGCATACGCTTTAATTGATTTCATCATTTGAACTACTGATAAAGATTGTTATTATTTGACACAAAGCAAATCTGTTTTTTCTTATATTCTATCATTATTTGATGTGCGGGCCATCTGAATATAGCTATTAAGCATCTCTACTTTGGGTATATACTTTATTAATAATATCATTTGTTATTATATAATTCTACCATTTTTTGAGGAGGATTTTTACAGTGTTCTTTACAGTGATCTCCCACTCTGGTTAACTAAAGCATCCTTAAGCTGTGTACCATGTCAACATGTTCTACAGTAAGTTAGGGAGGGGAACCTACCCTCTCTCCTATGTGAAGCACACAATAGGAACCTTCCAATAGCTAGTAAATACTGCAGTGCCATACCCTGAGAACACGGACCAAGCTTACAGAGGCCTGGGGCTCTGCTTCTTCCCCGGACCGTTCCTCCCACGCCAAAGGCCGGTTGTAACTGCCAGACTTCATGTGGCAGTCATCGCCTCCTAGTCCCGCCCCCTCATGAAGACGCCGGACCGCAGTAAGCTTGGTCCGGCATTCTCAGGGTATGACACTACAGTGTTTGCTAGCTTTATCGGAAGGTTCCAATAAAGCTAGATGTTTAACACTGCTACATCTGGGGTAGCGCTAGGAGCTGCTTACTATATCAAGCAGCTCCAAGAGCATTTTTTAGGGTGACAAGTCCTCTTTAAGGCTCCCTCTAGTGACAAATAAAAAAATAATAATACATAGTAGTGTACATAATATTTACCACAGGCTGGAATGTCGCAATAATCCCAAATTAATGTTCCAGGTACATTTACAAAGCACCAAGGGCCATTGATATCTCCATCAGGGTTTCTGCAGTACTGTATATGAACAGGACAAAAACACAATAACTTTTAAAATTTGTGGCACGTGATAACAATAGTTTTTATAGATTCGTTGGAAGGGAAGGGGTACCACAGGGGGTATGGGGTAGGGGAAATCTTGTGTGGGTGATCTTACCACAGAAGAGATATGTAGTTTCTAGAATCTTGTGTGGGTGATCTTACCACAGAAGAGATATGTAGTTTCTAGGATCTCTGGGGAGAGAAGTAGAATGAGACACATGTTAAAAATCGCAAAGCAATAAGGCAATAAAGCATGTTAACAATCAAATAAAACTGCAAATTTCGTAATCGCAATAAAGCATGTTAACAATCAAATAAAACTGCAAATTTCGTAATCCCGATTCATTCCTCGTGGTTCTAAGCTCTGTAAAGTATGAATCCAGTAGGCTTCACGTTTTTTTAAAAGTTGAATATGATTTCCTCCTCTCCTTGGCCTCGGTACGTGTTCTAGTAGAATCCAGTAGGCTTCACGTTTTTTTAAAAATTGAATATGATTTCCTACTCTCCTTGGCCTCGGTACGTGTTCTAGTACCTGGAACCGTAGTTGGGACACATTGTGACGTCTGGAATGGAAATGAGCTGGTACCGGCAGTAGTAGGTTGTTGGTCCTGATGGTGGACTTGTGTTGGCCTATGCGGTCGCCAACTCTTTTCGGATTCCGGTCCAGAAAATTCCACATACCAACGCCATTTTTTGGAACAACGCTCACGACCAAGAGGAAGAAGACGAGGCGGGGCGGTAGGCGGAATACCCAGAGAAGGACCCACGATGACAACACGCTCCCAGGTAGGACCAATCTTAATTCCCAATCTCTAACCATCAACATATCCTCCCAGTCCTTGAGCCCATCCCAGATAGAACTACTACAGAAAGGCTTATCCTTTTGCCCCACGTATCAATTTGATACATTCCAGTTGGACATGGATCTCCAGAGATTTTTTCGTACTATCAGACTCAAAGGCTACTTCCAGGAGTCTGAAACCCCTTTACATCCAACAGTGGGCAATACAGACCAAGCAATCGATATCAGAGAACTTGGTCTAAGAAATAAGAGCACATTTATGCCACCCAAGTCTACCCCCGCCATCGAAACCTACATCCGCATGGTCACCAGAGACATTGAACAGTTTCGTTATGACCTCAACCGAGGCCACTACAAAACTCATAGCGACACATCAGCCACAGAGAGACAGGCTCTCCATACATTACTCGAAAACAAGGAGATTATTATCAAGCCCGCCGACAAAGGCGGAGCTTTGGTAATAATGGACAAACAGGACTACGTGGACGAATGCCTACGCCAACTAAACGAGGACCTAATCTATCGTAAACTACCCAATGATCCCACATCCCATATTAGATCCTTAATCCAAAACACACTAGACAGATATCTAGAACTAGGCGTCATTTCAACATCCACCTCTTGAATATGATTTCCTCCTCTCCTTGGCCTCGGTACGTGTTCTAGTACCTGGAACCGTAGTTGGGACACATTGTGACGTCTGGAATGGAAATGAGCTGGTACCGGCAGTAGTAGGTTGTTGGTCCTGATGGTGGACTTGTGTTGGCCTATGCGGTCGCCAATTCTCTGGGTGGTTTCACCCACATAAATTAGGCTGCACGGGCACTTCAGTAGGTATACGACAAATTTTGTGTCGCAAGTGAAGTAGCCCTTGATTGGGTATGATTGTCCGCTATGAGGATGGAAAATTGTGTTCCCATTGAGTACATTGGTACACTGTGAGCATGAGAGACATGGGAAAGTACCTTTCTTAGGTGTACGAAGAAATTGTTGTCGTGGGGTACGTAAGTTAGAGCCAATGTCGGCTCTAATCAGGGAGTCTCTGAGGTTTTTAGGGCATTTGCGGCATGGTAGGGGAGGTTGTTGGAACTCTGGGATTTCTGGAAGGGCTCTGGTTAGGATTGACCAATGTTGTCTGAGAATATGGAGTATCTTGTTCGATGCCGGATGGTACGTGTGTACAAATGGTACCCTGGGGTGAGAGGAGGTGGGATTGTGTCTGGGGTTATGAGCTGTCATGCTGTCTTTAATAACGTGTTCGGGGTATCCTCGTTCCCTGAATCTGTTTGCCATTTCATCAATGCGGACTATTTGTGTGTCAGTATCGCTGACCAAACGCTTGACACGGGTAAACTGGGACCGTGGTATTGCATGGATGGTGGCAGGAGAGTGGCAACTGGTAAAATGTAGGAGGCTATTGCGGTCAGTGTCCTTCCGATAGATGTCTGTGGAGAGGAGTCCTGAGTTATCGATGGTGACCGTGGTGTCTAAGAAGCTAATGGTTTTGGAGTCATGATGTAGGGTGAATTGTAACTCCGGATGTATGGAGTTCATGTATTGATGGAACTCAAGTAGTGTCTCAGGCGGGCCGCCCCATATACAGAACACATCATCAATGTATCTTCTGTATGTGATGGCATGTTGTATAAACAGGGGGTGGTCATAGAGATAGTGTGTCTCAAAGTTGTCCATAAAACAATTGGCATACGGTGCTACATTCGAGCCCATGGCTGTCCCTTGAAGTTGTAAATAGAATTGGTCTTGGAACATAAAATAGTTTTGCTCCAGGGCCAATATGAGTAGGTCAGTATAGAAGGAAATTTTAGTAGCTTCAAATGAATTTTCAGTGAGTAATTCTCTAATGGCCTGTATACCCTTCGTATGTTGGATTGATGTGTAGAGGCTGGTTATGTCCCATGTGACCAGTCTGGCTGTGGAAGGGATAGGGCCAAGTGAGTAGATCAGAAATGTCGAGGTATCTAACAGAAAGGATCGAGTGTTGCGGATGAGCCGCCGACAAAGGCGGAGCTTTGGTAATAATGGACAAACAGGACTACGTGGACGAATGCCTACGCCAACTAAACGAGGACCTAATCTATCGTAAACTACCCAATGATCCCACATCCCATATTAGATCCTTAATCCAAAACACACTAGACAGATATCTAGAACTAGGCGTCATTTCAACATCCACCTCCCGTTTCGGCCCGTACGGCCTAATCTATGTGGGTGAAACCACCCAGAGAGTTGGCGACCGCATAGCCTAATCTATGTGGGTGAAACCACCCAGAGAGTTGGCGACCGCATAGGCCAACACAAGTCCACCATCAGGACCAACAACCTACTACTGCCGGTACCAGCTCATTTCCATTCCAGACGTCACAATGTGTCCCAACTACGGTTCCAGGTACTAGAACACGTACCGAGGCCAAGGAGAGGAGGAAATCATATTCAACTTTTAAAAAAACGTGAAGCCTACTGGATTCACACTTTACAGAGCTTAGAACCACGAGGAATGAATCGGGATTACGATATTTGCAGTTTTATTTGATTGTTAACATGCTTTATTGCCTTATTGCTTTGCGATTTTTAACATGTGTCTCATTCTACTTCTCTCCCCAGAGATCCTAGAAACTACATATCTCTTCTGTGGTAAGATCACCCACACAAGATTTCCCCTACCCCATACCCCCTTTTTTTCTTATATTATGACATAGATATACCCTAGTCTTCTATATTCACAATTTGTCTAGTATATATCTTCTCCATGTACTAAGTATCATTATGGTCTTTATATTGTTCTAACTCTACATGTATATAAACCTTTGTATCTTATAGTGTTTGACAAAGGCCTGTGATAGGCCGATACGTCACCAACTGATCACGTTCTTGTAAATAAATATCACTTTCTGGCATCTGAAAATCAAAAGGAGTGCTTGGATTAATTTATTTATCGATTACATTGGGGTGGGAACCCTAATCTTTATCAGCACCCACTGTTGATGTGCGACCGCACAAATCAGACGTTTTTATAGATTGTCAGTATTAAAAGCATAAATGTATACACACATCCCTTTTTGAAAGCATGTCAACAAATAAAAGTACTTAAAAGGGTTTGTAAAACCCCTGTCTATGAATCCTACACAATTATACAGATATAAATAGGCATACTAACTGAGGACCCCCTTTTTGAATATAGAATTTTACTGTAAGGCTGCATTCCCACGACTGTTGGGGGACGTATATATGGCCGCACGCTTGCGGTCATAAATACGTCCCCCATAGGCTGGCAATGGGCGCACTGAGTCGTACACGGGGGAAAAGATAGGACATGTCCTATCTTTTTCTGTGTTACGGCATCGTGCACCGTGTATCTCTATGGTAAGGGGAGGGGTCAACCATGGGGCCGGAGGTATGTCTGCCCGGCTACGGCCCGGCGGACATATGTTCGTGTAAATGCAGCCTAAGAGTTTGTCACAATTTGTTGGTTTTTGTTTATCCACCCATCTCTTGATTGACCACAAGTTCTCAATGGGATTAAGATCTGGGGAGTTTCCAGGCCACGGACCCAAAATCTCTATGTTTTGTTCCCTGAGCCATTTAGTTATCACCTTTGCTTTATGGCAAGGTGCTCCATCATGCTGGAAAAGGCATTGTTGATCACAAACTGCCCTTGGATGGTTGGGAGAAGTTGCTCTTGGAGGACATTCTGGTACCATTCTTTATTCATGGATGTGTTTTTAGGCAAGACTGTGAGAGAGCCGATTCCCTTGGCTGAGAAGCAACCCCACACATGAATGGTTGCAGGATGCTTTACAGTTGGCATGAGACAAGACTGGTGGTATCGCTCACCTTGTCTTCTCCAAACAAGCTGTTTTCCAGATGTTCCAAACAATCGGAAAGGGGATTCATCAGAGAAAATGACTTTACCCCAGTCCTCAGCAGTCCACTCCCTGTACCTTTTGCAGAATATCAGTCTGTCCCTGATGTTTTTTCTGGAGAGAAGTGGCTTCTTTGCTGCCCTCCTTGACACTAGGCCTTGAATTCCTTGATGATGCAATAGATTGTTGACTGAGGTGCAATCTTTCTAGCTGTGATACTCTTTCCCTGTTAGGCCAGTTTTGTGCAGTGCAATGATGACTGCACATGTTTCTTTAGAGATAACCATGTTAACAGAAGAGAAACAATGATGCCAAGAACCAGCCTCCTTTTAAACTGTCCAGTGGTGTGATTTTTACTTAATCATGGCAGATTGATCTCCAGACCTGTCCTCATCAACACCCACACCTGTGTTACTGGAACAATCACTGAAGCAATGTTAGCTGCTCCTTTTAAGGCAGGCCTGCAATGAAGTTGAAATGTGTTTTGGGGGAAAAAGTTCATTTTTTAGGCAAATATTGACTTTGCAATTAATTGCTGTTAAGCTGATCACTCTTTATAACATTCTGGAGTATATGCAAATTGCCATTATAAAACCTGATGCAGTAGACTTTGTAAAAATTTACATTTGTATCATTCTCAAAAATTATGACCATGACTGTACTCCCTCCCATAGAGATCTGTAATCCATCCGTATGTTTCTATGGATCCTGCATGAGCTCACATCTTAAGCTTCCATGACCTTTAAATCCCCTTCAAAGGAAATGTATCATCAGAATAAAACTACTTTTTTCATTTATAAAATCATACATCTCCTTCCAGGCTTGCCCTTTGGAACGCTTTGTGCGGTCCACAGGTGTTCATGCATTTGTGGGCTCGCTCCTTGGAGCGCATTGTGCATTCCACAGAGAATTACGTAGTCCCAGCTGTGTCGCTCTCTTGCTGGAAGTACGCGCAGGTGTTGAACCAATCCAGAGTTCGATCCATAAACGGGAAGTCCCCGAGTTGTGTCCAAGATAGGTTCTGAAGGTTTGTCCTTAAGTTGTATTTGTATGTAAGGCAGAACTGTATATTGTAACTGCAGCCAAAATGTCTCTGGTGACATATAGATTTTAAAACTTTTGGTTTGTCATAGGAAACAGGATAAACAATTAATCTTAATTGCAGGCACCTTTGATAACTCCTACAGCTGATCATTGTAGCCTGGGACTAAAGTACAGTAAATTAGCAACATCAAGAGGGACGTTTGTAACTAGGAGTCGTCTGTAAGTTTGGTCCTCCCGCTCGGTCCTCTCGCTCACCGGCCAGCACATTCACCTGCACTTTCCCAGCCCAAAGTACAGGGCCCTGCATCTTACCGCTTTCCTTCCCACCCTCAACATGCTCTCTCCCCCCCCCCCCCCCCCAGCCGGACGACACAGCCCGCCAATCTTGAAGAAGGCGAACCCTGTCTACCAGGACCAAAAAAGTAAGTAACTTTACCTGTTTTTCTGCATATATATAAATATGAATGTATATGGTGTATATTTGCTGTATGTTTGTGTATATTTTCTGTATGTATGTGTATATGCTACATATGCAGTGCGTGTATATGCTGCAAATAATGTTTGTATATGTTTTTATGCTGTATCTATGTGTATGTACAGTGTGAATATGCTGTATATACTCTTTGTATATGTGTATATGCTGTATGTATGCACAGTATGTGTGTAGATACTGTATATATTCTGTATGTATACGCAGTATTGGCGGCGTAGAAGCCCTGAAATTATCGAAAATGCTAGCTTATAGCTTGCCTTTGCTGATGAGGAGTGGGCCGGCACGGGGCATTCCTGTCTCAGAACCTGCGCTATGCCTGAAGCTTGTAAACTTTTACATGTAAAAATTTGCCGGCTCCGTTTATTTCTATGCCAGGTCCTTGCCAGGACCCCGTCTCTTGATGTAGACAGCGGCAGAGCTGTCATACGCTGCAGAACGAGTACTGGCATATGGTAAATGAGCCTCTATATGTGTATATGGTGTGTTTTATTCTGCATGTATGTGTATAAACAGTGAGTGTATACTGTATGTATTAGTACATAATATATATACACTATATGTATATAATGTGTATGTATTATACAGTAGGTGTGCAAATTCAATGTTTATCTACGGTATGTGTGTATAAATGTATGGATGTGTAAATACTGTGTATGTGTGTGTATATTCTGTATGAGTTTGTATATACTGCATGTATTGGTGTATAAATGTACTTATGAGTATATAAATGTGTGCGTATAAGTGTATACAAGTATATAAATATAAGTATATAATATAAAAGTGTGTACATGAGTGCGTAAGTGAGTGTGATAGTATAAATGTGTTTGTACCGATATGTATAATTTTTTTATGGGGAAGGGGGGTCCCATGCATAAATCTGCTGTGGGGCCCAAGCTCTCCGAGTTACGCCCCTGGATAGTATTCTCACTATTGGACATATTTGATTGGTATATCTGTTAGGCTTTTATGACACTAGTTTATATGGAAGATAAATACATAGATAGTTATATTATTGTTGTTATTCATAATTCTTTAGTCCATTATATACAGTGGGTGTACCCTATATATATGATAAAATGTTTGTACTCAGAGGGGATGTTTTTTAGTGATACACATTTTTGCGTACGCTTTAATTGATTTCATCATTTGCACTACTGATAAAGATTGTTATTATTTGACACAAAGCAAATCTGTTTTTTCTTATATTCTATCATTATTTGATGTGCGGGCCATCTGAATATAGCTATTAAGCATCTCTACTTTGGGTATATACTTTATTAATAATATCATTTGTTATTATATAATTCTACCATTTTTTGAGGAGGATTTTTACAGTGTTCTTTACAGTGATCTCCCACTCTGGTTAACTAAAGCATCCTTAAGCTGTGTACCATGTCAACATGTTCTACAGTAAGTTAGGGAGGGGAACCTACCCTCTCTCCTATGTGAAGCACACAATAGGAACCTTCCAATAGCTAGTAAATACTGCAGTGCCATACCCTGAGAACACGGACCAAGCTTACAGAGGCCTGGGGCTCTGCTTCTTCCCCGGACTGTTCCTCCCAAGCCAAAGGCTGGTTGTAACTGCCAGACTTCATGTGGCAGTCATCGCCTCCTAGTCCCGCCCCCTCATGAAGACGCCGGACCGCAGTAAGCTTGGTCCGGCATTCTCAGGGTATGACACTACAGCGTTTGCTAGCTTTATCGGAAGGTTCCAATAAAGCTAGATGTTTAACACTGCTACATCTGGGGTAGCGCTAGGAGCTGCTTACTATATCAAGCAGCTCCAAGAGCATTTTTTAGGGTGACAAGTCCTCTTTAAGGCTCCCTCTAGTGACAAATAAAAAAATAATAATACACAGTAGTGTACATAATATTTACCACAAGCTGGAATGTCGCAATAATCCCAAGTTAATGTTCCAGGTACATTTACAAAGCACCAAGGGCCATTGATATCTCCATCAGGGTTTCTGCAGTACTGTATATGAACAGGACAAAAACACAATAACTTTTAAAATTTGTGGCACGTGATAACAATAGTTTTTATAGATTGTCAGTATTAAAAGCATAAATGTATACACACATCCCTTTTTGAAAGCATGTCAACAAATAAAAGTAGTTAAAAGGGTTTGTAAAACCCCTGTCTATGAATCCTACACAATTATACAGATATAAATAGGCATACTAACTGAGGACCCCCTTTTTGAATATAGAATTTTACTGTAAGGCTGCATTCCCACGACTGTTGGGGGACGTATATATGGCCGCACGCTTGCGGTCATAAATACGCCCCCCATAGGCTGGCAATGGGCGCACTGAGTCGTACACGGGGGAAAAGATAGGACATGCCCTATCTTTTTCTGTGTTACGGCGTCGTGCACCGTGTATCTCTATGGTAAGGGGAGTGGTCAACCATGGGGCCGGCGGACATATGTTCGTGTAAATGCAGCCTAAGAGGCACCTTTTCAGGTGTTTCAGGCTGTTTTTGTATTGAATAAACAACGATTTGGTGTACCCTCAATAGACAATGGGGGTAATTTACTAAGGGCCCGATTCGCGTTTTCCCTACGTGTTACCCGAATATTTCCGATTTGCGCTGATTTTCCCTGAATTGCCCTAGTGTTTTGGGCACGCTTTCGGATTGTGGCGCATCGGCGCCGGCATGCACGTGACGGAAATGGGGGGGCGTGGCTGAACGAAAACCCAACGGATTCGAGAGAAACCCACCGCATTTAGAAAAAAAAAAAGTGTCACTGGACACACGCTTACCTTCACCAGGTATAGGATCGTGAACTCCGGCGGACCTCTGCAGACTTCAGCGCAGCAGTGACGTCTGGTGGACGTCGGAGGAACTGCCTAAGTGAATTGCCGGAAGACCCGAATCCACCAAGGAGAACGCGCGACATGATCACAAATGGACCAGGTAAGTAAATCTGCCCCATTATATCAGGTACACCTATATCTTAGTGTCAACCACCATAGCATCAGATTAGCCAGTTTATTCATTATAATTTAGAAGTAATACATAAGAAATAAGAATGAAATGTTTTTACTGTTTACTAATAGATTTGCAGGCTTAATAGCGGCTATTTCAAGCAAATGTTACTGTGGCTGATTAAAGAGGAGATATGAACAGAAGAGGAGATATGAACAGAAGACATACAAGCACTAATAAACTAAAAAAAAGTCACTGCAATGTTGTTTCATATAAACTTTTGCTCCTACATTGTTATCCAAACCAGAAAATGGATGGGTTTGTGGAGTAAAGCTTGTATGTGCATGAGGTGTCTGTGAATTCCAAGCTTGACAAGTATGACCTTTCACAGTTACAGATTTTGTGCCACGGTAATCTTGGCCCTTTTCAATAATACAGTCTGGAAGACATAAATAACATAAATTATAAATAACATTTCAACGCTCCATTATATTTTCATTGCATTGACTGTACATTATACAAAGAAGGCTATATTGACGCCAGGCTGGATAAATTCTCCTCTACATGTTGTTGTTTCATTTAACCCCTTAAGGACGCAAGGTTTCTCGCTCTCCAACTTCAAAAATCCATAACTTTTGCATTTTTCCATGTAGAGACCTGTGTGAGGGCTTATTTTGGGAGTAACACATTTTACTTTCCCATGATGTTGTTATTTATTATTCCATGCCATATACTGGGAAGCAGGAAAAAAATTCCAAATGTGGGAAAATGGAAAAAAAAATGCACGTGGGTAACGTTCTTGTGGGCTTAGTTTTTACGACTTTCACTCTGTGCTCCAAATAACACCTCTACTTTATTCTTTGGTTTGGTGCGATTGCGGTGATACCAAATTTATACAGGTTTTATTGCGTTTTAATACATTTTCAAAAAATAAATGGATGTGTAGAAAAATAAATTTGACATCTTCTGATGCTGATAACTTTTTCATACTTTGGTGTACATTTTTTGAAAAATGAGCCAACATTTTCATTGCTACCATTCTTAGGACTGTGCAAGCACCGACCATGAGTGATAGGGATGGGTCTTTGCTGCAATATGCAGCAAAGCCCATCTCTGTATGAAGAGGGCTCATGCCATAGAGCCAAAGATAGGGGCATCTAAAGTGAAAGTACCCTTGCAACCATGAGAAGAATCATTTTTGAGATTTCACATTAAAGAGGAAATTCTAGAGAGGACATTTCATACCCTATCTGAGGTGGGTTGTAGTTAAGTGGGGTAAAACCTGGTTATAGGTCCGATAGGATAGAAAACTTTTATTTTTGAGCAAGATTAACACTATATCAAGAGAAATGTAAACCATTTTGTTTCTACTCCTATAGAATCCCTTTTTTTATTTTTATTATTATTAGGGTTATTTATACATAAAGTTGGTAATACTGCAGACAACAATATCTTAACCAATCTAAAAGAAAGTACAATTCTTCACTTTACCTGGAATAGATGAGACAATAGTAGGTTTTGTTGTTTGTATAGGCTGTTGGTCTATTTGTGGTGTTTCAGTGCATTTTTTCAAGTTACAATACTCCCATCTCAATCCTGGATCAGTTGTGTAGCACCATGGACCCTTATCGCCATCTGGATTTCTGCAGTAATTTTTTTCAAGACCCCTGCAAACAGTGATATGCAGTTTATATGGTATGCAGTTTATAAATGTAGAACACTTCCATTCTGTTTTATGAATACATTTGAAACAAAGGACACCAGCCTAAGGAAAAGATACTGCAATGGAATCCTATACCTCTAAATAGCACCTACATATAACAACTATATGTAGAGAGCTCTCCATACAGCGCAGGCGCTTGCATCATCGGGTGTCTATGATCCATTGCTACGACAGTGCTACGAGAGTTTTTTGAGACTATAGGGCCTGTCTTTTAACGGATTTGTAACAGTCTTAAAAGCTAATTCAAATCACCCCCTTTCCATATATAGGCAGTCCTGACTTAAAGGGAGCCTGTAATCAGAAATTGGCCTAATAAACCACTACCAGTATGTTGTCAAGCAGCTTCTAGATTATGTTTCTTTCATGACCCAGGGTAGTGCTTCCATCTGGGCATTTACATTTAATTGAATTCATTTGCCATATGTAAACATTTTTTCAATTGGATGTTATTAAAAAAATGTTCCTGTGTGAAGATAATTTCTCATAAATGTGGCCATGCTGTCCCTTAGAAATGAGATAGCTTTCTAGGATACTACCACCTCACATTTAGGCAGCAGTGGCCAGACATGCACTATTAAGCCCTGCCTGACTACATGGATACAGCGATCATTACCACAGGACGGCTGTGGGACATGCAATTACTCCTGGACATTTCATATACAAACACCCTTTGTGTCTTTGTGCAATGACTCCAGCAGAGGCGGTCATATTTCTAAGGGACCATATCACTACATTTATGAGAAATTATCTTCACACGGGTAAATTTTTTTAAATAACATCCAATTGAAGAAATGTTTATATATGGCAGATTAATGCAATTGAATGTGAATGCGGAGACGAGAATACCCCTTTAACACTGAAGTCAAGCTCTTCCCGCCTCTGAACACCCCCTCATGCACCAGACTTTAGGAGATCAGGTCAATGTTGTTCCTAGCTGAAGATCCATCAATTACAGTGAAGTGAGCGTTCTAAGGCAGGGAAAGCTTGGCTTCAGTGTTAAACTCTCTGCCTATTTCAGTTCTTAAAACAATTTACTTCTCATTTCAAAGTTGATTTTCTGGATGATGCCACCACACCAGGTCATGAAACAAACATGATCTAGAAGCTGCTTAGCTGCTTGCCAACATACTGCTAGTGGTTTATTAGGCCAATTTCTGATGACAGGTTTTCTTTAACGACATTTGACTTACAGATGATCCCTAATTACAGACGGACCTCTCTGTCCACTGTGACCTACAGTGAAGCTCTCTAGATGCTTTACTTTAGTCTCAGGCTGCAATGATCAGCTGTAAGGTGTCTGTCATGAAGTTTTATTGATAATCCTTGTTCTCATAACAGCAAAAAATTGTGATATTTTTTTGTCTGGAACTACAATCATAAATTATACCAGTTCCGACTTACATACAAATTCAACTTAAGAACAGACCTGTATTGGAAATAAAAATAAATAAACATAATTAAAACCATGCTAAGCATCGCTGTGTCACAGAAGTCCTGAATCAAAATAAAAAAAACTATTATTTACATCCATAAAGCTTTTAAAGAAAAATAGAAAGGGGCAAATTTACTAAGGGTCGCACCCACACTTTTGTCGGACTGTGCACTTTTTTCAGGGCTAAAACAGCTTGCACAGGTATTTAATAAGTGTGTGTCCTGGGATTGAGACCCATTTTAGCACTCCCCCAGTCCCCACACAGCATAGTACATACACTGCCAAAGTGTTTTTGTATTAAAAATTGGTTTTACAGAAAAAAATAAATGTTATATTGTACCTTTCATTAGCATCTCCTGTGTTGCCCACTGGGAGGGGCTGGAAAGGAGCAGTTTCCCCCCACCCTTGGGAAACATGTGACCTTTTCATATATATGAATAACTCCCCACACTCGAGATTGGCTGTAGAGGAGCAGGGGGCCAAGTGATGGGTGTTTTCATATATTTGAAAAGGTCACATGGAGTAGCTGTTTCCCAAGGGTGGGGGGGACTCCTTTCCAGCCCTTCCCAGTGGGCAACATTCCCTCACTAATGAACTGCTCAGCAGCCTCTCACAAAGGGCCCCTCATTACATGATACTCAATACTGATACAATATACAAGAAAAGAAAAACGCATTATCTGAATTCAAAATGTTTAAGATGTGGTCATCATAATGTGGTTATTTGGGGCATTTACATCGAGTTTAGAAATGCAATGCAAACACCCAGTTAATTGCTAGCACTTGCGATCATGGGCTGAGCACTCTCTTTATAGCTGTTAAGTCTTTGATGCATATTGCAGCGAAGACTTACTGGCAACACCCACGATCAGTGCTAGCACGGTCGCGGGTGTTATCCTGCCAATCGCCGGTGGCTTAAAAAGTAATGGCGGTGCAGCCATCTTGCCGAACGTCATCGCTCCCTGTGACTTCATTGGGGAGTGGCTATCCGTTGCTATGACAGCTGTATCGTTTTAACCCATTCATTATAATGTTCTAATTGCACACTGTAATGAATGAGGAGGAAAATCCCCATATACTGCCATACCGTAGTATTAAAGGTTAAAGTACCCTAGGGCAGTGGTGGCGAACCTATGGCACTGGTGCCAGAGGTGGCACTCTGAGCCCTCTCAGTGGACACTTTGGCTGTTGCCCCAGGACAGAATTAACCAGATAGGAGATTAAGGGATCCTCGTGCAGGCCCAGGTAGCCCAGGACGTGACATGCTGAGCGTTATTTTAAAGTGAAGCATCCGGGTCTACCTGAGACTGCAGGGAGAGAAGGTACAGACAGGGTCAGATTATCATCGAAGCTCGTAACGTTGAAGACTGTGGTATAGCATGGAGCAAAAAGATTGCAATAAGTTACTGTCTAAATTGCTGTGTTGGCACTTTGCGATAAATGAGTAGGTTTGGATTGCAGTTTGGGTCCCAAAAAGGTTCGCCATCACTGCCCTATTAAATTATAATTAAAAACATAATAATTCAAATCACCCCCCTTTTCCTAGAAGTCATATAAATATAAATAAACAGTAAAAATCATGAACACTTTGGGGCTTATTAACTAAGGGTGCCGCGGATCACAATTTCATCAGCTTTTAGAGATTTTCGGGATTTGCGCTGCTAGAACAAGTATTTAGAAGGGGAATCCGATGGATTCGGACTGAACCCAGGATTCATCTTTAAAATTGTGTTGCAAGACATGCACTTACATACACCGGTAAGAAGAAGGTGAACTCCGGCTGAAGTGAGCGGGGAAGTGACAGATGCCAAGCACAGTGAAGGACATAAAAACCAAGTCCACAAGAAAACGGCGCAAATGCGATATTTCACCACTGCATTTCACATTTTTTTCCTGCTTCCCAGTACACGGCATGGAATATTAAATACCGTCACTATGAAATGCAATTTGTTACACAGAAAACAAGCCCTCACAGTGTAAAAATAAAAAAGTTATAGATTTTTGAAGGTGGCGAGTGAAAAACGGAATTAAAAAAACAAAAAGGGGCCAGATTGTAAAGGGGTTAAAATGATTCCCTCCCTCTCCTCTGTCCAATATGGCAGGAACCCGTTCTTAGTATTAAAGGGTCAGTATACAGTGAAAGCATACCAGATAGAACCTTGATCTACTTATTCATAGATGATGGTGTCAAACATGTTCATTAAAACATTTATTTGAACATTTATTTGAGCATTACAATTTTTTGGGGACAAACGAAAAACTAATAGTTTTGGGTAAGAATTATTCTCTTCTTCAAGTCCAATATATATGGTTCTGCAACAGTTAAAATGAAAATAGTAAGTAAGGTAAGTATGTAAGTTTATTTTTTTATTGACTCGTGTATAAGCCGAGGTGAGGTTTTTCAGCACATTTATTGTGCTGAAAAACTCGGCTTATACACGAGTATATACAGTATATAAAATCACATCACTGAGACCCCCACCGATCAGCAAGTAAGGACCTATCTTGATGATAGGGGCTAACTTTCTTGGTGGGGAAACCCCTTTAAAGTACTGAGTTACAATGTGCGTCCTCCAACCCAACTCGAGTATAAGCTGAAAAATTGTGCTGAAAATCTCAGCTAATGCTTGACTATATATGGTAATTTTTTTAAAAAATTAAGTGCATTGTCTCCAGTGATGTGGTACATAGCATTTTGGTTACTTTGGCACTTGGTGGCTACAGTCACTTAAGTGTGAACAAACAGGAGTAGTGGAGGAGGTAAATACAGGTAGTCCCTGGGTTACGTAAAGGTTCTGTAGGTTTGTTCTTAAGTTGAATTTGTATGTAAGTCGGAACTGTATATTATAAAATTGTAACCTCAGCCAAATATTATTTGGTCTCTGTGAAAATTGGATTTTAAAAATATTGGATTGTCATAAGAACCTGGATTAACAATAAAGCTTATTTGCAGACACCTTTCATAACTCTTATTGCTAATTATTGTAGCCTGGGACTAAAGTACAGTAAATTACCAACATCCAGAGGTCCATTTGTAACTAGGGGTGGTCTGTAAGTCAGGTGTTCTTAAGTAGGGGACCGCTTGTATAAGCTTTTAGTTATTTTTAAGCCCCCCCCCTAGCCTTCTATAAAATAAATATTAATTCCTGGAAAACCCCTTTAATGTTAAATAAACAGAATATATGTATATTATTTCCAAAATGAGAAAACCTTACTCACTTATCTGGAAATTTATCAGGTGTTTTTGAGTGGATGTGCGGCAGCATTGAGTTCCATTCCTGACACAATTTTCCTGAAATAGTCATGTATGTTGTACCTCTGTACGTTTCACCATTTCCTGTGTAACATTCAGAAACTACTGCAGATGTTGTAGGAGCAGGTTTAACTGTAAAACAAAGCAATGAAAAATTATTTTATTTGTATACAACTAATTTATACAATGGTTAATTTTTGGGTATCTGGATGAAACCCAAGTAAAAGGACTTTGCTGCATGAGAGCTGCTTCTTACAAGGAAACCTCAAGGTCGGACGGGAAGGTGCAGATTAAAATATTTATTGTAAAATATTATTACATGTAATGTGGAGATGAGCAAGGCTCGAGTCCCAAGCTGTAACACATAAAATATTAATCGATAAATTCATTTGAACAGTAAATCTCATTCTGTCAGCATGTGTGTGTGTGTGTTTGCCTGCATGCATGTATGTGTGTCTGTCTGCGTGTATCTGCCTGTATGTGTGTGATTGCCTGCATGCATGTATGTATATCAGTCTTCGTGTATCTGTGTTTGCCTACATGCATGTGTGTTGGCATGTAACTGTCTGCCTGCATGCATGTGTCTGTCTGCATGTAGCAGTACCAGTTTCCATGTGCCTCTGCCTATATATTCATCTTTCTGCATGTGGGAATGTATGCTGGTTTATACACTGAAAATATTAATCATATCAAATGTACGTGTGAAGGAGAGAGGATTCTGTGTCAGCAGTGATGTGTATTATGAGGTTTCACTGCAGATGTGTTGTGTGTTATGAAGTTTTGCAGCAACAAAGTTGTGTATTATGAGGTTCTACAGCAGCTGAAGTGCCTATGAGGTTCTGCTTCAGCTGAGGAGTGTATTATGATGTATTGCAAATGCTGAAGTGTGTATTATCATGTTGTGCAGCAGCAGTGATGTATATTATGAGCTTCTGCAGCAGATGAGATGTGTATTATGAGGTTCTTCAGCAGCAGCAAAGTTGTGTATTATGAGGTTCTGCAGCAGCTGAAGTGTTTATTTTGAGGGTCTACAAATTAAGTGTCCTTAGTCATAGCCTACTACTTGTGGCGTTGGGATCTACAGTACTTTCAACTTTATTATGAGCTCTTGTGGCTGTAGTCTAGGCAGCATTAACCCCATTAATGTGGAGCTCTTGTTTGGAGGCTTTTTGGTGAGCTGTATAAGTCTATCTTTCATATGGAATATTCACATTCAAGTTAAATGTTTGGGTAAATATGATGTTTAGCTTGTACAATGTAAGGGCTCATGCACACAACAAGGTTTTTTGGATGTGTGCTAGCTAAATTTTTTACAGCTACTACAAGGGCTCATGCACAAGGACATGGATTCTACAGCTATGTGCAGGAGCTGACTGCCCGGGCAACAAAAGATAGGGCAGGCCCTATTACTGCAAGTTATGTGACCCTGTGGAGTTTTTAAGAATTGATATCCTGTATAACATTCCATGCTGCGTGTATGTAGTCCAATAAATTGTTACGTCTCCACTGCCATCAACCCATGATTACATCTTTTCTATGAAACAGTAGGTTTCAGTGGGTATAATACTGTTAGATCTGTTTTATGGACATATTTGGCATCCTTATTATGTTCCTTATAGTCCTACACAATTATATTATGTAAATAATCGGGCTCTCTGTTTATCTTATATCCGTTTAATTGAACAAAGGGGCCATACTCCTAAGACAATGGCCCACATTTATCTGGTTTTTATGTGGTTTGCCTGTAAAGTGTGAAGGGTGCACAGTCTTCATAAATCCGGCACCCCCTGCACTGCTCTTGAAGTGTGCACATATTTTTTGGTGGATTTTGTTCATCCAATTCTGGCACACTTTGGACAGAATCGTGATGCACGATCAGACTAAGCACTAACATGCCCCTTTTGGTGCACATTTTTGTCAAACAAAGTGCAGCCGCGAGACAAAACCGGTGCAGACACTTCATAAATACATGTGCAAGTAGTTTGCACATTCTTTTCCAATAGAACGAGGTGGAAGAAGATATCTCCTTCAACTGTGATAATGTAGCATTACTATAGGCCACGGGAGTCAAAAACAAAGCCTGCGACCCATATCCCCCCCGTGGTCTTTTGTTACCTGGCCTGGCTCATGTGTCATGCATCGTGAGCGCAGTATAGAGGCAGGCTCCAATACTTAACTTTCCTTGCTCCAAAGATGCAGTGCTCCCCGCTATATGCACTGGCTCTGCGGCCATTGGGCACTGTGGAAGCACTGTTACTATTGGCTATTGTATGGCGGCACTGTGACTATTGGCTACTTTATGGGCACATATTGACCATGCCGCTATCTCAGGTTTTTTAACAATATTTTTATTGTTAACAATGATGTGGCCCCCCGGTGAAAATGAGTTTGACACCCCTGCTACAGGCCCACTGAGATAAATAGGCAATATTGCCACAACACTCAGTGGCCACTACACAGTGGATAGAGCCATCAGCTTCTGCAGTCGATGACTATCACAAATGGCTGTAGGGGTTATTTGTTGGGCCCAATGATTAGATATTTATGGTTTATCCAAAGAGTAGCCTATTTCTGCTATTCTTTTTATTTATGTTTGGTTACTTCTACATGTATGCAGGACGTTTTGTTTATTTGTATGTGCCAGTTTCCTCCCTGATTAATGTTATCTTCCATAATTCATATTTATCGGTCTACTTTATGTGTATTTGTCTGCATCTGCATTTTATGGTCAATAAAAATAAACTGTAATTTTTTTTTAGAAGCGTGTCATCTGGTCATCTTTTGTAGGTTTTCATATATTATCTTGCAAAGCAGACCAAGAATTTGCCTTACATATACTACTGACAAATATAGGTGGAAATTTACCAACAGGTGCAGAATCACAGCTCGGAACATCACAATATTCCCAACGTGTCGCTGCGTCAGTGGTATAACACCACGGCATTGACTCTCCATCAGGGTTTCTGCAGTAATTGTTTTCTAGATTTCTTAAAAAAAGAGAGAGATTGTTTGGTAAAAATCTAAATGATTTCAAGATATACATGTTTGTCAAGAAAATTAATAAACTATACAGTATTTATGTCACATCTGATCCTATTTATGTATCATTTTGAAATATTTGGGGTAATTTTGAGGGAATTTGGGGGAAGGTTACATCCAATTGAAGTAGTTTACTGCTTGTAGACTGCTCCGCAGACTAGAATGATCTATGTTCTCTAAACAAGTTAATTCAGAAGGTAGTTGCACAGGCAGCTACAGTGCACCCACTAGTGGAGGAGGCTTCTGAGAAAGAGTGCAAAATAGCTTCCTTACAAATGCTGACTTTACACTTTACACAGTGTAAAGTAGGACTTATTGGGCCATCAAAAAGACCATCTAGTCTCACATTACAACTTCTATTTTTTGGCAAAATCTTCTCATAGGCACATTTTTGTCTTTCAGTATGTGCGACCGTTCGGCACGTCCACCTTTCTGTGAAGCCAGAGCCCCTCTTTTAATGAGTCTGACCTGGTAAATGTGGTGCAATGCTTTTAGACAGTATTTTGGCTCAAATTGCATCGCCAGAGTAAATCTCTCCGACCGTTTGTTAAAAGTTTGGTTCTTATATTGAATCTTTATAGTTAGTTAGGAAGTAAGCTTAGTTCTGATTCTATTTTTATGAAGGAAGCTTGGCTCTGGTCCCATGTCTTTGAACTAATCTTGGTACTGGAACTGTAGACAACTTTTTTTAAATCATAAGTTGTATACTACTGCCTGATGCCTAACTCCTTACTCTTTATGGTCAAGTAATTAAATTGTGGTGGTGAAGCAGTCACTATTTAAGCCAGTGCGGACATGGCTATGTTTCTGGATAGGAAATCTGTTGTTAAAAGATTGATATTAAAGCCAGCATTTAGTGTGAGACAACTCCTTTAAGAGGGTCCGTAGACATTATCAGGCAATTGTTCTCGATACACAAATGGTCCTTTCATAGTACAAAGCTTACATAAACAGTTATTTCACAATTAAAATGATTGAAAGATAAAGCATTTCTCACTTGCACGGATAGTTATTTGGAGTTCTAGCGTGACTATGGGGCTGCTGAGAAGCCCAAGCCTGACATTTCTTCCCAGTTGTTGTAACAGAAATATTTCCTTTGTAGGACTCTCCATTGCCAGATAAACAGTTTAGCCCTGGTGGTGCTGGTGGGGGACTGGAAGCTGTAATATAAAAAGGAAAGGTTTAAACACATTTAAAATATAACTTTTTTTCATCTTTCTCAATCTCAGGATGCTTTTTACAGATTTTTGTGCCTTTTTGTTGCATTTAGTCTTTTCATTGATTTAGGCATTCTGCTGTAACAAATGTTACAAATGTAACAAAAGATATAAATAACTTTTTTTATCCTTTACATCTTGATGCTCCATTTAAGGTATGTTGGAAATTGCCAATCCTGACTATGTCAGGAATTCTTAATTATTGGTGATGGAGCTCCACCCATTCGTAAGAATAGGACCCATGTTCTCTGCATCACTAGGGGTGCACTTCCCATGATTAGTGGGGGTCCCAGCAGTCAGACCCTCCTCCTCGATCAGATCAGCTTGCTATCCCCTATCCTGTGGATAAGTTATAATCTGGACCCCTTTTAGGCCACATTTGCAGGAGATTTGCGGCAATGCCTGCAAGAAAGAATAGCAAAACCAGTTTGGGGAGTTTTCCTGCTGCAGTGGCTGGTAGCGGAACACATTGGGGCACATTTACTTACCCATCCCGCTGCAATCCCCGAGGTGCGTTGTCCGTCGATGATTCGGAGCTGCCATGAATTACTAAGATCGTGCGTCCAATTTACAGCAATTTCCCGCTGAGGTCTGCTGGAGTTCACCTTTTTCTTCCCGGTGCATGTAAGTGCTTGGCTTGCGACACAATTTTGAATGTTAAATCCCGTGCGTTGTCCTAATCCATTAGGTCGTCCGATGGCCCACCCCCCAATTTGTGTTGCATGAAAGCCGGCGCCGATGCGCCAAAATCTGATCACGTGTAACAAAAAGCCCTTCTAAATGCCGCGCACATCGGTGTGCGGACCCTTAGTATATGAGCCCCATTGAGTCCTCAAAAAAACCACTAATTATGAACAAAATAGACAGGGAGATTACTTGAAAGAGAAAACAGAGTCGGAGCCTGAGGTAAACACACAATAAAAACCGAATGAGAACAAAGAAAATTGGGGTAATTTACCTCAGGAATCGTTATTGAGAGAGGATTTTTAGGGAACAGACCAAGAACCAAGAACATCAATGAGAGAGAAAGAACCACCACAAAATATAAGGAGAGAGGAACAAAAAAGAGCAGGTGAAAAACATGAAGAAAGCGAAAGAAGACTTGAGATAAAGGGTATTTTTAATTTGAGTAGGAAATTTTTGACCACTAGGTCACTAGTGGTTACTAGTCATATTACGATGCTGAATAAGGGCTTTCAAATTTGCTACAATAGCAAAGTTGAGTAAATTTCATACTTTTAAGGAATATGAATTTAAAAAAATATTTCTGTGTGAAAAAAACATTAAGGGGATAGAATGATGAAGAGATGCCACCCCCCCTGGATTTCTGTTGCATGAAAGCCAGCATGATAAAAATGCGCCAAAATCTGATCAAGTGCGACACAATCCCCTTTTCAATACCTGTCACAGCCACACGAAACCCGAAATTTCTATAGTGTGAGGAATACGTAGGCCTCTACTTTACTGCAATTGGCAGCAATGTGTTTGAATAGTAAAAGCGCTCCACCCCTCTACATCACTTGGCTGACGGTTAGACGCATTGGTGATTATTTCGCATAAAGAAGGGTTTTACTTCGAGAAAGGTTTTTTGTAGTAAGAGGGGAAAGATTCTTCCGAAAGTTTAGGGGGAGGGTATGTAAAGACATATATATGCATATGAGTAATGTATGGGATATATGCATAATAGGAGGATCTGTCTACTGTAAATATAAATACTCCCTTTATAACCCAATGTATGAAAGGTTTACAGCAAGTGTTGTTATGATTTTATGATGTTTATATGATGTATGTACCGTTAGATTGTGACATAAGGATAAAGCCTGTAAAATTAATGAATTTAGGGGATAATTGAAGTAAGAGTTAAATGGGTATTCTCGCCTGGGCATTCACATTCAGTTTCACTAATCTTCCATTAATAAACATTTCTTCAATTGGATGTTATTAAAAAAAATGTTCCTGTGTGAAGATAATTTCTCATAAATGTAGTCATTCTGTCCCTTAGAAACGAGATGGCTTCCTCGGTTACGACCACGTCACACTCAGCGCAGAGGTGGCCAGACATCCGCTATTGAGTCCTGTCTGACCTCCTGGATTAAGCAATCATAACCACAGGATGGTTGTGGGTCATGTAGTAAATCCATCCCGGACATTTCATATACAAAAACAATTTGTTTCTTTGTGCAATCTCTGCAGCAGACGTGGCCGTATCCGAGGAAGCCATCTTGTTTCTAAGGGACAAAATGACTACATTTATGAGAAATGATCTTCACACAGGAACATTTTTTTTAATAACATCTAATTGAAGAAATGTTTATTTATGGCAGATTTATCAAACTGAATGTGAATGCCCAGATGAGAATAACCCTTTAAGACTATATAAGCCCTTAATGAACACGCCAACACCATCCCCCAGAAAAAAAGCCTTTATAGGCGAAACCTGGGCCGGGCAGCGTGTGTCTGGCGTGGAATGACTTGAGAGCTGAGTTTTTATATGCACATATATTTTTATGGAAATGTGAGTAGTCAAAAGAAAAAATCCTTTTAAACATTGTGGAACAGTTTCCACTATGGTATATTGATTCTATCTGCAGTATTCATCTGCTGCATTCTAGACCCCGGCTCATAGTTACTGTGGAAGCACGCTGGGAAAGTCTGTGATCCGTAGTCTGTGGAGATGGAATAGTGTGAACAACGCCCAGGATACCTAGAAAACGAAGTTGTGGCGAAACGTTTCTATTTCCTATTTGATGTACAGCACCTGTGCCAAATGTGGAGGTGGTGAAATAGAACTAAGACTTTTGTTATATACTTTGAGGAGTTGAGCGACTTTTTTCTTGAGACTGTGGTAATGCAACAGACTGCAAATTTTCCCTTGTGGAATTTCAGTGTGTTCAATTTGGAATTAAATTAAATTTCAAGTTAAATTTGGTTTAATTAACAAATTGATCTAAACTTATTAAAAGGGTTTTCAAACAAACCAAGTTAGGCCCTATCCGCAGGATAGGGCCTATTCTGCTGATCGGTAGTGGCCTCAGTGATTAGACCCCCACAAATCAGGAGAACACAGGGGTCCGATGTTGCTCCCCGAAATGCTTTAATAAATAGGGCCCAACAATATATATGGCAAACTTAGGTGGTGGGAAACTGGGACTAAGATCGTGCGTCCAATTTCCACCAATTTCCCGCTGAGGTCTGCCGGAGTTCACCTTCTTCTTCTCGGTGCATATAAGTGCTTGGCTTGTGACACAATTTTGAATGTTAAATCCAGCGCGTTGTCCTAATCCGTCGGTTTGTCAAATGGCCCACCCCCCGATTTGTGTTGCGTGAAAGCCGGCACCTATACGCCAAAATCTGATCACGTGTGACAAAAATCCCTTCTAAATGCAGCGCACATCGTTGCGTGGACCCTTAGTAAATGAGCACTAATTATGAACAAAATAGACAGGGAGATTACTTGAAAGAGAAAACAGAGTCGGAGCCTGAGGTAAACACACAATAAAAACCGAATGAGAACAAAGAAAATAGGGTAATTTACCTCAGGAATCGATATTGAGAGAGGATTTTTAGGGAACGGACCAAGAACCAAGAACATCAATGAGAGAGAAAGAATATACCACAAAAAATAAGGAGAGAGGAACAAAAAAGAGCAGTTGAAAAACATGAAGAAAGTGAACGAAGACTTGAGATAAAGGGTATTTTTAATTTGAGTAAGAAATTCTTGACCACTAGTCATATTACGATGCTGAATAAGGGCTTCAAATTTGCTACAGTAGCAAAGTTGAGTGAATTTCATACTTATGTTGACATCCATACATTTTTGAGGAATATGAATTTAAAAAAATATTTCTGTGTGAAAAAGCCATTAAGGGGAGAGAATGATGAAGAGATGCCAACCCCCCTGGATTTCTGTTGCATGAAAACCAGCATGATAAAAAAGTGCCAAAATCTGATCAAGTGCGACACAATTCAATACCTGTCACAGCCGCACAAAACCCGAAATTTCTATAGTGTGAGGAATACGTAGGGCTCTACTTTACTGCAATTGGCAGAAATGTGTTTCAATAGTAAAAGCGCTCCACCCCTCTACATCACTTGGTTGACTTCCCTCTAAAGTCTGCCGTATATACCCAAGTCTGGGTAGCCCCCTGTTCTAGCCCTCTTGACCGACAGGTGAGTTGGAGAGACCCTAGACTAGGTGGCTCTGCCCCCTGTTTTAGTCCTTGACGGCTAGACGCATTGGTAATTATTTCGCATAAAGAAGGGTTTTACTTCGAGAAAGATTTTTTGTAGTAAGAGGGGAAAGATTCTTCCGAAAGTTTAGGGGGAGGGTATATAAAGACATATATATGCATATGAGTAATGTATGGGATATATGTATAATATATGTATAATAGGAGGATCTGTCTACTGTAAATATAAATACTCCCTGTATAACCCAATGTATGAAAGGTTTACAGCAAGCCTTTTTATGATTTTATGATGTTTATATGATGTATGTAATTAGATTGTGACAAAAGGAATAGAGCCTGTACAATTAATGAATTTAGGGGTTAATCGAAGTAAGAGTTAAGACTATATAAGCCTGTAATGAACACGCCAACACCATCCCCCGGAAAAAAAACGCTATAGGCGAAACCCTGGGCCGGGCAATATGTGTTTGGCGTGGAATGACTTGAGAGCTGAGTTTTTATATGCACATATATTTTTATGGAAATGTGAGTAGTCAAAATAAAAAATCCTTTTAAACATTGTGGAACAGTTTCCACTATGGTATATTGCTTCTGTCTGCAGTATTCATCTGCTGCATTCTAGACCCCGGCTCATAGTTACTGGGGAAGCACGCTGGGAAAGTCTGTGATCCGTAGAGTCTGTGGAGATGGAATAGTGTGAACAACGCCCAGGGTACCTAGAATACGAAGTTGTGGCGAAATGTTTCTATTTCCTACTTGATGTACAGCACCTGTGCCAAATGTGGAGGTTGAGAAATAGAACTGAGACTTTTGTTATATACTTTGAGGAGTTGAGCGACTTTTTTCTTGAGACTGTGGTAATGCAACAGACTGCAAATTTTCCCTTGTGGAATTTCAGTGTGTTCAATTTGGAATTAAATTAAATTTCAAGTTAAATTTGGTTTAATTAACAAATTGATCTAAACTTATTAAAAGGGTTTTCAAACAAACCAAGTTAGGCCCTATCCGCAGGATAGGGCCTATTCTGCTGATCGGTAGTGGCCTCAGTGATTAGACCCCCACAAATCAGGAGAACACAGGGGTCCGATGTTGCTCCCCGAAATGCTTTAATAAATAGGGCCCAACAATATATATGGCAAACTTAGGTGGTGGGAAACTGGGCATGTGCCCAGGGGACCCTGTCCTAAATTGGCCCCCTGCATGTGGTCTTTTGTGGGCAGAGGATGTATTGCTCCTTCAATACCGCTTGGTTGAATGCCCAGGTGAAGATGCTTATCATTTATCTCCTGTCTATATATCTATCATCTATCTGTGTAAGTATCTTTCTCCTATAATTTGTCTATTTACTATCTATATATCTGTCTATCTAACCATTTATCTATGTAGCTTTCTGTCTATATATCTATATTTCTTCTATCTGCCCATCTATTGCCTTTCTTTTCGCCGCCATGTTTTTCTCCCAGGCGGCGCCTAGTATGACGTCAGCAGCGGCACGTCATACTAGGCGCCGTCCGGGGGAGAACAATGGCGG
>CM033643.1:148471910-148538843 GCA_019512145.1 Engystomops pustulosus
CTAGCCGCATCATGCTGACCGCCATGTCTCAAGGGGTTAACAAGAGCTGTTGGGTCTATTTAGACCCAGTCCAGCTCTGATCAGAATCCCCAGTCACAGGTGTGCATTCTCCCTGTAACTGGGGCTCTTAGGGTGATGTCACATATGGCGTTTTTAGGCAGTGCGTTTTCAGATCATAAAAACTGCATTTGTTAAAAAACATTTGCATTTGTTGAAAACGTATGCGTTTTTGTCCGGTTTTCTGAATTTGCGCAATTAAAACAGACAAAAATGGATGCGTTTTTAAAAAAAGCATGAGTTTTTAAAAAACCGCATGCTTTTTTAAAAAACGGATGTGTGACATCACCCTTATAGAGTAAAAGAAAAAAGAACTGTGAAAATGTCCACCAGGGTTCTTTTGTGACCTCATTGGGGACATATAAATCAAAAACACACACACAAAATATGAATAAATATTCATAAAAAATACATTTGCATTTCCCAATAAAAAAATATATCAATATATACAATTTCCCAATATAAAAAAAATATATATAAATCAATATATACAAAAAACACTGCCATGACTGAAACAAAATAGGGAATTCATTAATAATACTTATTTTGAGTTAATTTGAAAACTAAAAAAAATTTGTACTATAAATTCCCCAAAAATTCCAATTTTAACTCCAAATAAAATTTTTTAAAAAATCTTTAAACTTTTATTATCTTTTAACTAGCTGTATGTGTCCTGCAAACAAAAGGGATCAAAAAATTGTACGGTGTACAAAAATTAGCTAAAATGCCCTGGTCACTAGAGCCTTTTCAGGCCGCGTCATTTAGGGTGATGGCAGACATGCCATTTCGTCTGCGTTTGCAAATGCAAACGCAGACAAAGCCGCACCCTCCGGTGCGTTAATTTAATGCAAAACACTGGCGACTCGTTCCCAATCGCAGCCGTTTCCATAGAAACGCTGATGCGATTGGGCTGCGGCCCGCCCCGGTGGGTGCGGATTTGTCTGCGTCTGCGTTTGCAAAGGCAGACAAAACGGCACGTGTGCCACCACCCTTAGGATGATGCCACACATGGCGTTTTTGGTCCGTTTGTAAACATCCGTTTTCAGTCCGTTTACCATGCATTTCGCTGCTTACAACCTGTTTATCTGTTAACATAGTTGGGAAAAACAGACTAAAAATGGACCAAAAACGCGATGTGTGGCATCAGCCTATCGGGTTAAGGTCAGAGAGTGTGATATACAGTCTGATGCAGTTAACCTGTTATTCAACACAGTATAGCATCTTTATGGTGGAGCTCCAGGCAGCTTTTTTCATGTATTGTTCATGACAAGGGGTCTTATAAAGTCTCCCAATAGAATATGACTGGGTTTTTAACTGACAATGCACTAGATAATACTGCAAGGTATCTATGCAATCAGCGAATCACAAGTTACTTTTCCCTTGTCGGACTAAAACTGTATAAAATGAATGTAATATTTTTTTATCCATGTTAAAAGTACAAGTACAGCAACCAAAAACTATAGGATACCGCACCTGCCTCACGGAAAAAAACATGCATCAAACTTACTACAGCGTTGGATATCACAGTATTCCCATCGTGTGTTTTTATCAGTAGTAAAACACCATGGTCGTGGTTCTCCATCTGGATTGCGGCAGTAATTATTTATTAGGTTTTTCTCTGGAAGTCTGAAAGAGAAGATTAAAGGCAATCCCTGGGTTACATACAATAAAGGTTCTTTAGGTTTGTTCTTAAGAGAACCTGCCATTGAAATTAACCTTCCCAAGATAAATACTTCTAATGTTATTATTATATGAAAATCACCTGATGTGAGCCCATCACACTGAGTCCATATTTAGTGTTTACATGCATTGCCCTTGCTCCTTGTTCCTGATTGACAGGTCTCACTGCTGTATGGAACATTAACATCATCCCACATCATTGGGAAATTAAAGTCATGTGGCCAGGGCGATGTCATCTAAATTCCTGTTACATCTGCAACGTCTACCCCATGTATGTACATGAAATCACAGCATGCCTCCTTGGCCGTCTACTCCTCCCCATACCTTCATGGAAGCATGCTTTGATCAGATATATACATGGAGTAGATTGCACATGTAACAGCAGTAAGCACTGTCTGGGATTTTGTCACTATTTCACATACCCCACGATGGGCGGAATCAAGACGTGATGAGCAGAGCCAACATGGGCTGCAAAATTTTGGGAAATTATTTTATTGGCGGAATGAGGAATGAGCTGGGACGCTTGCGCTACACTTTTTGACAATGTCACAGTGAGGCGGTGAGTAGGGTTTATTGTGCCTGTTCTTGACGAGAGGTTTCCTTTAAATTATTAAAATACAATCAATATTCAAATCTGTATTAATATTGTTAATTTATTGTTTTACTGTTAATTGTTTTGCATACAAATTTTTGAAACACAAGGTATCATTTGCATGTATTATCTCTTTTACCTTTCAGGTTGATAGCCATGAGCATGAGGTTTTTGAGAATTCCAGCTTTGACATTCCAATCCAGACTTTGTTTTAGCAACTCTACCTCTATAGTTTTCTCCACTACAATGAAAACATTCTTCTGCAAAAACATGTTCAAAATCAGTGTTGTTTACATACATATCAATCCAATATTTCTAAGCTCACATATAATTATAATTATTAGTAGTATTAAAATATGTTCTATCAAAATAATGAACAAAAATGTGTTCTGACCTTCACATTGTGGAATGTCACAAAACTCAAAGCGTTGATAAGGATCTGTAGTGTAGCACCAAGGGCCATTTGGATCTCTATCTGGATTTCGACAAAAATTTGAGTCTAGGCCAGCATCTCGATGACTATTAGGTGTATAGCTAGGAGACACAATAGTGATGTGATTAAAAACAATAATCACAATAATAAGATACAAAATATAGTAGCTTAATCATCAGAGGCAGTCTGTTTGTCTTGCTTGTGCTATTATTTTTGCTACATTTAATAAATGTCACACATGGGGCAGATTTAGAAGTGTCCTAAGGTGAGACCGTGATGAGTTAGACCAGACCGTCTTATTCTGCACCAGATGCATATAAGTGTCTGGTGCTGGGTGATAAATCTGTCCTAGTATAAGACTGTCTAGTCGTACTCTGCACCTCCCATTAGTTGGCTTACTTTACACCAGAAAATTAGGACAAAATTCTGTCGGGTCAGCAGTATTTTTGGTGCACGGACCTTTTTGGCACGAGACCATGCCCTTTTTCCACATACCACACCCCTTTTGTCGAGCTTGTCGTAGGAGAGCCTGAAAACTGTCTAAAACCCTTTATAAATGTGGGGACAGTTTTCTAGTGCAAACTATGACAGGGTCCTGTTGTTAATAGATACCCTCCAATGTTTGTCTATAAGCTTAAGGCCTCATGCACACTACCATGTGCAAAAACCAACCGCAAACAGCAGAAACTTTGCGCCCCATCTTGGCCAAGTGGAGATAGAGGCCATGTTGCAATACGGGCAGGAATAGGACCTCCTGTACATCTTGGTGCTTGGCCATGACTGTGTACAAGAGACCTCTATGGGGGTCGTGAGCTTGCTACAATTTGTGGGCCTAGCTCACGGCAGCATATACAGTTACAGTATATGCATGAAACCTAACACTTCTGTCTTTACATGTTAGATAGCAATCATTTTTGCAAGCTATTTAAATGCTGCGAAATCTGGAATATTAGATATTCATGAACGCAAGTATGATGGTATTTTTGTAGATTAGTTTTTGGGTTTGTTTTTCATTAAATTTTTATTTAGCAAAGTAATCTAAATAAACAATTCCTGATAATGGCAAAAAAATCTGATCACTTTGATAATTATTATGAACTGATATACAAACATTATATTTTATAATGCATAATTTAATTTAATAGAGTTTGTAATTTAATACATAAATTAAATGTTGCTTTTTCATACTTTGGTGTGTGAGGAGTGGTTGCTGTCCATTCCTGGCATGTTCTCCCTGAGCGTGTTTTATATTCTGTTCCCCTGTAATTTTCTCCATTTCCTGTGATGCAGTTTTCAAGGTAGACTATAAAATAGATAATGCATATTTTCAGATGATGACAAAACATTCAAACATACACTGATGCTGTCAGCACCTGTCCAGAAAACGCACAACCACAGCCAGGCTGATCTGTCAGACTAGGTAAGTGGTGAACTCACCTTGCGGCATCCCTGCGGGCTAAGGCCCTGCTTAATGCAGATAAGCCACCCTGATAAGGGTGAACACACTATCAGGAACCTAACTGACGGTCCCTGAGTGACCCTAGAAGATGACAGGGAAAACTTACTTCGTCTGCCAGCTTCTGGATGGTGGAGCGGACAGGTAATCAGAATACAGGAATAGACTAGTGCACAGAATACTAACACAGGTCTGAGACAGGGAAAGCAGAAAACACTAGGAGGTAAACGATACTGAGAGACAAACAACGTAATATACAGGTCTTCAGGTGGGATATACACAGGTCAGGTCAAGATCAAGCGGGTTATATACAGGTTAGGTCCAGATACAGGCAGACAAGCGGAGACAGGAAAAGATTAAGCAGGTTATATACCGGTCAGGTCCAGATACAGGCAGACAAGTGGAGACAAACAAAACGGGTCAAAACCAAGATGGCTGAAAAGGTACAGAATCAGATACAAAACACAGAATACCAAACAAGATAGCCAGAGCACTAGATACACAGGTAAGTCTAAATAACCAGCAAGGTATGATGGGAATAGGGAGGTATATAAGGCAGTTCCCAGACACGCCTCCAGCAGCACACTGGGGGAACTGCCAATCAGGATAGTAACCCTTGCTGGGCAGGGGTGAAATGCAAGGAGTAGGGTGTGGCTCAGTTAATCCAAACACTAAGCCACAGTTCACACACAAATAAACACCATCTATTCTGCTAACTGCGGATAGAGCAACGTTTAGACATGGACGTTACAGGTGCCCTATACACTTCTAAATAAACTGATAACATATATCAATAGTACAAGCGACTATAAAAGAAACTTCATAATATATCAAAACAAAATGCCTCTTCTCCAATTGCCTTCGCAGAAGCATATAGCAGTGTAAGATCACATAGAAGTCTATAGAGAAAGAAGAAGGGAGGAATTAGTGGAAGAGTAAAGAAATCAGACGATACCATTTGAGTATACGTAATAGTGAGCTTTTGAGAATACTTGTTCTCTTTGTCAGATATGATGTTAGCACAAACCCTTTAAGAACAGCTAGTTTCCCCCTTCAGCTCAAAGAAAACTGAAAATCATAGGCTGAACTTGCAGAGGAGCAATTTGCTAAACCTTAAATTGTGTTATTCCTCACATACCCTCAGAGCCGCCACTAGGATTTATGGGGTCCCTGACTGGAAGATTTTTGTGGGCTCCCCCCAGCGGCGTCCTTTAATGAAATATCCACCCCTGATGCCCCCTTTACATAAATCTTAACCCCCATCATTAGTGTAATGTCCACAGCAACTTTGGCTTCTTCTCCGTCTTCTCCTTGTGGATCCGCCTTCTTCTCTTCAGGGCCTGGCGCATCACTATGACAATGCGGTGTCGCGGCCGCGTGACGTCATAGTGTAAGGGCCTGCGGACGCACAAACTATCAAACGGCTGTGACACAGCCACTTCATAGTGAAGCGCCCAGGCTGGAAGAGGAGAAGACGGCTGGGGAGAAGAAGCCGTAGGTGAGTATAGATTTTTTTTTCAAACTGATAGGGTCCGGTGTGGGAGGGTTAGTGGTCCCTTTTCAGCCCTTGAACACAGTCCCACTAGACCCCCCCATGATGGCAGCCCTGCATACACTAATTGTAGTAATGATTTATATAAAGATTGTTAAGAATAAAGAAAAGAAAATGTTTATGAAAATAGATAATAAACTCAAGTGTTACACCAGAATGTTTTATATTTAAGAAACATTTTTTACAGCTTTGCACACTGTTGACATTCTCTCAGAGTATATTCAGACGGCCGTCTATGGGGATGTATATGCGTCCGCAGTCCGGCGGTGGTACAGTGGTACAAATGTGTGGCACCGTTTTGCGTCGCACACAGGGAAAAGATAGACCATGTTCTATTTTTCCCTGTGTGTGCGGCCGTGCGCCGCTTTTCTCTATGGAGGGGGGAGGGGTCACTTCCTTCTCTCCATCGCACAGCGGAATGCCCACCCGGCTATAGCCGGGCGGGCATACGGCTGTGTAAATGTACTCTTAGTTTTATGAAATAGTTACCTTGAATGGTTTTCAATTAACAGATGTGACACTGCTATTTTTTGGAATTTTTATATAATGTGTTTCAGGGTGGTTTTATTCCACTAAACTACTAGTCTCCTCTGGTCATTTCTAGAATTCCTTCTTTTTTGTGAAATCGCCCACATTTACCTATAACAATTCTTCCCTAAAGGCAGGCAAATATGACTCTTCATAATTATATGGCATGCGCTAGGTTTATTGCCTTCAAAAGGCTCTATATTCAGTTTTATACCACTTAGAAACATGGTTTGTGTCATGTTAAAGATAATGGGGCACATTTACTTACCCGGTTCGAGGAGTTCACAGAAATTGCCTTGTCCGACAATCATTCACTGTGCTGCGATTCACTAAGATTGTGCGCCCGATATCCTGCATGTGTCGCTTCCCCGTTCAGGTCTGCCAGAGTTTACCTTCTTCCTGGTGCATGTAAGTGCATTGTCTTGCGACACAATTTGAATGTTAAATCCTGCGCTCAGTCCAAATTGTCCGATGGCCCACCCCCGGTTTCTGTCACATGAAAGCCGGCACAACTGCGCCAAAATCCGATCGCATGCAATGCAATCCCCTGCTATACCTGTTACAGCCGCGAAAAACCCAAAAACGTTGGAAAATCCGACAAAAGTGCGCAGCGCGACCCTCAGTAAATAAGCCCCAATAATTTCATCTTTCAGATCATACAAGGCTTTGTGAGATACTAAACCAGAAATACAGGCAGATAAAACATTGTTGGAAATGCGAGTTAGCGTTCAGTTAGATCCAGTTACCGTCTATTTTTTAACTGCCTTTATATCCAGAAGAACCATAATCTTGATACTCAATTATGTGCACTCAATTATAATGATGCATACTCAATAACATCTGATTATTGCTTTGTCCGAGTGGTGTCGTTTGGGATTTTTTCTGATTATAGCTGAAAATGTAATAAAACTAGTTAAGTATACTACTTACTTTTTTTTTCATACAAAGCCATATCATTTCTTCTTTGTAGAAGTGAAGATTTCTGGTTGTCCAAGAGTGTGACACAAAATTGATTTTTTGTGCTGTATAAAAATGACCTAAAAAATATTAAATATGTTTAACAAACATCATAAAATTAAAAGGAAATACATGAAAATGTGTAAGACAGGAAAAGACATGAAAAATTTAAAATTAACAGCCAATTCTGTACTAAGAACATTTATTGGAGACACAATTGGCAACCACCTTTAGTGACTAAAAAATATCTATAACTGAAAAAAAAGAGATTATAGAAATGTAACCTGAGACCAGGCGGTGGAACACACGGTCTGGGGCCGCAGCCAAAATATTTAGAAAAAAAAAATGGGTACTTACCTCCGGCGCTTCTCTTCACCCTGTGGCTCCGGCTTCTTACTAATTCAGTTTCCAGGCAGTGCAGGCAGAGGTATGTCTATGCTCTCTGTCCGCATGCACCTGTTATGATGTCAGCAGCGGCTGGCGCGGCCTGGCATCATAGCGGGTGTGTGCCGGAAGAAATCACAGAGGTGCCTCTGCCTGCACTGCCAGGAAGCTGAATTGAGAAGTTGGGACCGCAGGGTGAAGAGAAACACCAGAGGCAAGTATTGACTTTATTATTTTTAGCTCGGCCAAAGCTGTGGACATTTCATTGGGGGGAAGGGGGCAATACTGAGGACATTTTATGGCGGGGGGGGGGGCACTGATGAGGGTCATTTTATGGGGGGAGCACTGTTGAGGAGATTTTCTGCGGGGGAGCACTGCTGGGGAAATTATATTAATGGGGAGCATTGCTGGGGCATTATATTAATGGGGGAGAGCACTGATAGGGACATTATATGAGTAATACTGGGTACATTTTATGGGAAGGAACACTGCTGTGGACATTTTATGGGGGGAGCTCTGCTAGGGACAATATATTAATGGGAGGGCACTGATGGGGATTTTAAATTAATGGGGGTGCACTGCTGGGGACATTTTATTGATGGACGGAAACACTGCTGGGTACATTGCATTGGTAGGGGGGGGGGGGCTCTGTTGGGGATATTTAATTAAAGTTGAGGGCTTTGGATATTAAAAATAATGGCGGGATGTTTGTAACCAATGATCTAAGGCTAATCTTTTAAACCTTCTGTTGGCTGTTGTTGGCCTTTTTCTTATATTGGTAACACTACCTGGATGTTTTATAAGGAAATTGTGTAAAACATTTTATTTTAAATAAAAACACAGTTAAATAAAAAAATAATAATAATAATGGCGGGGCTCTGCTGTGTTCCTTTTATTAATGAGGTGAGACTGCTGCTGGAAATTTATTATTGGGGAGAGGGCCCTGCTATGGACATTTCATTTCAACGGGTAGACGCTGTTGCCAAGCATTTCGTTAGTGAAGGATGACTGCTGCGGACATTTAATTTATGGGTTAGGAAGGCTGCTGCAGACATTAATGAGCGAGGCTGCTGGACATTTCATTGATGAGGGGAGGCTGCTGGACATTTCATTGATGAGGGGAGGCTACTGGACATTTCATTGATGTGGACAATTATATGGCTTGTTTTTAGATATGGAGTATTTGTGGACTATACAAAAAGGTTGAGGAGCACTGCATTAAACTATAGGAGGTCAGATGGTGTCTTTTTTTCAGTGTAACTAAATCCCTTATACAAATTCCATTCATGTACAGCATTCTGTATTACACGGTTGAACTGAGTCTAGAAGCGGCAGATAGTGACATGACGTCTTTAGAAAACCCTGTCATTTTAGAGAAGTTCCTATTTTAATCTCATATAAGCGTAGCAGTTCATTGAGAGTGTGCCCATGCCTGCTAATGCTTTAGTTAACTTCTTCATAAATTGACTAGCACTGCACATTTACACAATTATTGATGTCACCTGTGGAAAGGAGAAGATGTGCTTCAGTACGGTCAGTTTAACTCCTAGTGCACCACATGTATGACTTACCTACAAATAAACTTCTGTTCTGCATCACACTTCTTTGCACACTCCAAATCGTTGGCTGTTGTATAGAATTCTCTTTGTCTACCTGCCATCCATGCTCCTTCCGTTTTTACATAGGCTTCAAGTTCATTACTTAAAACTGTAAAAGAAAAAGTTAAATAAATATTTTGACCCAGTAATATTTACAGCAATTGAATCATTTTAGATTCAGGTTCTATAAACACATACTGTATTAATTGCCAAATTCTGACACATTCTGATGCACAACCCTGGGTGGAGGAATGAGTTCAAAGCACCAAAAAAGTTGTTCCTCTGCTAATAGTTGTCATTGGTAAATAATATATTATTCTAAGATTTGATTACAGTAGCTATAGCAACAAAATTTGCTACATTCAATGTTTGTATTTTTTCTGTTGATAGCATTTAAGGAGAACTTAAAGGCAATTTGTGACACTACATATTCTTGTGGACCTGTGGTTTGGTGTCCCAAATCGACCTTTTACATCTCTCTGGCTGCTATAAAAATAAAATAAAACAAAAGATGAGTCCAATAAGGCTCTGCGAAATTATCTGGTGTACCTTGTGCCTGGGCTTTATTGCCCATGTGCTGTACCTATGACACATGCATAGTGAAGGCACTCTGTACTACAGTGGTATGATTACATCAATGTGACCAAGGTAATTAAATATTTTTTATTTTTTTGCGGGCCCTGATGAAAAAACTACAGTGGTTTTGGAACACTAAACAACCAGTCCCTAAGGACCTATGGATGGTTTAGTGTACTGTAAACTTAAAAAAAATTGTTAATCAGTAAAAACATCAAATAAACCGTATCCCAGTTAGACCAGTGGTCCCTCCCCACTTCCCACAAGCAATAACTTTTTTTTTATTTTTGTGTTTACTATGGATGTGAAAATCTGTTATATACCTATTATTTAAATTTATTACTTTGTCAGATTGTGATCAAACTCTTCATATATCTAATACTTATGTAAGACCCTATTAACAACTGCCCACTGTGGGAGATATACTATGCTTTCTCCGTCAATTTTATGGCGGAGAAGGCATGTATAAAAGCTCCATAAAGATAAGAAAGGTGGTTTCAGCACTCCAGAAGAAAAACTGTTAAAAAAGACAAATTTATTTCCAAAAAGATAAAAAATACACATAGGTGAAAAATACCAAGGCATGGGCACAAACAAAATGCACCAGACAAAAAAACTAACAACTGCAGGTGACGCATTTTGGATTTACAGCATTTAAGACCTTACTCGTGCTATAATGCCTGCTATATGCATCACTTGCTACGAGTTGTTCTTTTGTCTTGTGCTTTTTTTGTTTTAGTGCATTCCTGTATTTTCACTTTTGTCTATTTTTGACTTTTTGGAAATAAACAAGTAGTTTTTAACACTTTTTTTTCACATTGAGGGTCATTTACTAAGGGCCCATATCACGTTTTTACGGCGGGTTACCCGAATTTTTCAGTTTTGCGCCGATTTTCCCTGAATTGCCCCGGGTTTTTGGCGCACAAGATCGGATTGTGGAGCATCGGCGCCGGCGTGCACGCGACGGGAATCGGGGGCGTGGCCGAACGGAAACCCGACAGATACGGAGAAACCGCCGCATATTTTTAAAAAAAGGGCCCTAAATATTACTAAGGGATTGTTATAAGGTTCCAAATATAATGGAGGCAGTAGAGGAACTGCTGGTAAGTCAAATGGATGTGAAAGCTTCAAAGCATGGTGAAGTACTTATCATGGGGGACTTTAATTACCCCGATATTGACTGGGGGAAAGAAACCTGCAGGTTTTTGTCAACAACATATGTCAATTACCTGTCACAACTAATCATGGAGCCAACAAGAGAGGAAAAAGTATAAGAGAAACAAGAAAAAGCCAATGTGGTTAACTGTTACTGTAAGGCGAGCAGTAAGTGAGAAAGATAAGGTGTTCAAGATACTAAAAGCAATGAGGTGTTATGGGATTATATAGAGAAAAATAAATTCTGTAAAAGACAGATAAAGGCAGCAAAAATAGAGACTGAAAGAAATATTTCCAAGGAGAGTAAAAATAAGCCCAAATTATTTTTCTATTATATAAATAATAAGAAACCGAAACCGGAGTGTGGGCCCTCTTAAAAATAACCTGAGGGTCATGGTGGAGGGAGATGAGGAAAGGGCCAATCTATTGAATGTTGCTTTCTCAACTGTCTTTAACCAGGAAAATCCCATGGCCAATGACATGATAAAGAATAATGTAAATTCTCTTTGGAATGTCAATAGTTTAACAAAGGAGGGGGTGTGGTGCTGCCTCACAACCACTACAATAGGAAAATCCTGGAAACTACAGATATGTGAGTCTAACTTCTGTTGTGGGGAAAATATTTAAGGGTTTTGTTAGAGTTGTTAGAGCTCTATCCTGGAGTATCGCACTGTACATAACCTTATAACCCAGCATCAGCATGGGTTTATGAGGGATTCGGTCCTGTCAGACTAATCTTATTGGCTTCTATGAGCAGGTGAGTACCATACTGGACCTGGGGGAGGCTGTGGATGTTGTATATCTGGACTTTTTCAAGGCATTTGATACAGTGCCACATAAAAGGTTGGTACATAAAAAGAGACTGCTGGGACTAGGGAAAAATCTGTGTATTTGGGTAAGCAATTAGCTTACTGATAGAAAACAGAGGGTTGTCATTAATGGCCCTTATACAAATCACTGGTCAGACCACATATGGAATATTGGGGCAGATTTACTTACCCGGTCCATTCGCGATCCAGCGGCGCGTTCTCTGCGCTGAATTCGGGTCCGTCCGGGATTTATTAAGGTAGTTCCTCCGATGCCCACCAGGTGGCGCTGCTGCACTGAAAAGCATCGGAACGCGCTGGAGTTCACCGACTCGGGCTGAGTGAAGGTAAGTGCAAGCTCCGCAACAGATTTTTTGTTTTAAATGCGGCGGTTTTTCCGAATCCGTCGGGTTTTCGTTCGGCCACGCCCCCCCCATTTCCGTTGCGTGCATGCCAGCGCCAATGCGCCACAATCCGATCGCGTGCGCCAAAATCCCGGGGCAATTCAGGGGAAATCGTCGCAAATCAGAAATATTTGGGTAACACGTCGGGAAAACGCGAATCGGGCCCTTAGTAAATGACCCCCATTGTGTACAGTTTTGGGAACTATTGTATTAAAAGGACACAGTAGAACTGGAACAGGTACAGAGGAGAGCAACCAAGATTAGGGGGATGGCGGGATTACAAAATTTGGGGTTATTCAGTTTAGAAAAAAGACATCTGAGGGGAGACCTCTTTACAATCTACAAATATCTGAACAGGCAGTACAAGGATCTCTCCAAAGATCTTTTTATACCTAGCCTCCATGTTTCCTGAAGAAGCATTTGTGAAATGCCCGTCGGTGCGAGGGGAACACTGGGCTCACTGCTGCAGGTATTGTTCGCTATCCTAACAATATGCATGCATTAACTCTCTAACCATACTAATTTTAATAATAGGTGGAAACGGAACAATGGTGGAGTAGTATTATATTTATTTTCAATATAAGATATTGAATAAAGCATGAATTTTACAAATATTCTTTTTCGGTAATGTATTCCCGCATTGATAGGTTATAATGGTTTCTCTGAAAGGGAATTATTCCAAACTTTGAATTTGGGACTTTCTTGTTTGACTTTTTATACCTAGGCCTGTGACCAAGACAAGGGGGCATGCTCTACGCCTAGAGGAGAAGTGGTTCTACCATCACCATAGACAAAGGTTCTTTACTGTAAGAGCAGTGAGACTATGAAACTCTCTGCGGCAGGAGGTTGTTGGTCAAGAGAGGCATGGATGACTTTCTGGAAAGCAAAAATATTACGGGTTATGGGGACATTCTTAAAGGTTGGACTTGATGGACTTGCCTTATATACAACGATTCTATGATTATTGCAGTATATTTTGTGAGTAATTCGTACACTATGGGCCTAAAATAATAGTAAAAAAAGATATGTGTAGAAAGTTGCAAAATTCTAATTTCCCCAGAACCCATATAAAAATAAACAAATAAAATCATAAACATGTTAGGTATCAGCACATCCTAAATTGCCTGATCTATCAAAATATAAGAATGATCACAAAAAAATTCCCTGTAACAAAAGATTCTAGGTTTTTGGTTGGAAGATATAACAAAACTATATAAATTTGGCATCTCCTTGATTGTACTTACTGTCACAGGTGTCCCTGTGACCCGCGTTGCGGGCACACCCGTGCCTCTCTCCGGTCCCTAGCTCCCCTCCCTGCTGCCTTAACTTGTCTCGAAGATTTAAAGGGCCAGCGCACCGCTGATTGGTGCTGGCCATTCCCAGGAAATTGGATAAAATCTGGCCTTTCCCAGCATTCCCCGCCAGATCTTGCCTAGTGCCTCTGAGAAAGCTATTTCATGCAGTTTGCTGTATTTCTGATTTTCTGTTGTGACCCCGGTTCTGTTCCTGACATTGCCTCCGTGCTGCCTGTCCTGACCTCCTGCTTTGTTCCTGACGTTGATCCTGTGCTGCCTGTCTCGACCTCCTGCCTGTCCCCAACTACGATTCTGCCTCACAACTTAGTACCACGCCTTGGCCAACACTGCGTGCAAAGTCACACCTGTGGTGCAACCTGGTGGTACCTTGCCGCAGCAAGTGCATCCCACTTTGCGGCAGGCTCTGGTGAAAACCTGGTGCCACTAAGATTCCGGTCCCAGGTGACGGCTTACGTCATTGTCCGCCGTGGTCCAGTGGGTCCACTACCTCAGATCCTGACACTCACCCAAAGAATAGAGGGAATGTGTTATTTGGACTGCACTGTGAAAGCCATAAAAACAAAGCAAATGAGAAAACAGGAAAACTGCATTTTATATTGTTGTGGCTGTTTTAGGTTTTAGTCCCATTTTTTATATCAAAAATTTAAAGCCTAGTGCAGATAGTGAGACTAGCCAGTTTATCACACTACTTATGACTATTAAGCCAGATAGGGCAGTGAGTTTTAAAGATATTGAGAAGGGAGGGTTGCTTGTGGTATTGCCCTCTTTGTGTGAGAGGGAGTGGAGCAAGAGAATGAGCGACATCAGAATTCAAATGTATCACTATCTATGACATCACTATCCCCCTGAATAAGTTAGGTATGACAACGGAGGCTTAAATAAAGTGTGTGGGAAAAATAGTAATTGAAGTAAAGGCTAGGTTTTAGTGACGGATGGGTTTATATTCCCTGCTTGAGTTTTGGCTGTAGATTACATCAATTTCAACACATTTGTTCATTGTTTTTACAGTTTTCCATTACATTGCATGGCCAAATAAATGGCCACATAAATACATAAATGAAAAAGGCTCAATGGGTGAAATGTGAACTAACTCCTTAACACAATATGACTTACATGTACTTCATGATCGCTCCAAGGATGTAGGAGGAGGGCTCACGGGGCTGAGCCCTCTTCATACATGGTGGGCTTTGGCTGCACCTACAGCCGACATCCTTTAACCATTTACCTGCCAAAAGCAGAGAAATGCCAGTGGCATGTGGGCACCTGCATCTTGGATAATATCATTGCTCCCCATAACGTCACTGGGGAGCAACGATCCGTTCACATGGCAGCCTGAAGTCTGTATGAGACTCCAGAACCTGTCATTTGGCAGGATCTATAAGGCTATCTGCACATTTTGCAGATTCCATGTGGATTGTTGCTCATTGCTAAAAATACAATAATGAACATATTACTTTTCTTGTGTGTATGCATGAAGTTTTGCATGCATTTTTTTACATTGAAGTCAATGGAAGAGTGAAAATCTGCACCAAATCTGCATCAAATACGCACCATGATGGTGACGGATTTGATGCAGATTTTTTAAATGACATCAGGTGAAACAAAACTGATAAGAATAACACATGCAGAAGATCTGCATAATAAAACACAAAAAACTACAACAATAAATAAACAAATCCACATGAAATCTGCATAAAAAACTTGCGGATTGGATACGAATTTTCATGTGAATTTTCCATATAATAATCCTCAACGTGTGCTGACACGTGCTGGAAGCACACTGTTATAGATACATAGCAAATTCTCCATAAACTACAATACTGTAGAAAGAGGGTTAAAGGAAACCTGTCACCACATTTTCACAAATACAGCTAGTGACAGGTCCCTATTAACTAACTGACACCCTTATATTAGCTAAAAGTTGTTTCTTTACATCCATGTAAATCAACTTTATGTTATATTCCCTGATATCAGAGAAGGCTTGTCCTGCTAAGAAGGCCCCTCCCATTTATTCCTCCACATGTCCTATGACTCTTATCAGCATGTCATCTGACAAGGGTGACATCATCTAAGGTCCTTTGCCCTCCTAACATTAGCAAACTGCACACCATGCATGTATCTGATCACATGAAATCACAGCAGCCTCCATGGACTTCTACTCCTTCCCATTCTCCATGGAGGCTGCTGTAATTTCATGTGATCAGATACATACATGGGGTACACATTGCAGTTGTAACAGGACCTTTGATTATGTCATCCTGATCACATGACTTTAAGTACCCAATGATGTAACAGAGTTCTCTCTCAATGTTCCACACAGCAGAATATCATTTAACTGTGTTTTTATTTCAATTAAAATATTTTACACAATACTTGTATGAGAAATCTAGATATCATAAACAATACCAGAAAGAAAAAAGGTCAACAATAGCCAACAATTAGTTTAAAAGGTTGACCTTAGGTCGTTAGTTACATAGATCACTAGTCAGCATTGTATCTATCATATACATCGTACATGTAGTCATTACAAAAAGAAGAGCTCGTTCGGAGCCGAAGAAACAAAATTACAACAAACCAATAAACCGTGGGGGAGACGCCAGACAAGGATACATAAGGAAAGAGGGGAGGAGGAGAAAAAGTGGAAGTCTCTCTATAAGTTGTGTCTGCTTCCCGGTCAATCATCTCTTTGGCTTACAATACTCGCCCAATATGCATCCCATGGGGCCCAGATCTTAGAGAAAAGCTCTATTTTATCATCCATTGAAGCAGTCATAGATTCCATACTCCGGACCTCTCTCACTCTTGCCAAGAGGGACCCCTTCCAGTGTTGTGCTATCAGGCACTTGGCTGCCGTAACGATATGTAAGGCTTACCTCATGGACAGCTTAGGTAGAGGCTGCGGGGCTATGTTAAGCAAGTAGAACAGGGGGTGAGAGGAATCGAAATTGAAAGTATATCATGAATCAGGTCTCTGACCTCCACCCAAAATGGCTGGATATTTGCACAAGACCAGAAGATATGTTGTAAATCACCATCTGTCTCCTTGCAACACCAGAAAATGTCCCGAGTTTCTGGAAATATCTGATGTAATTGCGCTGGTGTATGATACCAGAAATATAACAGCTTATACTGATTCTCCTTGTAAACCGCGCATGTCGATGATTTGGCTGCATAATGCCATATACGACACCAGGTCTCCTGCGTGATCGGGGATCCCACCACCCGTTCCCACCTGGCCATGTAAGAATGTGATACCGCCTCCGCGGGGTCAGGATATAAAAGAATCAAATAGATGGCAGAGATGAGTCCTGAAGTGCGCGTGGTAGTTTTACATAGATATTCAAAAGGGGTAGGCTTGGAGACTGTGTCGGAGCTTTCCAGGGTTTGCAATAAGTGGCGAATTTGTAGGTAGTGTACGAATTTGTAGGTAGTAATATTTAACTAGGTCTGGTACCAACAATCCTCCTTTAGATCTATGAGCAAGTAAGACAGACTTTACCACCATGTGACGCTTGTGGGCCCACACAAACCGGTTGAAAGCACTCTGCATCGATCTTAAGGCTCCTAGAGGCACTGGAATAGGCAGGGTTTCAAATAAATAAAGTAGTTTAGGGAGCAAGGTCATTTCTATGGCCGCAATCCTTCCAAAGAGTGATATTGGAAGAGAATTCCACTTGTTAAGCAGCAACCGTATTTCTTTAAACAAATTTGGGAAGTTCTGGTTATAGATTGTGCTATAAGTCGGCGTTATATTCACACCTAAATATTTAATAGCTGATGTCTGCCAATGAAACTTATAATTGTCTGGTAATAGGTCTGCCTCTTGTGATGTCATGTTGAGCGGTAAATTTTCAGTCTTGGTGGTGTTAACCTTATACCCTGACAAGAGACCGTATTGGTTTAGGCGGGCCTGGAGGTTTGGAAGGGACGTATGTGGTTGGGTCAGGGTAAGGAGGACATCGTCTGCAAATAGTGACAATTTGAACTCTCTGCCGTTCACCATTACCCCCCGTATATTTGGATCTTGGCGTATCATAGCTGCTAGGGGCTCTATACAAAGTACAAACAGGAGGGGAGACAATGGGCACCCCTGCCTGGTACCATTTTTAATGTTTATAGGGCTAGAAAAAGCGTGAGGGAATTTTATTGCTGCTGTGGGTTTAGGGTAGAGACCTGCGATTGCATTCATGAACTGGCCCCGGAGACCTATGGCTTCCAACGTTTTGAACATGAAGGACCAGTTCAGCCGGTCAAACGGTTTTTCTGCGTCTAAGCTCAATATGAGCGCACGTTCCTTCAAATAGTTTAGGACCTCTATTAAGTCAATCGTCCTCCTAGTATTGTCCCCTCCTTGGTGACACGGAATGAATCCTACTTGATCCTTGTGGATCATGTGGGGGAGTAGAGGGAGCAATCAGTTCGCTAAGATCTTTGTGTAAATCTTTAAGTCAGAGTTAAGGAGAGCGATTGGCCTATAGTTTGCACACTCTGTCGCGTCTTTTCCGGGCTTGGGGATTACTGTAATATAAGAATGAGTGAGAGTGGAGGGAAGAGATTCCCCTTCCAGAAGGGAGAAGCGCGTCATATGGGGGAGTAAGGTTTGTAGGAATGTTCGATAACAAAGGTATGTCAGGCCGTTAGGCCCTGGTGCCTTTCCGTTGGGGAGTTTGTTGACCACTTCCTCTATCTCCTCAGTGGTTATAAGAATGTTATGGGACCGCGTCCGTCAAGCAAATGTTAATATGCAGCACTCAATAAATGGGAATGACTCACCTCAGGTGAGTTGCATATAAGTTTGCAAACTGATTTTTTAACATTGCAGCCATGGAAAAGAACCTTTTTTAGGGATAAGGGCAATGCTTTACAATCATAGTTTTTAATGAAGTCTTTATTTTGGGTGGAATAATTTGCAAGGAAGGTTATCTTTTAAAGTATCCTTGGGGGGACTAAATGTAGTAAAAAAATGTAAATTAAAAATTGTAATCCCCCATCTTTCACTAGAACTGATATAAGAATAAAAGGCCCTTAAGGGGTTAATTTTGATGTAATGTAATAAGATTAACACAATTCTGTCTCTGTTTTCTACATTTCCACCATAAATGGTGTAAATGCACAGCATGAATTTACAAAAGGTAAACATATTAATTTTAAATGTAAAAAATATTAATACAACAAAATATGAAATTACACATTAAATTAAATAAACATAGAAATGTACACAGCATTGTTTTAAAGCAAGTGCCAAAGTATCACTTTTTAGACATCTATGATATGTGCCTAAATTGTGATTGGAGCATTAAATACAACAGTCGAATAAATGAATGATATGTTTTTCCAAACTAAATGTACCATGTAGAAAGCTGATATGACATAAATAATATGCACTCTGACAGTTTACCATCTTAATAAACATCAAATTCTATATAATTATATTTTTGGTAATATTGTGAACAATGGGGCATGTAACTGTGAAGTGTACAAAGAATGTCTATATGACCAAGGTAATAGTTACAGTGCCAAGATTAATGGACAATTATAGAAGTCTTTCTAACATGTTGAACCCAGTAGATTCAGATATTGACTAATGACTAATCATTCAAAGTTTAAATGACAATACAACCCAAAATTTCATTATAATGGAAAAAACCCCACATCGTATAAAATGCCTTACCTGCACAAGGCAAGAAAAGAAGGAGAAACACGGATTTGCTAGTGATCATTTTAGGTGAGTTTTTCGAATGGAGTGAAGAACTCTAACTTCAATTTACTTTAGGTGATGGTCACAAAAGTCAGATTAGCAAACAGCATTGCAAGCTCTTATCAATCATTATCCAAGTGACCTCTGGATTCTTACGCTTTATAGTGTTCAAACATAGCCTTGAAAGGAAGTGTTGCAAGCCCCTATTTACGGTCTTTGTTTGGTAAGAGTGTGTAAACTATTTCTCTAAAATCAGCATGCAGATAGGTAATATTGTCAGTATTTTCCAAATGCATCTGAATCTGGTGGGTCAAAAATTAAAAAAAATTCAACCAGGACAAAAAAGTGAATTTTGAAACCCTTTTAACCCACATTGGTTTTTCATACAAGCAGAAGTAGTTCACCTGACTCCTCTAGCCAACAGGAGAAAATCTGCTGTGTCAGATTATAGTGTAGAAGATAGGTGTTATTTTGGCATACATAGTTGGTCACCATTTCACCCCCCAATTTCACCTTCATTGATTAAGCTATTAATTCCCAAGTTTTATGCATTTGATGAAATAGTGGTTTAACATCCATAACTTTTTTTGTGCTACCTAAAAAAATGTGTGGGCAAACAGTATCAGCTTAAGCACAACCATCAATGCTATCTTCAATGACTTACATAATTAGATGTGATTTTTCTAGTACTGACTTTTAAGAGAATACCGCTGAATAAGCCTACCTGCGCGTGATGAAACAGTTTTTTGCATCCGGTGTGTCATCTACAGGTGAGCTCAGAGAATTTTGGCAGGAATAGGATGCTGTATGTTTTGCGGCTTGGTCAGTCAGTTCATGCATGGGGCCTTGAATCCACAGCCTTGTGCATGAACCCATATGAGTGCTTGTTATATGCTATATGATGCACACAATTATAGTTATAAAAACTCATATGTAATCATCACAATCCCTGTGAATTCATTTCTTTGACATTCTTTGCTAAATGATGTAGACAATTAAATAATTTTGTATTTATACATATACTGTTTTCTCCACTAAGCTGTAGTCACAATTTCATAATTTTATTAGATATATAACATGTAAAAATAATGTGTACATATATATCATGATATGTATAAAAAACTCTGAATATATATATTCACATTGGAACGTTATTTAAAATCTACATTAGGCTACATTCACACACATGTATGGGGGACATATATACGGCCGACGTATATACGGCCGATATACCTCCCCCATACACTTCTATGGGCTCACGACACCGTTTGGGAGTGGTACGGTACAGCACACGTGCGGCACCGTACCGCTCCGTAGCCTGGGAAAAGATACGACATGTCCTATCTTTTCCCGTGTTACAGCGCGGTGCGCCACCTCCCCCTCCTCTCCCCGCGTGTTACCGTGTGCCCGCCGTGCTGGGCAACAGCAGTGTGCATGTAGCCTTAGAGTGATGTTTCGAAATCTGTCTACAAGATTGAAGACAGGTCTCTCTTTCCTCTTCTGTTTGTTACATATCTGTGACTGTTAAAGAGAACCCGTCATGTAAAATAACCCTCTAATCTAAATAGATTTTCATAAACTACCATTAGAAAGCATTGTCTCTATCCCTTCATTGTCCCTCTACATGCCTGTAAACCTAAGCAATGAGGTCCTAAAGCTCTATGCAAATGACCTGTGAAATGTCCAATGAGTCATTAGCATATTCAAGCTGTCCAGCTTATTCATGAGTGGGAGGTACAGCTGCACCCCCAGTGCTTGACTGACAGCGCTCCATGTAATAGCTGCTCCATGTGCTTGCTGGTGGCCACACCCCCTGCAGCCTTTGTGTGCATGTGTGTGTAGGAGAGTTACAACAACTCCAGACAGCCATGTTATAGCAGAACATGTCAGGTACTTGTGTAGCTGATGTCTGTGTATCACACATATGTATTAGGAGGATGCAGCATGTCAGCAGATGCATTAACTATGCTTTACTATACATTACACACAGACATGAGCAGGGGGAGGAGAGGGGAGGGGGAACAGGGGTGACATCACTGCCTCTGACCATGTGACCAGCCTCATTTACATAATAAAGAAATTATGATTTTACAATAATTAATGTATGAAATAACTAGATAAAGGCTGAGATGGGATCCTTGTGAGCTGCTCCAACAGGTAGTAGTGACAGGACTAGTGGCAGAGACCTGATGACAGGTGTCCTATAACCCTTCCTGCTCTCTCCCTGGCTGTGAGTAGTATTTTTTAAGATAAAGCTAAAATTAAAGGGGTTAATCCTCCCTGCCAGAGCTGGGAGATTAGATGTTAGCCCATGCAGCCTTCATTAAACATATTGTACATGCTGGAATACACATCTCTAAAGGAGGGAATAGCTCAATTATCAAACTTAGCAAAATTTGTTAATGAAGTATATTAAAAAATGTTTACCACTTCCCCCCACAAACTCAAAAATTATCTCAAATGACTGTTACATTATAAGCATATCAGCCCCTGTCCCCATTAAGGCTCACATTCTAATTTCTTTTATCTATAATAGAATCCTATTGGAGTAAAACAAAATGTCCCTAACAAACCCACACGCAAACAAACCCACACATCTCCTTGCAGTTTCAACCCAATGCATAGTCCACAGTTCATATCCCAAAATATGAATATAGAATACAGTATTTCAGTATAAAATAACTGTGAAGTAACTGAGAAAACCTTATGAGCAGCATGTTGCTGGACTTGTCACCCTTATTATTTCACCCTTGAACCAAAATCTGAACAGCAAACTGTACCTATCCTCCTGTACATTTATATAAGTTTGAAACCTTTATTGACTTGTGGTGTCTACATGAAACATTTCAACCTGCAACAGAATATGTACAATTTTTTAGCGTGTTTGTGGATCTAGGAGTTAGAATTTTTATGTAAAACTTAAGGAAGTGAGTAGATTTTTGGTTTCACTGCTAAAGTGTCCTCATTCAATATCATTAGGTTCTGGGGATAGAAGTAACATATTTAATAAGGTGGCAAATAAATTAACTAGATTGTATTGCGAGACTTCTAGGAATTCCTTTCTGCTCCTTCTATAAATCTGCATAATTAAGGCTATTTTCACATATTCAGCAGAGCTTTAGTGGATAGATAAAAGTTGATAAGCTACGTCATTTTGTTCAACAAAATGACAAACACTACAACCTAAACCTGTAGAATAACATTATAGGTCAAAGGGATTTACTGAAATCCGTTTGTGCCTGTCAGTTATCTATTATTCTGTTCCTGCAATATTCCAGCAGATTCATCTAATGTTTTTAGTTTACGTCCTTAGGTCTACATTGAAGATGAGCTTTGCCACCATACTATGTACTATAAAATGATACATGACATTATTATGGTTGTCTGCATTAGCCCTAGCATGGAATGACATCATATAATCAGTTTCTATTAAACAAATCTGAGCTACACTTTAAAGGGAACCTGTCACCAAGAGACCCCTTTTTGGCCTCCCCCCATCCCCTTAGAGCATTGCATATACACTGTTAAACATTTTTTGTAATAAAAATAGTTTTTACAGAGCAAAAGTTAACTTATCTATTACCTTAGAATGACAAGTGCTGTGTGACTAGTCATGTTGCCCCCTGGGCGGGACTGAAGAGGAGTAGTTCCCCCACCCCACCCTCGGGAAACCACTCCTCCGTGTGTCATATTCAGGACTAATCCCGCCCCTCTCGTTCATTCTTATGTCTCCTGGCTCGCCACCTCCTGCACACGACACCTACCAATTTCCCGCCCCCTGTCCTGAATTCTCGCTGACCGCGGCAGGCGTTCTCGCACCTGCCTTGGTCAGTGTGTCTCATAGCAGTGAAGCAGTGCCAGCCGAAAGGTCCCCGCATTCATCTGCGCATGTGCCACACTACACTGTCAACTTGGAGTAGCTACGTAAACAATGAGGCAGCAGGATTTATGCAAACTACGTTGCTACTCCGAGTCGGCAGCGTAGCGTGGCGCTTGCGCAGACAAATGCGGGGACCTTTTGGCTGGCACCGTTTCCTCTGCACATGTCCGTGCGCATGGCACGAGACATGCTGATCGTGCAGGCGTGAGAATGCCGGACGCGGTCAGCGAGAATTCAGAACAGCGGGCGGGATGTGTGTAGGTGACATGTGCAGGGGGGGGGTGAGGGGTGGGAGTATTCTTTTGAAAATCACACACAAAGGAGCAGTTTCCCAAAGGGGGGGGACTACTCCACTTCATCCCCACTTGACTAGTCACACAGCACATGTCCTTCATAGGTAATACCGTATATTCCGGCGTATAAGACGACCTGGTGTATAAGACGACCCCCTACTTTCCTGTTTAAAATATAGAGTTTAAGATATATTCGCCGTATAAGACTACCCCTTTTCCAATGCATACAAAACACCGGTAAAAATTTTTAAAAAAAACAGATTTGAATTTAACATGGTCCTTTTTTTAATGTAAATACTTATGACATGCAGGTATACAGCAGGAAAACTGTCGCTCATAAACATAAGGCATACAACAACAACATTACCATTACAGCACAGCCCCCAGTAGCATACAGCACAGCCCCCAGTAGTACGAAATGTAGATGTAGATTTTACCTTGATGTACTATGCACAGTTTATACATCATGCCGCATGCCGCACCTTCCCTTCTAAGTCCTGCCGTGTGCCCAGCCTGTAGATTATTGCCCCATGTGGGGTATTACCGTACCCAGCAGAACATGCATCATTATTTTTGTGGTGTTTGGGCACAATTTGGCATAATGGATATCTTTTACTATGCATTATCCATTATGCATTTTATTTGGGGTCCACCTGTGGTTAAACTGTTAACTTTACCCTAGATTAATTCATGGAGGGGTGTAGTTTCCAAAATAGGGTCAGTTCTTAGCAGTTTCTACTATACTGGTCCCTACTGGTATCTCAAAATGCTTCATGATGCCAAAAAAGAAAAAAATATGTAAAATGTCTATACTCCAAATGCCAGTAATTCCCTTTTGAGCCCTGCCGTGTCTCCATCCTGCAGATTACTGCCACATATGAGATATTGTGCTTGCACCCATTTTGGTAATAAAGGAGAAAAAAAAACTTTGTTACCACAAATCACCATAACGTTCGGATTCGTGACAAATCGTATTTTCCCTGAAATTCGGACCAATTTCCCCCCTTTTTTTTTTTTTTTTTTAAAGAGGACTGATCCTTAACATACAAACAGGCTACGTCCTTAAGGGGTTACTGTACACTCTGCACCCAATTTTAACAGAAAAAAACACACATTTATATATTTTTGATAATTTATTTAACAAGAAAAAGTAAATATCACATGGTCTAGTGACCAGTGGTCTAAGTATGCAAACCATTTGCTCAGTATTAAGTAGAAGCACCTTTTGAGGTAGTACAGCCATGAGTCTCTTGGGAATTATGCAACATATCAAACGTGGATTTGGGGACGCTCTTGCAGTTTCATCAGGTTGGATGGTGGATGGTGGTGGACAGCCAAGTCTTTCCTGAGACGCTCAAGTGGGTGTAGGTCAGGGCTCTGGCTGAGCCACTCAAAAATGGTCAGAGTTGTTCTGAAGCCACTGCTTTGTTATTTTAGGTTTGGGCTTAGGATCATTGTCTTGTTGGAAGGTGAACCTTCGGCCCAGTCTGATTTCCATAACACTCTGGAAGAGGTTTTCATCCAGGATATCTCTTTACTTCAATTGCAATCAGTCATCCTGTCCCTGCGGCTTAAAAAAAAAGCTGGGATTGTATTTGGCAGGTGATGAGCAGTGCCTGGTTTTCTACACACATACTGCTTGAAATTAACACCAAAAAGTTCAATCTTCGTCTCATCAGACCAGAGAATCTTATTTCTCATACTCTGGGAGTCATTAATGTGTTTGCAGGCTTTCCTATGTCTTGTGCTGAGGAGAGGCTTCTGTCAGAACACTCTGCAATAAAGACCAGACTGGTGGAGGGCTGCAGTGATAGTTGACTTAAACTTTCTCCCATCTCTAAACTGCATCTCTGGAGCTCAGCCACAGTGATCCTGGGGTTCTTCTTTACCTCTCTCACCAAGGATCTTCTCCATTGATTGATTAGTTTGGGTGGACAGCCAGATTCAGGTCTCTGAGAACCTTGACCAGTTCCTTAGACCTCATTAATCCAATCAGCTTTATTAATCACAACAGGACTCCAATGAAAAGAAATGGAAAGCATGTGAGTTAAATATAAGTGTCACAGCAAATGGTCTGAATACTTATGACCATGTGATATTTCAGTTTAATAAATTAGCAAAATATCTACATTTCTGTTTTTGCTGTTAAGATTGGGTGCAGAGTGCACATTAATGAGCAAAAAAAGATCTTTTTCTATCTTGCCATTTGGTTGCAATTAAACAAAGAGTGAAAAATTTAAAGGAGTCGGTAAACTTTTTGTACCCACTGTACATACATATTCAACTTAAGAACAAACCTAAATAACCTTGTACATTATCTTGTACATAACCTGAGGACTGCCTGTAACTGCACACCATTGTGAAATGGTTGCAGAATTTCCCACAGTGGTAATCCCTCAGCCATTTCATAGGCATCAGAAACAAGCCATAATCAGTTCTCTTCTGATGCATATAATGCTGCAATTACAGATTTGCTGTGGATGAAAAATCTACAGCAATGAGACGTTTCATCTAGAGATTTTGTTTTGCAATGTGTGCATGGAACAGTCTTCCATCCCATATACTAAAATGCGACTGTATTGCATAGCAGATTTGCAGCGTGGAAATGCCACATAGCAAATCCGCAGGTAAAGCGTAATGTGCAGTTACCCTTTGTCAAACAGCAGGGGTGCACCCACAAGACCACTGGGGACAATGACATAAGCTGACAACTAGGAGTGGAGTCTAGCTGGTTTTCTGCCGCAAAGTGGGCTTGACTTGCTGCTGCGTGGTACAACGGGGTCGCTACACAGGCCCGTCCCTCCTAATATGCTTTTCATTCTGAAACTTCTGCTGATTTTGCTCTTGGAAGCAAGAATGAAAGAAGCTTTTCCTGTGGTGTCAGATTAAATAGAAGTGTGACAACAGCTCGTAAAGTAAATGAAACTACAGCTAGAGATTGCATACAAAAGGCTGGTAGGAAATTGAGAATACAATGCCCAATACTACAAATCTTTGCTACCAGTCCTGCTCATAGGCTTTGCTCGAATTCTGCATGTCCTGACCTTTGAACATCCTATGCCTGACCACCTGGTGCCATGCACTAGTTTCTCTTGGCTCACTCTGTTCCACACCTTTCTATACTAAGGGTGATGCCACACATGGAGTTTTAAAGCCTTTTTTGGTCAGTTTTTAAGCAGTTTGTTAAAAAACGCAAACATTAAAAAACGCATCCGTTTTTTGAAGACTACTCTGTGTGACGGGGGTTGGGGGGATTTGGCAACGTTTTTCTGCCTCTTTACTGTCCTAAAAAAAAATAAAAAAATTGCATGGGACATTTCATGCCTCTTACACATGGGAGCACAAAAATTGTAAAGCTTTTATACAAGTTGGCACAAAACTCTTGTTACTCTTTTTGGGCTGTGTGGTCTTTTACACAGGACTATAAATGGATCTTTAACCCCTTATCTCCACACTTGTTTGTTTTCCATATTATTGCCCAGGCCATTTTTCAGTACAATAGCTGTATGGCGTCTTGTTTTTTAAGGGGACAATACAGGCAGTCCCCGGGTTACATACAAGATAGGGTCTATAGGTTTGTTCTTAAGTTGAGTTTGTATGTAAGTCGGAACTGTATATTTTATCATTGTAATCCCAGCCAGAACTTTTTTGGTCACTGTGACAATTGGATTTTAAAAATGTTGGGTTGTCATAAGAATCAATATTAACACTAAAGCTGCATTACAGACACATTTGGTAACTGTTATAGCTGTTTATTGTAGCTTAGGACTAAAGTAAAATAAATTACCAATATCCAGAGGTCCGTTTGTAACTATGGGTCGTATGTAAGTCGAGTGTTCTTAAGTAGGGGACCGCCTGTACATTGTTTTTAATAGCACAATTTAGGGTTTCATGCATCCTACTGGTGAACTTTTATTAACCCTTCCTGTACTTTTGAAACTTTTTGTTAATGTGGCTGTGTGAGGGCTTAGTTTATAAAGTGTTATGATTACGATTAATATCATTTTTGATTATTATAACATAAAAAAAATGTCAATTTGGGCATTGTTTTTCATACTTTTTTTTCATTTACGTTTTTTGTTGTACAGGATAAATAACATTATAGTTTAGTAGCCAAGGATTGTAGGGATATGGAGGTATAAAATGTGTGTGATAGTAAACTTTTCTTTTCATTTTACTTTGACTATATACCTAATTTTACCACAAAAAACGGTGAAAACCACTTGACTCAAGTATAAGCCTAGGGAGGGAAATACATTGGTGCCAGCCCATGCCCCCCAGTACACAGCTAGTCAGCCTTCTTTCCCCACTATATAGCTAGCTAGCCTCCTGGCCCCAAGTTTATAGCCAGCCCATGATCCCTACTATATAGCTAGGCAGCCACCTGCCACAGTATATAGCTAGCAGGCCTCCTAGTATATATCTAGTCTTCAGTATATAGCCAGCCCCCAGTATATAGGCAGTCCATGCCACCAGTTTACAGCCAGCCCATGCTCCCCAGTATATAGCCACCCAGCCAGCCCCATATATAGGCAGCCAGCCATCACACAGTATATAGCCATCCCCCAGTATACAGAAAGCCCCCAGTATGCCCAGCATGTAAAAGAATAAAGTTAATACTCGCCTTTCTGCCACCCTCCCCTTGCAGGTGCTCTTCTTGCTTCCTCTTCCTACTTCTGTTAGCGACAGGTCCGCACGCACACTGTGATGTGAGTGACGGCTGTTTAGTCTGTTTCTCAGATGCTGCTGGAGAACCAGGTTTTCCCATCAAATATTTTTAAAACTTAATTTTTTTTCCATCAACGTGCAAAAACAGATCAACAGAAGCCGCAAGGACACAAAAAAAAGCCCCGGGTGTGGTTACATTACCGACACAAAACAGACTGAAAAGGGAAACGTTTTTTGGACATGCCTGTGTGAAGAAGCCTGTTCAGTTTATTGTGTCAGTATAAAGTCAGTAAAAAAACATGTGCATAAAAACCTGTTAATTTTTTTTTCCTTTTTCAGGGATCTTAGCTTGAGCTGAATTAATGTTTTAATGTGTGTGTCCTACATATTATCATGCACATGCAATCAACAATATTGTTCTTGTTTTTTCAATTCCATACATAGTGATACCAATTGATAATCTGTCAGATAACAGTTTTCATGATCACATTTTTTCTCAGTTTTGCTATTTTGTGACGTACAGTTTAGTATGTCACCGAAGAATGTTGTAAGCAGCAAATTGTCTTAAGATCACGTTTTTCATTAGAGCATTGTATATTCAACAATTTACTTCAGAAGAATAGGTACTGTACTGACACCTAGTGGTAACTTAAATGGTGGAAATTTGACACTCAATTTCACCTCTACAAAAATCCACCACAATTTTGTAGAGGTAAATGTTGACGTTTCAGCCATTCCTTTACAATTTAGATTTACTTTAAAGTAAAAGGCAGATTGCTATTTCTTAGAGGGCTCAGGGCCGCCATCAGGGCTGGAATTTCAGTCACAGGACCAGCCAGGAGTGGGGGCCTGGGCCCTAGAGTCACTGAATCCCTCTCACTCATCAATTTTACTAGTGTTTTGCACCCGTACGGGATGCCATTCACTAATACATGCAATCAGGGCTGGATTAAGGTTGTTGGGGCTCTGGGCGCAAAATCTGGTTTAGGCCCCACAGAATATAGCCCACATAGGGTACACATTTAGCATCCATGTAATAGGTAGGGTCCCCCCTTAGTCAGTAATCCATGTAATAGGCAGGCTCCCCCTTAGGCCTCATGCACACAAACATAAGGGGGGCCGTGATCTGGCTGCACAATTTGTGTCCTGATCACAGTCCCCATAGATGCCTACGGCGCCCGGTCATGGTGCCGGATAATAGTCTTTCTATGGAAAGAGAAGGGGTGAGGAGTCCTCCAGTGATGAATATATACAGCCCCCAGTTATTAAAAGGGTATCCCCATTTCAACAAGTAATTGCTATTGTTCAAATAATGAAAAGTTATACAAATTTATAAATTCCCCACGGTTTTCTAGATCTCTGCTTGCTGTTCTTCTATAGAAAGCTTTTGTGTGTTTCCAGTGGACAGAAATCCGACCATGGTCACACAGGTGCACAGCTCGTTATATCACACAGCTCTGATTACTCTCTGTGATACTAACAAGCCCCGCACCTGTGTGACCATAGTCAGATTTCTGTCCACTGGAAGCAAACAAAGAGGCTTTTTATAGAAGGACAGCAGGCAGGGATCTAGAAAACCATGAGGAATTGATACATAAAATATATTTGAAATTTGTATAACTTTTCATTATTCAAACAATTGCAAATACTTGTTGAAATGGGAATAAGTCCTTTAATAAATATACAGCCCCTATTAATTACTACATATGCACCTACCAATCTGCAAAGGTGGGGGCTATGCTTTGAGGAGTGAGTAACACAGACAAGTCACATGTTGCTTTTTGAAATTCATCCAAACCAAAGCCCAGCGTCTGTGACTACCCCAGGATTTTGTCAGAATGCAAGAGTAAGTTGTAACACACAATTATATTGTAATGCAAATGCTTAGAAAAGGTAGATGGGTTTTTACAAACTGTCTTTAGTGAAAATGAGGTTCCCTATAAAGGTAAATGCTGGTCCAATCCTTTTATAGGTCAAAAATAAAGACTTATAAAATAGTACTTTCATGATCACATTTTTCTCCAGTTTGCTATTTTTGACGTACAGTTTAGTTGTCACCGAAGAATGTGTGCAGCAGCAAATTGTCTTAAGATCACGTTTTTCATTAGAGCTTGTATATTAACAATTTACTTCAGAAGAACAGGTACTGTTACTGACACTAGTGGTAACTTAAATGGTGGAAATTTGACATCAATTTCACCTTACAAAAATCCACCACAATTTTGTAGAGGTAAATGTTGACGTTTCAGCCATTCCTTTACAATTTAGATTTACTTAAAGTAAAAGGCAGATTGCTATTCTTAGAGGGTCGGGGGCGCATCAGGGCTGGAATTTCAGTCACAGGATCAGCCAGGAGAGGGGGCCTGGGCCTGGATCACTGAATCCCTCTCACTCATCAATTTACTAGTGTTTTGCACCCGTACGGGATGCCATTCAAAATCAGCAATCAGGGCTGGATTAAGGTTGGTGGGGCTCTGGGCGCAAAATTGGTTTAGGCCCCACAGAATAGCCCACATAGGGTAAACATTTAGCATCATGTAATAGGTAAGGTCCCCTTAGTCAGTAATCCAGTAATAGGCAGGCTCCCCCTTAGGCCTCATGCCACAACATGAGGGGGGCCGTGATCTGGCTACAAATTGTGTCCTGATCCACAGTCCCATAGATGCCTACGGCGCCCGGTCATGGTGCGCGGATTAATAGTCTTTCTATGGAAAGAGAGGGTGAGGAGTCCCCAGTGATGAATAATACAGTCCCCAGTAATGATATACAGCCCCATTTCAACAAGTAATTGCTATTGTTCAAATAATGAAAAGTTATACAATTTCCAATATATTTTGTATAAATTCCCCACGGTTTTTAGATCTCTGCTTGCTGTTCTTCTATAGAAAGCTTTTGTGGTTTCCAGTGGACAGAAATCCGACCATGGTCACACAGGTGCACGGCTCGTTATATCACACAGCTGTGATTACTCTCTGTGATACTAACAAGCAGTGCACTGTGTGACCATAGTCGATTTCTGTCATGGAAGCAAACAAAGAAGCTTTTTATAGAAGGACAGCAGGCAGGGATCTAGAAAACCATAGGAATTGATACAAAATATATTGAAATTGTATAACTTTTCATTATTCAACAACATTGCAATACTTGTTGAAATGGGAATAAGTCTTTAATAAATATACAGCCCCTATTAATTACTACATATGCAACCACCAATCTGCAAAGGTGGGGGCTATGCTTTGAGGAGTGAGTAACAAAGACAAGTCACATGTTGCTTTTTGAAATGCATCCAAACCAAAGCCCAGCCTCTGTGACTACCCCAGGATTTTGTCAGGATGCAAGAGTAAGTTGTAAAACACAATTATATTGTAATGCAAATGCTTAGAAAAGGTAGATGGGCTTTTACAATCTGTCTTTAGTGAAAATGAGGTTCCCTATAAAGGTAAATTCTGGTCCAATCCTTTTATAGGTCAAAAATAAAGACTTATAAAATAGTACTGTGTATCATACCTCCCAACCATTCGGTAAGAGAAAGAGGAATAAAAATGGAAATATTTTGCTCTTGCTAGGTACCACCCCTAGCTATGCTCCCTTTCCAACTATACATATATTTACTACCTTTAAGGGGTTGTACACTTTCAGCAAGGAAAGTATAAGGAAAAATTATACAATTTTCCAATATACCGTACTTTCTGTATCCAGGGCCAGATATGACAAGTCACAGTCAGCAAGAGGCTCCCTTTGTATGGTAAAACAAACTGTAATATGGGAGAATTTTATAGGCGATAAACAGATGATAGGGAGATGATAGTCAGCACGGTGGCTCAGTGGGTAGCACTACATCTGCAAAGAGTTTGTATGTTCTCTCTGTGTTTGCGTGGGTTTCCTCCGGGTCCTCCGGTTTCCTCCCACACTCCAAAAAATTACTGGTAGGTTGAATAGATTGTGAGCTCCATGGGGACAGGGACTGATTTGGCAAGCTCTGTGCAGCGCTGCATAATCTGTGTGCCCTATATAAATAAAGAATTATAATTATTATGATAGAAGATAAATATGAAAGATGATAGAGATTTCTAGATGCAGAACTATAAAGTAAATGATATATACAGTAGATGGATATGAGAGATAAATACAGTAGAAGAGAAATAGAAGATTGATTATTAAATAGAGAAAAAGTGACATATATAAATGGTCAGATTATATGAGATCGATAATTAGACAGATAGATGGTAAGCATCTTCACCCGGGAATTCAACCAAGGGGTATTAACCCTTTCACCACGAGGCATTTCTGTATATTTTGTTGCGTTATTGACCAGAGCAATTTTTACAATTTTGCCGTTTAAAAATAAAATCGAAATTACAGCAAAAAGAATTAAAGTAAACCCAACAAACCACATATTTTCTAAAAGCAACCACTTTCAAAGCCCCATTTTCAAAATTGCATTAAAGAGTTTATAGACATAGGCACCTTCATGCAATTTTGATTCAAACTGAAACATTTTATAAAAATACTTAAAATTTGACTTTGATGGCAAAAAATGTGATGAACAGAAAATGTTTACCCTCACATCTCCTAAATGTAATAGATGGACATGTGTAGAGTTCACAAATGTCCCACATTGATATGTTTGCATAAATAAATCCACATAATATCACTAAAACTGTAATAACTAGATATCTGCTTTTCTACTAGAAATTTTAAGACAGTCGCAACCTGCAAAATATAGCAATAAAACATAATAAAAAGTAAAGGCGCCATAAAACGTATAGAATTTTGAAAGCAGACAAACAGGTGATACATTTGGCAATTAACATTCAAAATTTCCTCTAAAATATGTACAAATCCAGAACACTTATATAAATAAAATATACTTTCCTAAAACAGTAAGATGTGAGGAGTCATACAGATCCCAAGGGTATATTCACCAAATTTGCAGAAAGGGAACGTTAAATCACAAGGGACCCAAACTATTTTGCGAAAATTTGCACAGAGCGTCCAACAGATGTATCATTGTGCTCCCTACAAATGGTAACCCAAATAAATAACTACCGTATATACCGGCGTATAAGACGAACTTTTGAAGACTGAAAAATCTTCAGTTGGTTGGGGTTGTCTTATACGCCGGTTAATGTTTCTTCTCACCTTTTCGCGATAACTGAAGCTCCGCTGTACGCTCCGGCCGCCGGTGACAGCTACGTGGTGCGGCGTCGCAGAGAATATGACGTCGGCAACGGGTGACGTCATATTCTGTGAGCCACCAGCGTCAAGAGCTGACCACCGGCCGGAGTGTAGCAGCGGAGCTTCAGTGGATCGCAGGAAAGGTGAGAAGCTGTTTTAATTAGGTGCCAAGCAGGCTGGCTATTAGAGGGGGAGGCGGCAGGATGCAAACGGGGGGGGGCCGGCATTTTGCACAATTGGGGGCCGTCCAGGCTGTATAATAGCTGGCTGTATACTGGGGGTACAGGTGGCAGTATACTAGGGGGGGGGCAGTTGGCTATATACAGGGGGCTGGCGTGTATACTGGGGGTACAGGCTGGCAATATACAGGGGGAGCTGGCTGTGTAAAAGGGGTAGTCTTATACGGCGAATATATCTAAACTCATATTTTTAACAGGAAAGTGGTGGTCGCCTTATACACCAGTCGTCTTATACGCCGGAATATATACGCGTATATATTCAAACCCAAGCTAATGAGTTAAATAAAAAGTCACATTTAGAGTGCGCTTTATTATTAGCCGCACAATAACAGAACCTCCGCGCTTCATAAGAATATGAGTGAGAAAGTCATAAGATAGGTGGAAATAATAGAGGATGGGTGTGAAATAAAAAACTTATGTTCGGGGCGCGGTGTTAATATGTAGCAAATTTAGGCGAAGAGATAGTCTTGATAGGGGAGGGTTAAAAACATGAACTTAGTTGATATTATCCCTTCTCAACATGCAGTAACATATAAGTGAATATTTCCACTATCTGAAGGTGCAGCAGCTCCGTGTGCAGGAATCTCTTCTGCAGCCTGATGGCTAAGAAGCGGAGGGGGGGGGCACTTCAGGGGCTGTAGTCTTGGCTCTGTGAAACATAGAACCTCACTTGTATGAAAGGAAGAGAGTCTCCTCTTAATATGAATCCAATGTGTGTTCTATTTGGTAGGAGAAAATGGAGATATAAAGTTAAACTGCCGGTGGGAGTATTTTTATATATAAAAATTGCACCTTATATTATACTTTATACCTGAATATCTCTGGATCCTGGGCCACCTAGAAACAAAATTCAGATTCATTTGAAAGAAGAGCTTCCTTGGGCAATGCCCACTTTGCCTACCCATAGCGCCGGCCCTGTCTGTATCCATTCCTCGCTGTTTTTAATTTCTCTGCTTGTGTCATTCTTTTAGGGAGCATGTTACTTCCAGTGGATATAAATCTGGTCATGTTTGTGATGGACATGCAGGTGACAAGCTATTAGTATCACAGACAAGTAACTCCAGAAACCCAAGGTTGGCGTCTACTGGATGTGGAGGAACGGATGGACAAGTCCCAATGGAGTGTTCGGGCTAGCATTTACAGACAGAGTTTTCTTGAAATATCTGGAAAACGTTTCTCACGCAGAGAGACGGACTGTCAAACTTGCATAGTCCCACTTCGGACGGCGGACCGGCAGTGGAGCGGCTTTTGGAAAACCAGAGCCAACAAGAAAGGAGCATGTGGTCGTTAGTGATGCAATCACCAGGACGCTCCATGAAATGCAGTCTATTCCGAGGGCCAGGGTGATGAGATCACTCAGTAGTAGTCGGCAGATCACGAGCAGCCAGTGTGTCCTTCAGGGGGAGAAATTCCTTTTGAAGGTTGCAGCAAGGTCGCGTCGTTTTCATGAAGAGCTCGGAAGCCAGGGTACGGAACTTGACAGCATACTCGCCCACTGACCAGTCTCCTTGGCCCAGGTTCACAGCGTCGTTTCAGCTGAGGAGGCTCGTGGAGGTTCGTCAAACAAGAGCGGAATGCAGCAGGAAAGGTGTGTAGAGAGTCCCGTGGCCGTATCGTTTTTCTCTCCACAGAGGAAGTAGGCCCAGCCAAGGCCTTCCGGAAGGAGCTGAGTATGAATGCCATCTTAGAGGGTTCGATTTACAAACTGGTGGAAATCAGTTCAAAGTCAGTCATCAACAAATTTATCATCATACGAAAGTCAGAGTCTGGTTCTGCTGCCGCGGACATCCTGGAGGATCTGGAGCGTCAACGAATGGTAGCATAGCCTGTTCTGGGAGTCAAGAGCTGTTGAGCGAATCGTTACTAAAGTTCTTCTGGTGGCACCCTAGGGAGCGTGGACATCGGCCGAGGGCCTAGTCCGGTCTGGGACAGAGCTTGGGTGGTAAGTTCGACACTGCGTGGTCATACCGGAACATGGCAAGATTTCTATCCAGGAGGTAAGCATGACAGCAAGAAAGATTAAATAGAAATGGCGGTGAGAAGTGATACAGAAAGTACTTTGTAAAGTTGTTTTATTTTTTCCTTATACAAAACCACATCAATTTATTTGCTGAAAGGCCAACGCTTTTAAGGCTCATTCACACACTGCATTGAATTGCATTTGAAATTCAACGGGCAGTGGAGCGGACTACTACTATATGGTGATCACACGGTCTGTTCTTGGTGCATTTAATTTTCACAGCTGCGTATGCATTTATTTGTATGCGTTTTATAAAATTCAAAATGCACCGTGTGACTGATACCCTGTGGGACCACATTTACTAAGGGCTTTGCGTAAGTTTCTGGGTGGACTTGACACGTTCTTTCTAGTGCAGACTGCTTACACAGTATTTTAGAGTGTCTAGACCGCAAGGCGGTCGCACTTGGCTCTTTTGTGGCGCAGCGCACTAGGCATCATGCACACAAGGGGATTGTGCTACTACCCGGCCAATTTAAATGAGGATGTCGAAATCCTCAGCTCTTTCCCCTTCTGTCTCCGCCTGCTTCTTTAACTTACTTCATTTTTCCGGCCCGCCACTACTTTCGGTCCTCCATCTCTTCCATGCCCACTTTCTCTTCTACCCTCGCTCCACTTCCGAACTCTCGCTCACCTTAGTCCATTTTCTTCCCACTGCCTCGTTAACCTTATTCCGACAAGAAGTGTGTTGCATGCCCCATGTTAAAGATAGACCTGAAAAAAAGTTGCTGCACTCTGTTGGGCCAGTTAGTAGGGAGCGCCAAATTCATGAAGAAGGGTGCCAGAAATCATGAATCTGGTGCACCCTGCAGAGGAGACCACACTTAGTGCAGTTTACATCATTCCTAGTAAGGGTGATGCCACAAGTAAGGGTGATCCACAGTTTACCATGTGTTGATGGTTTTAATCTGTTTCACACAGAGTCGCACTAACATTTTTCCAAAAAGGGTAATAATACTCCTCTTACATTTTTGGCGAGTATTTTTACCGGGAGGGAGGATATGAAAATTTCGGTAATGCATATAATATAAACTCATAGCCATAATAAGTTAATAGACACTATTTATACAAAAAAAACATCTCGTTAGTATCTTCTGTGCTGGAATAGCAAATGTGACAGTATAATTATTACAAATGCAAACAAGGACAGCCACACACTCAGTGCACACACTCACCGCAACAGCACCACTCACCACCACCCTCACCGCACCACCACACACTCAGTGCAACAGCACACACTCATGCACACACACTAACCGCACCACATCACCACAAATCACACACCTCGTGCACGCGCACACTCACCGCACACAGCACAAATTCAGCGCACACAGCACACATTCACATCACATACTCACCGCACACACTCACTGCACGCCACACACTAAGTGCACATGCACACACATTGCACACCACACACTCAGTGCACATGCACCACATCACCGCACACAGCACTCACACATAGCACACACACTCCACACAAATCACCACACACTAAGTGCACGCGCACATCTCAGTGCACTCACACACATTCACTGCACAAAATTCAAAAGGCACACAGCACACATTCACGCACACACATCACTTGCACGTCCACACATACATAGGCAGGTGGTAGTTGCGAACATCGCCCTCTCCAGGTTAGGAGCTGTCAGAGGGAGTCATGAACCTGCTAGTAAGTTCTAGCACTGGGTCATTAGGTGCAATAGGTTAAGTGGATGAAAGTTATGACCAATTATGTTTCTGCAATGTCGCTGGAGTGTGATTGGAGAGTTGCTACCACCTGACCGGGAGAACAAAACCCTCGGGCAGGGAGGCAAGGGCTCCTTACCACCAGCTCTCTAGGAGCAAGCTATCTTTCCAGCAAGATCTCTGGAACCCAGCTCTTATAAAGGCAGACCCTCATGAAATACCATCATACAGAGTGGAGAGAGGGAGGACAGTGCCAGTACACCATCAGTGCTCAACATTTATCCTAATCCCAGGACCAGGAGTTCAGGATACTTCAGAGCTGCAGCTTCCACAGCTTGGACACAGCTCCATCCAGCTGCATCTACTACCAGGCTAGTGCCTATTCCTGGGACCCTCCAAGACCACCACTAATCGATTCTGTTTAGGCCGTTGTGCTGTTGTTCAATAAAAAACCGTGAGTTATTGTGCACAAACGTTGGTTTCGTCTGATGCCGGGAGTGGCTGTACCACAAAGGTTCCCCATCCATTACCCAGGGACTCCTCCTACAGACACATTCAGGGGTGGCCCCTTTAGGGCACGGTCACACGTTCATTTTGATTGCGTTTTGAACACACATTATGAACTGCACTATGAGTGCAATTAGTTACGAAGAAAAAACAACAGCCCTCATACAGCTCTTTATATGGAAAAATAAAAAAGTCATAGATTGGAAAGTGGGGAATAAAAAATGGAAACAGAAAAATGAAAAAAAAGGGCCTCGGAGTTAAGGGGTTAAAGGGAAATCTACCTTTTGCTTTATGCATTATGAACCAAAACATGCCTGAGAATGCTGGAGCTAAACTGATGAGGCCACTGGTGCTCCAGTGGCTGCCCCTGGCGCTTCTCCACACCCTAATTATGCACTGCTTCAGCCTGTCCTGCCTAGCATAAGACGAAAATACGTCATCACTGTGTTGTCCCTGACAGGCAGAAGTAGTCAAACACTGCACCATGCCCAGCTATGTATGAGTTCATCCATATGAGGTTGCTTAATCCGTCTGGACAGAACAGGAAGCTCCCTGAAGTGTTTATATATGACAGCCAACAGCACCCAGCGTTCGCAAGGTCTTGAATTTTATAATTGTTTTTTACTTGCAAAAACCACTCAGTTCAGGGTTTAAACAAGATATGTTGGTTTCTATGCATGAAAACTAATGGCAGATTCCTATAAAAGATCCATGGTGTCTGGGTAACAAAAATGATTGTATGTTCCCACTCTGGTTTGGTTCAGTGCTGAGGACCGCGAAAACGACCCTCGCAGACTAATGGAGCAGATGGCCATGCATGAAACCATTCTGCTCATTAATCTCAATGGAGTGATGGAGATCGCCCAGGTTGCTTGATAGCATACATGATTTTAAAAGGAAAGAGGCCATGGAAATAAAATAAGACCATACTCACAGTGCCTGGATCTATGAGAAAGTTCTGTGGTTTACCATGCTTGTGTCAGGGTCAATGTTGGTGGACCCACAGAAACCACCACAAGCGATGATGTAAGCCGACAACTGGAAGCAGAGTCTAGGTGGCACCGGGTAGTCACCAGATCCGCCACAATGATGCACTTGCTGCGGCGGGATATCACAAGGGCGCTTCACAGGTGTGACTTTGCCGTGGTAGTGACCAAGTACAGAATCAGCAGGCGCAGAATAAGAGTCATGACACGCAGGAGGTCAGGACCGTGGCCAGGATCAGAGACGAGGATGTAGCTGAAGGTCAAGACAGGCGGGCAGAGAATCAAGGTCAGGAACGGAAACAGAGGTCAAAGCGAATAATCAAAGGAGTCACAATATAACTCTTTCTCTAAGGCTATAAGGCACAAAGATTTGGCAGGGGGCCAGGTCAGATGCGAACCAGCGGCAATTAGCGGCGCAATGGCCCTTTAGAATTTCATGTGCGCCATAGGAGGCGGGTACGTGTGAGAACCACAGGTGCCGTTGTTAGAGTGCGGAAGGGTAAGTCAGCTGTAGTGGTCGCCATGGTCGCAAGAAGCACTCATAAACAACTTGATTTTGATGGGAGATTTCCTTTCATAAGTCCTGCTGAAAAAAGCTGTATATGAACATGGCAACGTATAGGAAAAAGGTCTGTCAGGTGAGACCAAAATACTAATACAAATCTTTTTGTACTAATTTCAAATGCATGTGTGGAGGAGAAAGCTAACACCACACATTACACATCACTAAGAAGCTTCTCATGGGTGGATAGGAAGATGGATGAAGCTAAACCAGGGCAATCTGGGAGAGAAAACCTATTAGAAACTGCAAAGATTGATATTGGAGCAAAGGTTTAATTCCAGCAGAACAAAAACTCTAAACATGCTTCCAAACTACAATGAAATGGTTTTAATCAAAACAAATTAATGTGTAAAATGACCTATTCAAAGTCAGATCATAATCCCATTAAAGAATCTTTGGCTTCAATTCTGTTAAAAACGTACTCCAACTATTGACTAAGAGCTATTTGAGCAAAGAAGAAACAGGCAAAAATTCAGAAAAGGTGGTGACAGAACATATCCAAATAGACTTAAAACTGTAATGCAACTAAAGGTGGCGCTACAAAGTATGACTCAGGCGGCTGGAATAGAACATGAACAGTATTAATTATAAACATTTATTAAAAGTATGAATGTCTTTACATTATAGATAATTTTTGTTGTTTTCAATCACTAAAATTTCAAAAAAGACATTTTAATTTGTGGCGGCAACATTAAAAATGTAGAAAAGTTCAAGAAGTATAAATACATTTGCAAATCAGTTTACACATGCAAAGAACGGTTTGCATAGCTTTTATCATAAAAATTCGGCTCAATCAGAAGATAACTGGGCAGATTCATGAATGTGTAATCATTGTTAGCAAAAGTGTTACATTTTGCTTAGGTTTACTGGACTCACTAAATATGCATGAAAAAGTTCATTCGGAAAGAGAAATCGTGCTTAAATTTACCAAATAGTTGCATCAAATGTGGTCGATCACTAGATCAACTAAAATCTAAGTTTTTAATTTTCTTTTTCAATTCCTATGACACAACAAGTATAATGCTTAGTTTCTTTGGGGGAGAAAATATAGTTTTTAATAGCAAATTATGGGATTAATTTGCCCTACTGGTGACTTTAATTAACTCTTCTGTGCGAGTATCATATAAAAAAATGCAAATCTGCAATTTTATGCCATCAACTTTAGAACAGTTTGTCAATGTGGCAATGTTGAGAGCTTATTTTTTTTAAAGACCTGTAGATGACTTAGTAATGCCTTACATTGTAGCTAACTAACCCACATATTCAGGCGTAGACTCCATGGGGTCCTGCACTGGGATGGTGCTGCCATTGGCGACCCTAGTGATCAATGCAGTGTGCCGATGGGGCCGCAGAGGAGAGCCGATGTCCGCAACTTCTTCTGACATGCCGATGTAGAAAGGCGGCGAGTCAGAAGTTCCCTTCTCGATTGGTGGTCATTAAGGAGTTAAAATAGCAGCTGTTACACCACCGGTTATAGTAAATAGACTTTCGCAATGTAGTCGGTCGTCAATCTACATACGCTCAAAAGGTTGGGGTCACCAGAAGTAATTGAGTTTTTCGATGAAAACTCTAATACTTTATTTTTATTAAATAATAGAAAAATATAGTGAGAGATTGACAGATTTGAAATATTTTCTTCTTAAAACTTTATTTAATAAAAGAATGCTCCTTTGTGGTATTAGACTGCAGAACTTTGCATTCTGGCTGTTGTGAGATTTCTCTCCATGCTTTCCAGAAGCCCCTCCACAAAATTGCATGGCTTGATGGGCACTTTTTGCATGACAACTACGGTCAAGCTGCTCCCAATGAAAGCTCAAAGGGTTGAGATCTGGGATGGGCTGGGCCACTCCATTACAGATAGCTACCGCTGAATGCTACTTCCCTAAAAGTCATGCATAAGTTTGGAGGTGTGCTGTGGGTCATTGTCTGTTGCTCGGATGAAATTGGTCCAAGTCAAGCTCTGTCCACAGGGTATGGATGGTGTGCTAAAATAGCTTCCTTATTTAAAAATCCCTTTGACCAGGTAAAAAATCTCCCACTTACCAACACCAAAAGAAAACCCAGACCATCATGTTACCTCCCGCATGCTGACAGTGGCGTCATTTTTCGTGTTCAAAAGCACTCTTTTTCCAACTTTTTTCACCTAGGCCGTGTGTAACCATGTAGATGCCTCAAGCAAAGTTTCAGAGGCATTTAACTCTGATGTTGCCAGCCATATGATTTTTTTTCAAATTATTTTATGTATGTTTAAACACAGATAACAAGACATGCATTTCAGTGACACGAACAAATCCTACCATATAACAAATTGGTTGGTGTTAGAGTTCAGTTGAGAGTTGCTGTTAGTGTACAGTTTTGCTCCGTTCTCTTATTGATGTTGTAGAAGTATTTTTTCTATATATATTGGTCATATTTGACTTAAAAGGGAGTAAAGTATTTGTGTCATAGTAGGAATCACATATGAAATAACTATTCTACCCTAGGGCCTGGTTAGGTCTAAAACATTTGGAAACGAGGGACGGGGGCGGCATGGATGGGTAGGGGGGAGTCAGTGGCAAGATGTGATTACTGATTTACATTGGCGGAAATGTGCAATCAGACTATAGGCTATGTACTGAAATATTTGCTTTCCGTCAGAGGTTCGTTGACGGGGAGAAATTCTTTTTTTAATTACTAATTTTGTAGACATCAGGCACCAAGGGTTAATGTGTACCGTGGAGGTCTAAAAAATATTTAAAACCCCTAAAAGTTAAAGCATCATATTCCATAGAAATGATATAAAACATAAAACATGTTAGGTATTGCCGTGTCCCAAAATGTCTGGTCAAAATAAAAGAACGTTTACTCCCAGTGTTTAACCCTTATCACCGACACTAGTTTCAGCTCAAGAGACAGACTCGATTTACGAATGCCTGGTCACGATATTGGTTATAACTACGGAACGCTTAACATATCCTGGTGATTTTGAGAATGTTTTCTCGTGACGCATTGTACTTCATGTTAGTTGAAAAAATTAATGATAAGTTTTGCGTTTATTCTGAAAAAATGAAAATTGGCAAAAGTTTATAAAAATTTTCATTTTCAAAGTTTGAATGTTCTGCTTTCCAGACAGGAAGGAAAACTACCCAAAAAACTTGATAATTAACATTTACGGAATGTCTTCTTATGTTGAGATGATATTTATGCGTCCGTCATTTTCTAGGGATGTTATGAGGTGCAGAACTTTAGTTGAAATCTTTCTTATTTTCATGAAAATCGGCAAAACTCACATTTTGAGACGACACACTCAGCTACAAGTGACTTTGAATGCCTAAAGTGGGTTCACCGGGCGTTTTCAGCCCGATTCAAGCAGTCCGTTAAAAACACAAACACGGTTTTGAAAACGCATCCATTTTTACCGTTTTGTCAGTTTTTCCCAATTATCTTAATTAAAAGAAACTAAGATCATGGGAAAAAACGGAACAAACTGTAAAAACGCATGCGTTTTTAACAAACTGCTTAAAAACGGACCTCGTGTGACACCTACCCTAAAATAATGAAAACCCCATAAATTAACCCCACTATAGAAACTACAGCACTTAACATGGTAAATAACTTCTATACGTCTATTAACCAAAATGTTTCACATGCGTTTAAAACAATATGGCCTGCGATTTAGAAAATTTAAAATTTTTTTTAAAAAGGACTTCATTTAGCATGATGAAATGCTTGCAACTTTCATGCCCAATTTCTCCGAGTGTACGATTACCCCATCTGTGGTGGTAAAACTTTGTACAAACAAAAATCATTTTTATTTGGAATTTTAGCACTTTTTTCCCCCCTCTACCGTAACTGTAAAAATATATTTTATCTTTATTCTCTGTTCAACTAGATTACGGTCATACATCATTTATATACCGGTAGTTTTTCTATTTTTGTTCAATTTTATGAGCAAAACAATCTAATCGTTTTTACTATCGACAACTTTTAGGGCCATAAAGTTCTGTATTTTCTGGTTGGCAGATCTGGTTGATTACCCTGATATTAGGGTACGTTACTTTTTTTTATCACTTTTAGAAACATTTTTTGTGATGGTGTTTGATGAAAAAAAAATTGATTTACGGGAAGTTTTCCGGTTTTTTTTTTGTGACGTTCATTCACCGAGGGGTTCAATATGATTTAGATTTATGTACAGATAAATACAGACGTGGTGATACAAATATGTACTTTTTTGTGTTTTATATACTTTATTGCATTTTATGTGTAACGGGGAGATTATGGGAGTTTTATTTAATTTATTTAATTTATTATAAATTATTTAATCATATTGCACTTTGCCAGTATAGTACTGAAACATGGTGCAACATGCTCATTACTTACAACCGGGTACTGAAAGGAAAGCAGAACCATAGCGTGAAGAGGAGCCGGAAGCAGCGGGGCAATCGTGGACCCGGGACTGCGGCAGGGAGGGAAACATCCCCCAGTAAGCTTTCCCGGGGGTCTGATCCACGGGGGGACATACTTAAGGCGATTCATCACGCTTGGCCGCGGTGTGTAAAGGGTTGAAACACACAGGATCGAGTGGTTTTCGGTCCCGGGTGTTAGTGCTGGGTCTGGGCTGTGATTATATCAACAGATAGGCAACGGCACCAGCGAGACCCTTATGAACCGCTATAGAATCCCCAATAGGGCTTTAGCTTTAAAGGGGTTAAAACCACACAGCACTTACATGGAAAAATTAAAAAGTTAGATTTTTGAAGGTAAAAAAACACGTGAAACGCAAAAAAAACATGTGGATGTGTGGAGCGGGAGTTGCCGCCGGCCGAATGGGTAGCCAATTTCTAAAAAAAAACTGAAATTCACCAGGTTGGACCTGGCAGTTTTGTCTGCCAGCCAGAGAAAGTGATGCATTTGTCAAAGGGGCGCGGCACAGTGATCCTGGTGGTTCTCTTTACCTCTCTCACCAAGGATCTTCTCCATTTGATTGATAGTTTGGGTGCGCGTGTGGAGCTTATCAGGTCTCTGGGAACCTTGAGCATTCCCTTTAGCCCTCCTCAGTCCAATCAAGCTTTAGTTAATCAACAACGAGTACCTAATGAAAAAGAAATGGACAGACATGTGAGTAAATATAAAAACAAAATGGGTCGACAGCAGTGATACTTATGACCAGGATGATTTCGTTTAATTGTTAAATAGCCAAAATATATTAACTCACCGGCAACTTATAGGTACACCTGTCACAACTGCTCGTTTATTCTATAGACCAATACACATGCGCGGCAAATCTGTGCAGTTAGGCATGTAGGACATGGTCAAGACAATCTTCCTGCAGTTTCAAAACCGAGCATCAGTATGGAGGAAGAAGGTGAATTGAGTGCCTTTTTGAAACGTGGTCCAGGTTGATGTGCTCAGAAGGGCTGGTCTGAGTAGATTTCAGAATGCCTGCTGATTATGGGATTTCAGCACGCACAACCCATCTCTAGGGTTACAGAGGAATGGCCGAAAAAGAAAAAAAATCCCGTGAACCGGCAGTTTCTGTGGGCGAAAGCCTTGTTGATGCCAGAGGTCAGAGGAGAATGGGGCCAGAATGGTTCAAGCTATAGCAAGGCAACAGTGACTCAAATCGCCCGCCGTACAACCAAGGTATGACAGAAGAGCATGCTCGAAGACACACAGTACGTCGAACTTTGAGGCAGATGGTACAGCAGCAGAAGACCACACCGGGTTGCCACTCCTTTCAGCTAAGAACAGGAAACTGAGGGCTGACACATTGCAACAGCTCATCGAAATTGGACAGTGAGAAGATTGGAAAAAAAACGTGCCTGGTTCTTGATGAGTCTCGATGTCTGCGGCGACGACATTCGGATGGTAGGCGTCAGAATTTGGCGTCAACAAATGAAAGCATGGACCATATGCCTGTATCAAAGGTTAGCTGTGGTGGTGGGTGTATGGTGTGGGGAATATCTTTCTTGGCACTCTTTGGGGCCCACTTGGGTACAATTAAGCATGTGCAACGCCACAGCCTACAGAGTAGTGTTGCTGACCATGTCACATCCCTTTATGACCCCAATGATACCACAACAATCGATGGCTTACTTTCAGCGGATAATGTGCCATTCATATAAGCGAATCATCTCAGACTGGATTTTGTGAAAACATGACAATGAGTCACTGTACTCAAAGGCCTTCACAGTCACCAGTCTCAATTCCATAGAGACTCTTGGGAGTGGTGATGGGACGGGGATTCGCATCATGGATGTGCAAGCCGACAATCTGCGGCAACTGTTTGTGATGCCATCATGTCAATATGGACCAAATCTAGAGGAATGCTTTCCAGCACTCCTGTTGAATCTGCCATGAAGGGAATTGAGCAGTTCTGAAGGCAAAAGGGGGGGTCAAACTTACTACATGTGTTGTACTAATAAAGTGGCGGGGTGTACATTTCTGTTTGTTCTGTCAAGATGGGTGCAGAGTGCACATTACATGAGCAAAAAAAGATTTTTTGATCTTGCATTTGGTGCACAATTAACAAAAGAGTGAAAATTTAAAGAGAGTCGTAAAACTTTTTTTACCCATTGTACATACATATTCAACTTAAGAACAAACCTAAATAAACTTGTACATTATTCGTGACATAACATGAGGACTGCTGTAACTGCACACCATTTGTGAAATGGTTGCAGAATTTCCCACAGTGGTAATCCCTCAGCCTTTCATAGGCTAGAAACAAGCCATAATCAGTCTCTTCTGACTGCATATAATGCTGCAATTACAGATTGCTGTGGATGAAAATTACAGCAATGAGACGTTTCATCTAGAGATTTGTTTTGCCAATGTGTGCATGGAACAGTCTTCCATCCCATATACTAAATGCGAATGTATTGCATAGAGATTTGCAGCGTGGAAATGCCACATAGCCAAATCACGCAGGTGTAAAGCGTAATGTGCAGTTACCCTTTGTCAAAACAGAGGGGTGCACCACAAGACCACTGGGGACAATGACATAAGCGACAATAGGAGTGGGAGTCAGCTGGTTTCTGCCGCAAAGGGGCTTGACTTGCTGCTGCGGTGGTACAAACGGGGTCGCTCGAACAGGCCCGTCCCTCCTAATATGCTTTTCATTCTGAAACTTCTGCTGATTTTGCTCTTGGAAGCAAGAATGAAAAGAAGCTTTTCTTGGTGTCAGATTAAATAGAAGTGTGACAAAGCTCGTAAAGTAAATGAAACTACAGCTAGAGATTGCATACAAAAAGGCTGGTAGGAAATTGAGAATACAAGGCCCAATACTACAAATCTTTGCTACCAGTCCTGCTCATAGGCTTTGCCGAATTCTGCATGTCTGACCTTGAACAATCCTATGCCTGACCACCTGGTGCCATGCACTAGTTCTTGGCTCACTCTGTTCCACACCTTTCTATCTAAGGGTGATGCCACAACATGGAGTTTTAAAGCCTTTTTTGGTCAGTTTTTAAGCAGTTGTTAAAAAACGCAAAATAAAAAAACGCATCCGTTTTTTAAAGATACTCTGTGTGAGGGGGTGGGGGGATTTGGCAAATGTTTTTCTGCCTCTTTACTGTCCTAAAAAAAAAAAAAAAAATTGCATGGGACATTGCATGCCTCTTACACATGGGAGCACAAAATTGTAAGCTTTTATACAAGTTGGACAAAACTCTTGTTACTCTTTTTGGCTGTGTGGTCTTTACACAGGACTAAATGGATCTTGTAACACCTTATGTCCACACTTGTGTGTTTTCCATATTATTGCACGGCCATTTTTCAGCTTTTTTCCATCTGTCTAAAAAACTCTAAATTAAAGACATTTTCTAGTGTGTATTAACAATAGCTGTTATGGCGTCGTTTTTTAAGGGACAATACTTGTTTTTAATAGCCACAATTTGGGTTTCATGCATCCTACTGGTGAACTTATTAACCCTTCCTGTACTTTTGAAACTTTTTGTTAATGTGGCTGTGTGAGGGCTTAGTTTATAAAGTGTATGATTACGATTAATATCTTTTGATTATTCTAACATTAAAAAAATGTCCAATTTGGGCATTGTTTTTCATACTTTTTTTTCATTTAGTTTTTTGTTGTACAGGATAAATAAACATTATAGTTTAGTAGCCAAGGATTGTATGGATATGGAGGTATAAAATGTGTGTGATAGTAAACTTTGTGTTCATTTATTTGACTATATACCTAGTTTACCACAAAAAAACGGTTGAAAACCACTTGATCTCAAGTACTAAGCCTTAGGGAGGGAAATACATTGGTGCCACGCCCATGCCCCCAGTACTAGCTAGTCAGCCTTCTTTCCCCATATATAGCTTAGCTAGCATCCTGGCCCAAGTTTGATAGCGCCCAGCCGCCATGATCCCTACTATATAGCTAGGCAGCCACATGCCACAGTATATAGCATAGCAGGCCTCCTAGTAATATCTAGTCTTAGTATATAGCCAGCCCCAGATATAGGCAGTCCATGCCACCAGTTAACAGCCCAGCACCATGCTCCCCAGTATATAGAACCCCAGCCAGCCCCATATATAGGCAGCCAACATCACCAGTATATAAAATCACCCAGATATACAGAAAGCCCCCAGTATGCCCAGCAGAAAGGAATAAAGTGAATACGTCGCCTTTTTGCCACCCCCCTTGCAGGGCTCGTCTTGCTTTCTCTTACTCTGTAGGATAGGCCGCAGCACATTGTGATGTGAGGACGGCTCGTTTAGTTGTTTCTCAGATGATGCTGGAGAACCAGGTTTTCCATCAAAATAATTTTTTAAACTTAATTTTTTTCCTATCACTGTGCAAACAGAGCTGAATTAATGTTTTAATGTGTGTGTCCTACATATTATCATGCACATGCAATCAACAATATTGTTCGTTTTTTTCAATCCAACACAGTGATAGCCAATGATAATCTGTCAGATAACAGTTTTCATGATCACATTTTTTCTCAGTTTTGCTATTTTTGAGTACAGTTTAGTATGTCACCGAAGAATGTGTCAGCAGCAAATTGTCTTAAGATCACGTTTTTCATTAGAGCATTGTATATTCAACAATTTACTTCAGAAGAAAGGTACTGTACTGACACCTAGTGGTAACTAAATGGTGGAAATTTGACACATCAATTTCACCTCTACAAAAATCCACCACAATTTTGTAGAGGTAAATGTGACGTTTCAGCCATTCCTTTACAATTTAGATTTACTTTAAAGTAAAAGGCAGATTGCTATTCTTAGAGGGTCGGGCCGCCATCAGGGGCTGGAATTTCAGTCACAAGGACAGCCAGGGGGGGGCCTGGGCCTGAGTCACTGAATCCCTCTCACTCATCAATTTACTAGTGTTTTGCACCGTACGGGATGCCATTCACTAATCATGCAATCAGGGCTGGATTAAGGTTGGTGGGGCTCTGGGCGCAAAATCTGGTTTAGGCCCCACAGAATATAGCCCAATAGGGTACACATTGCATCCATGTAATAGGTAGGTCCCCCCTTAGTCAGTAATCGCATGGTAATAGCAGGCTCCCCCTTAGGCCTCATGCCACAAACATAAGGGGGGCCGTGATCTGGCTGCACAATTGTGTACTGATACAGTCCCAAGATGCAAGGGCGGCATGGCGTAGCACAACATGGACCGTGCCGGATAATCATACTGAGCCTAATTTTGCCTATGTGCCGGATAATAGTTTTCTATGGAAAGAGAAGGGGTGAGGAGTCCCCAGTGATGAATATATACAGTCCCCAGTTATTAAAAGTATCCCCCATTTCAACAAGTAATTGCTATTGTTCAAATAATGAAAAGTTATACAACAATATATTAAATTCCCCACGGTTTCTAGATCTCTGCTTGCTGTTCTTCTTATAGAAAGCTTTGTGGTGTTTCCAGTGGACAGAAATCCGACCATGGTCACACAGGTGCACAGCTCGTTATATCACACAGCTTGATTACTCTCTGTGATACTAAAAGCCCGCACCTGTGTGACCATAGTAGATTTTTCCACTGGAAGCAAACAAGAGGCTTTTTATAGAAGGACAGCAGGCAGGGATCTAGAAACCATAGAATGATACAAAAATATATTGAATTGTATAACTTTTCATTATCAAACAATTGCGAAATACTGTTGAATGGGAATAAGTCCTTTAATAAATATACAGCCCCTATTAATACTACATATGCACCCACAATCTGCAAAGGGTGGGGGCTGTATGTTTGAGGAGTGGAGTAACAAGACAAGTCACATGTTGCTTTTTGAAATCATCCAAACCAAAGCCCAGGTCTGTGACTACCCCAGGATTTTGTCAGGATGCAAGAGTAAGTTGAAAACACAATTATATTGTAATACAAAGCTTAGAAAAGGTAGATGGGTTTTACAAACTGCTTTAGTGAAAATGAGGTTCCCTATAAAGGTAAATCTGGTCCCATCCTTTATAGGTTCAAAAATAAAGACTTATAAAATAGTACTTGTATCATACCTCCCACCATTCGGTAGAAAGAGAAAATGCTCTTGCTAGGTACCACCCTAGCATGCTCCCTTTCCAACTTATACATATATTTACTACCTTTAAGGGGTTGTACACTTTCAGCAAAAGTATAAGGAAAAATATACAATTTCCAATATACCGTACTTTCTGTATCCAGGGCCAGATATGACAAGTCACAGTCAGCAAGAGGCTCCCTTTGTATGGTAAAACAAACTGTAATATGGGAGAATTTTATAGGCGATAAAACAGATGATAGGGAGATGATAGTCAGCACGTGGCTCAGTGGGTAGCACTACATCTGCAAAGAGTTTGTATGTTCTCTCTGTGTTTGCGTGGGTTTCCTCCGGGTCCTCCGGTTTCCTCCCACACTCCAAAAAAATTACTGGTAGTTGAATAGATGTGAGCCCATGGGGACAGGGACTGATTTGGCAAGCTCTGTGCAGCGCTGCATAATCTGTGTGCCCTATATAAATAAAGAATTATAATATTATGATAGAAGATAAATATGAAAGATGATACAGATTTCTAGATGCAGAACTATAAAGTAATGATATATACAGTAGATGGAATGAGAGATAATACAGTAGAAGAGAAATAGAAGATGATTATTAAATAGAGAAGAAAAAGTGACATATATAAATGGTCAGATTATGAGATCGATAATTAGACAGATAGATGGTAAGCATCTTCACCCGGGAATCAACACAGGGGTATAACCCTTTCACCACGAGCTTTCTGTATATTTGTTGCGTTATTGACCAGAGCAATTTTTACAATTTTGCCGTTGTAAAATAAAATCGAAATACAGCAAAAAGAATTAAAGTAAACCAACAAACCATATTTCTAAAAGCAACCACTTTAAGCCCAATTTTCAAAATGCATTAAAGAGTTTATAGACATAGGCACCTTCATGCAATTTTGATTCAAACTGAACATTTTATAAAAATACTTAAAATTTTACTTTGATGGCAAAAAAATGTGATGAACAGAAAATGTTTACCCTCACATCTCTAATGTAATAGATGGACATGTGTAGAGTTCACAAATGTCCACATGATATGTTTGCATAAATAAATCCACATAATATCAATAAAACTGTAATAACTAGAATCTGCTTTTCTACTAGAAATTTTAAGACAGTAACAACCTGCAAAATATCTAGCAAAAAACAGAATAAAAAGTAAAGGCGCCATAAAACCTATAGAATTTTGAAAGCAGACAAAACAGGTGATACATTGGCAATTACATTCAAAATTTCCTCTAAAATATGTACAAATCCAGAACACTTATATAAATAAAATATACTTTCCTAAAACAGTAAGATGTGAGGAGATCATACAGATCCCACATGTGTATATTCACCAAATTTGCAGCAAAGGGAACGTTAAATCCACAAGGGACACCAAACTATTTTTGCAGAAAATTGCACAGAGCGTCACACAGATGTATCATTGTTGCTCCCTACACAATGGTAACCCAAATAAATAACTATATATCCATAACCCAAGCTAATGAGTTAATAAAAGTCACATTTAGATGTGCGCTATTGTATTAGCCGCACAATAACAGAACCCTCCGCGCTTCATAAGAATATGAGTGAGAATGTCATAAGATAGGTGGAAATAATAGAGGATGGTGTGAAATAAAAAACTTTATGTTCTGGGTCGCGGTGTTAATATGTAGCCACATTAGTATCAGTCAATTTAAAAAAAATAAAAAATTTAAATAAAAGGTAATAAGAGAGAAAGTGTGTTCTTGGATAGTTCTTGATAGGGGAGGGTTAAAAACATGAACATTAGTTGATATTATCCCTTCTCAACATGTAGTAACATATAAAGTGAATATTTCCACTATCTGTGAGATGCAGCAGCTCCTGTGTGCAGGGAATTCTCTCAGCAGCCTGATGGCTAAGAATCTGGAGGGGGGGGCACTTCAGGGGGCTGTATCTTTTGGCTCTGTGAAACATAGAACCTCACTTGTATGAAAGAAGAGAGTCTCCTCTTTAATATGAATCCAAATTTGTGTTTCTATTTGTTAGGAAAACGGAGATATTAACTGTTAAACTGCCGGTGGGAGTTATTTTTATATATAAAAATTGCACCTTATATTCTCACTTTAAACCTGAATATCTCTGGATCCATGACACCTAGAAACAAAATTCAAGATTCATTTGAAAGAAGAGATTCCCTGGGCAATTGCCCACTTTGCCTACCCATAGCGCCGGCCCTGTCTGTATCCATTCCTCGCTGTTTTTAAGATCTCTGCTTGCTGTCATTCTTTAGGGAGCATGTTACTTCCAGTGGATATAAATCTGTCCATGGTCTTGTGATGGACATGCAGGTGCACAAGCTATTAGTATCACAGACATGTACCTCCCAGAAACCCAAGGTGTTGGCGTCTACTGGATGTGGGGGAACGGACAGGACAAGTCCCAATGGAGTGTTCGGGACTAGCACTTTACAGACAGAGGTTTTCTTGAAAATATCTGGAACGTTCCTCAGCAGAGAGACGGACTGTCAACTTGCATAGTCTCCACTTCGGACTGTGCGGCCGGCAGCTGGAGCGGCTTTTGGAAAACCGGAGCCAAACAAGGAAAAGGAGCATGTGGTAGCTAGTGATGCAATTCACCAGGACGCTCCATGAACTCCACGTCTATCCGAGTGGCCAGGGTGATGAGATCACTCAGAGTAGCCGGCAGATCACGAGCAGCCAGTGTGTCCTTCACTGGGGGAGAAATTCCTTTTTTGAAGGTTGCAGACAAGGAGGCTCGTGGAGGTTCGTCAAACACAGAGCGGAATTCAGCCAGAAAGGTGGTATGGGTAGTCATGGCCGGTTCGTTTCTCTCCCACAGAGGAGTAGCCCAGGCCAAGGCCTTCCCGGAAAGGAGGCTGAGGATGAATGCCATCTTAGAGGGTTCGGTGACAAACTGGGATGGAATCAGTTCAAAGTAAGTCATCAACAAATTTATCGGCATAGAAAGTCAGAGTCTTGGTTCTGCTGCCGGCGGACATCCTGGAGGATCTGGAGCAGTCACAGGAATGGTAGCAGGAGCCTGTTGCTGGGAGTTAAGCAGCTGTTGAAGCGAATCGGCAACTTTACCTAGAAGTTCTACTGGTGCACCCTAGGGAGCGTGGACATGCCCGAGGCCTAGTCGGTCTGGGACAGGAGCTTGGAGTGGTAAGTTCGACACCTGCGTGTCCATCACATGACGATGGAAAGATTTCTATCCAGTGGAGGTGAGCATGACAGCAAGAAGAGATATAGAAAATGGTGAGGAAGTGATACAGAAAGTACTTTGTAAAGTTGTTTATTTTTTCCTTATACAAACCACATCAATTATTTGCTGAAAGTGCACAACGCTTTTAAGGCCTCATTCACACACTGCATTTGAATTGCATTTAGAAATTCAAGGGCAGTGAGGAGGGACTACTCTCTATGGGTGCAATCACACGGTCTGTTCTTGGTGCATTTACATTTTCACAGCTGCGTATGCAGTTATTGTAATGCGTTTTATAAAATGTTCAAAATGCACCGTGTGACTGTACCCTGTGGGACACATTTACTAAGGGCTTTGCATCAGTTTTCTGGTGGACTTTGCACGTTCTTTCTAGTGCAAACTGCTTACACAGGTATTTAAGAAGTGTCTAGACCGCAAGGCGGTCGCACTAGGACTCTTTTGTGGCGCAGCTGCACTAGGCATCATGCAACACTAATTAGGGGGAGTTCTGGTGCTCAGTCGGACCGTGCGCCAGATTTAACATGCAAGTCCGACAGAAGTGTGTTGCATGCCCCATGTTAAAGATAGACCTGAAAAAAAGTTGCTGCACTCTGTTGGGCCAGTTAAGGGAGCGCCAAATTCATGAAGAATGGGTGCCAGAAATCATGAATCTGGTGCACCCTGCAGAGGCAAGCCACACTTAGTGCAGTTTACATCATTCCTAGTAAGGGTGATGCCACAAGTAAGGGTGATCCCACATGTTTACCATGTGTTGACTGGTTTTAATCTGTTTCACACAGAGGTCGCACTAACATTTTTCCAAAAGGGTAATAATACTCCTCTTACTATTTTTTGCGAGTATTTTTACCCGAGGAGGAGAATGAAAATTTCGGTAATGCATATATATATATATATAACTCATAGCCATATATAATGTTAATAGACACTATTTATACAAAAAAACATCTCAGTATCTTCTGTGCTGAAATAACAAATTGTGACAGTATAATTATTACATAACGCAAACAAGGACAGCACACACTCAGTGCACACACTCACCACACACAGCACACACTCACCGCACACCACACACTCAGTGCACACAGCACACACTCAATGCACACACACTAACCGCACACACTCACCACAAATCACACACACTCAGTGCATGCGCACATCACCGCACACAGCACACATTCAGCGCACACAGCACACATTCACATAACACACTCACCGCACACCACACACTAAGTGCACATGCACACACATTGCACACCACACACTCAGTGCACATGCACACACTCACCGCACACAGCACTCACACATAGCACACACACTCACCACAAATCACACACACTAAGTGCACGCGCACACTCTCAGTGCACTCACACACATTCACTGCACAAATACAAAGCACACAGCACACATTCACCGCACACACTCACTGCACGTCACACACTCAGTGCACATGCACACACGCCACACACAGCACACACTCAGTGCACACATACACACTCATCGTACATCACACACTCACCACACACAATACATAGGCAGGTTGGTAGTTGCGAACATCGCCCTCTCCAGGTTAGGAGCTGTCAGAGGGAGTCATGAACCTGCTAGTAAGTTCTAGCACTGGGTCATTAGGTGCAATAGTTAAGTGGATGAAAGTTATTGACCAATTATGTTTCTGCAATGTACGCTGGAGTGTGATTGGAGAGTTGCTACCACCTGACCGGGAGAACAAAACCCCTGGGCAGGGAGGAGCAAGGGCTCCTTACCACCAGCTCTCTCTTGAGAGCAAGCTATCTTTCCAGCAAGATCTCTTGGAACCCAGCTCTTCCTAAAGAGCAGACCCTCATAGAATACCATCATACAGAGTGGAGAGAGGGAGAGACAGTGCCAGTACACCATCAGTGCTCACATTTATCCTAATCCCAGGACCAGAGTCAGGATACTCAGAGCTGCAGCTTCCACAGCTTGGACACAGCTCCATCCCAGCCTGCATCTACTACCAGGCTAGTGCCCTATTCCTGAGGACCCTCTCCAAGACCACTCCACTAATCCGATTCTATTTAGGCCCGTTGCCTGCTGTTGTTCAATAAAAAACCGTGAGTTATTGTGCACAACGTTGTTTCCGTCTGATGCCTGGATGTGGCTGTTACCACCACAGGTTCCCCATCCATTACCCAGGGACTCATCCTACAGACACATTCAGGGGTTGCCCCTTTAGGGCACGGTCACACGTTTCATTTTGATTGCGTTTTGAAACACATTATGAACTGCACTATGAAGTGCAATTTGTTACGCAGAAAACAACAAGCCCTCATACAGCTCTTTATATGGAAAAATAAAAAAGTCATAGATTTGAAGGTGGGGAATAAAAAATGGAAACGAAAAAATGAAAAGGGGCCTCGGAGTTAAGGGGTTAAAGGAAATCTACCTTTTGCTTTTATGCATTATGAACCAAACATGCCTTGAGAATGCTGTAGCTAAACTGATGAGGCACTGGTGCTCCAGTGGCTGCCCTGGCGCTTCTCCACACCCTAATTATGCACTGCTTCAGCCTTGTCCTGCCTAGCATAAGACGAAAATACGTCATCACTGTGTTGTCCCTGACAGGCAGAAGTAGTCAAACACTGCACCATGCCCAGCTATGTATGAGTCATCCATCTGAGGTTGCTTAATCCTGTCTGGACAGAACAGGAAGCTCCCTGTAATGTGTTTATATATGACAGCCAGCAGCACCCAGCGTTCGCAAGGTCTTGAATTTTATCATTGTTTTTTTACTTGCAAAACCACTCAGTTCAGGGTTTAAACAAAATATATTTGGTTTCCATTGCATGAAAACTAATGGCAGATTTCCTATAAAAGATCCATGGTGTCTTGGGTAACAAAAATGATTGTATGTTCCCTACTCTGGTTTGGTTCAGTGCTGAGACCGCGAAAACCGACCCCTCGCAGACTAATGGAGCAGATGGCCATGCATGACCATTCTGCTCCATTAATCTCTATGGAGTTGATGGAGATCGCCCAGGTTGCTTTGATAGCATTAACATGATTTTAAAAGGAAAGAGGCCATGGATAATAAATATAAGACCATTACTCACAGTGCCTGGATCTATGAGAAAGTGCCTGTGGTTTACCATGCTTGTGTCAGGGTCAATGTTGGTGGACCCACAGAACCACCACAAGCGATGATGTAAGCCGACAACTGGAAGCAGAGTCTAGGTGGCACCGGGTAGTCACCAGATCCCGCCACAATGATGCACTTGCTGCGGCGGGATATCACAAGGTCGCTTCACAGGTGTGACTTTGCCCGTGGTAGTGACCAAGTACAGAATCAGCAGGCAGAATAAGAGTCATGGACACGCAGGAGGTCAGGACAGGTGGCACAGGATCAGAGACGAGGATGTAGCTGAAGGTCAAGACAGGCGGCAGAGAATCAAGGTCAGGAACGGAAACAGAGGTCACAGCGAATAATCAAAGGAGTCACAATAAAACGCTTTCTCTAAGGCTATAAGGCACAAAGATCTGGCAGGGGGCCAGGTCAGATGCGAACCAGCGGCAATTAGCGGCGCAATGGCCCTTTGAATTTCACGCCCTAGGAGGCGGGTACGTGTGCTGAACCACAGGTGCCGTTGTTAGAGTGCGGACGGGTAAGTCAGCTTGTAGTGGTCGCCATGGTCGCAGAAGCACTCATAACAACTTGATTTTGATGGGAGATTTCCTTTCATAAGTCCTTCCTGAAAAAAGCTGTATATGAACATGGCAAGCATATGGAAGAAGGTCTGTCAGGTGAGACCAAAATACTAATACAAAATACTTTTTGTACTAATTTTCAAATGCCATGTGTGGAGGAAAGCTAACACCACACATTACACATCACTAAGAAGCTTCTCATGGGTGATAGGAAGATGGATGAAGCTAAACATAGGGCAATTCTGGGAGAAAACCGATTAGAAACTGCAAAGACTTGATATTGGAGCAAAGGTTCATATTCCAGCAGAACAAAAACTCTAAACATGCTTTCAAATACAATGAAATGGTTTAAATCAAAACAAATTAATGTGTTAAAATGACCTATTCAAAGTCCAGATCATAATCCCATTAAGAATCTTTGGCTTCAATTTCAAAACGTACTCCAACTAATTTGACTAAGAGCTATTTGGCAAAGAAGAACAGGCAAAAATTCCAGCAAAGGTGGTACAGAAATATCCCAAAAGACTTAAAACTGTAATTGCAACTAAAGGTGGCGCTACAAAGTATTGACTCAGGGGCTGAATAGTAACATGTAACATTATTAATTTATAAACATTTTTAAAAGTATGAATTTCTTTACATTTCATAGATACTTTTTGTTGTTCAATCACATAAAATTTCAATAAAATACATTTTAATTTGTGGCGGCAACATTTAAAAATGAGAAAAGTTCAAGAAGTATAAATAATTTTGCAACTCAGTTTACACATGCAAAGAACGGTGCATAGCTCTTTTCATAAACATTCAGGCTCAATCAGAAGATAACTGGGCAGATTCATGAATGTGTAATCATTGTTAGCAAAAGTGTTACATGTAGTGTTTACCTGACTCACTAAAATATGCTGAAAAAGTCATTTCGGAAGAGAAATCGTGCATTAAATTTCACCAAATGTTGGCATCAAATGTGGTCGATCACTAGATCAACTAAAATCTTAATTTTTAATTTTTCTTTTTTCAATTCCTATGACACAACAAGCTATAACTGCTTGTTTCTTTGGGGGAGAAATATAGTTTTTAATAGCAGAATTATGGGATTAATTTGCCCTACTGGTGACTTTAATTAACTCTTTCTGTGCAGTATATATAAAAAAATGCAAATCTGCAAATTTTATGCCATAACTTTAGAAACATTTTTGTCAATGTGGCAATGTGAGAGCTTATTTTTTTTTAAAGACCTGTAGATTACTTATGTAATGCCTTACATTGTAGCTCACCTAACCCACATATATCAGGCTAGACCTCCATGGGGTCCTTCACTGGATGGTGCTGTCATTGGCGCCCTGTGATTACAGCTGCAGTGTGCCGATGGGTCGCAGAGGGAGAGCCGATGTCCTGCAATCTTCTTCTGACATGCCGTTGTAGAAAGGCAGCGAGTCAGAAGTTCCCTTCTCGATATGGTGGTCATTAAGGAGTTAAATACGCAGCTGTTACACCACCGGGTATAGTAAATAGACTTTCTGCAATGTAGTCGGTCGTCAATCTACACTACCGCTCAAAAGTTTGGGGTCACCCAGACAATTTTGAGTTTTCGATGAAAACTCATACTTTTATTTTTAATAAAATTAATAGAAAATATAGTGCAGAGATTGACAAGATTTGAAATATTTTTTTTTAATTTGAAATAATAATTTTCTTCTTCAAACTTTACTTTAATCAAAGAATGCTCCCTTTGCTGGTATTACAACACTGCAGACCTTTGGCATTCTTTCTGTTGTTGAGGTAATCTGGAGAGATTTCACTCCATGCTTCCAGAAGCCCCTCCCACAAATTGCATTGGCTTGATGGGCACTATTTGCATACAATACGGTCAAGCTGCTCCCATGAAAGCTCAAAGGGGTTGAGATCTGGTGACTGGGCTGGCCACTCCATTACAGATAGATACCAGCTGCCTGCTACTTCCCTAAACAGTTCATGCATAATTTGGAGGTGTGCTTTGGGTCATTGTCCTGTTGTAGGATGAAATTGGCTCCAATCAAGCTCTGTCCACAGGGTATGGCATGGTGTTGTAAAATAGCTTTCCTTATTCAAAATCCCTTTGACCATGTACAAATCTCCCACTTTACCACCACCAAAAGAACCCCAGACCATCATGTTACCTCCAGCATGCTTGACAGATGGCGTCATTTTTCTGTTCAAAGCACTCTTTTTCCAATCTTTTTTCACTGGCCGTTGTTAACCATGTAGATGCCTCAAGCAAAGTTGTCAGAGGCATTTAAATCCTGGCATGTTTGCCGCCATATTGGATTTTTTTTTTTCAAATTATTTTTATTTATTTTTAAACACAGATTAACAAGACATGCATTTCAGTTGACACCGTAACAAATCCTACCATATAACAATTTTGTTTGGTGTTAGAGTCTGTTGAGAGTTGGCTCGTATTAGTGTACAGTTCTTGCTCCTTTCTCTTATTTATGTTGTAGCAAGTATTTTTCCTATATTTATCATGAGTCATATTTGACTTAAAAGGTAGTAAAGTATTTGTGTCATCGGTAGGAATCACATATGAAATAACTATTCTTACCCCTAGGGCCTTGGTTAGGTCCTTAAGAACATGTTGGAAACGAGGGAGGGGGTTGGATGGGTAGGGGGTAGTAGTGGCAAGCTGTGATTACTGATACCATTGGCGAAATGTGCACTTCAGACTCTCAGGCTATGTACTGAAATATTTGCTTTCCGTCCAGAGGTTTCGTTGACGGGGAGATTCATTCTTTTTTTAATTACTAATTTTGTAGACATCAGGCACCCAAGGGTTAATGTACCGTTGGAGGTCTAAAAAATAGTTTAAAACCCCTAAAAGTTTAAATCATCATCTTTCCCTAGAACTGATATAAAAATAAACATGTTAGGTATTGCCGTGTCCCAAAATGTCTGGTCAAAATAAAAGAACGTTTACTCCCAGTGTTTAACCCCTTATCACCGACACTAGTTTTCAGCTCAATGACCAGACTCGATTTTACGAATCTGCCCTGTGTCACGATAATTGGTTATAACTACGGAACGCTTTAACATATCCTGGTGATTTTGAGAATGTTTTCTCGTGACGCATTGTACTTCATGTTAGTTGAAAAATTTAACTGATAAGTTTTGCGTTTCATTCTGAAAAAATGAAAATTTGGCAAAAGTTTATAAAAATTTTTCATTTTCAAAGTTTGAAATGTTCTGCTTTCCAGACAGGAAGTAAAACTACCCAAAAAACTTGATAATTAACATTTACGGAATGTCTTCTTTATGTTGAGATGATATTTTATGCGTCCTGTCATTTTTCTAGGATGTTATGAGGTGCAGAACTTTAGTTGCAATCTTTCTTATTTTCATGAAAATCGGCAAAACTCACATTTTGAGAGACAACTCAGCTTCCAAGTGACTTTGAAATGCCTAAAGGTGGTGTCACACGTGGCGTTTTCAGCCCGATTCAAGCAGTCCGTTAAAAACACAAACACGGTTTTTTGAAAACGCACCCTTTTTTTACGGTTTTGTCTGTTTTTCCCAATTATCTTAATTAAGATAACTAAGATCATTGGGAAAAACGGACAAAACTGTAAAAACGCATGCGTTTTTTAACAAACTGCTTAAAAACGGACCTCGTGTGACACTACCCTAAATAATAGTAAAACCCCATAAATTACCCCACTATAGAAACTACAGCCCTTAACATATGTTAAATAACTTCTATTACGTCTATTAACCATTTAAATGTTTCACATGCGTTAAAACAATATGGACCTGCGATTTAGAAAATTTTAAATTTTTTTTAAAAAGACATTCATTTAGCATGATGAAATGCTCTGCAACTTTTCATGCCCAATTTCTCCCGAGTGTACCGATACCCCATATGTGGTGGTAAACTTCTGTACAAACAAAATCATTTTTATTTTGGAATTTTAGCACTTTTTTTCCCCCTCTCACCGTAACGTAAAAATTATATTTTATCTTTATTCTCTGAGTTCAACTATGATATACGGTGATACCTCATTTATATACCGGTAGTTTTTCTATTTTTGTTCAATTTTACTGAGCAAAACAATCTCATCGTTTTTACTATCGACAACTTTTCAGGGCCATAAAGTTCTGTATTTTTCTGTTGTCAGATCTGGTTGATACCCTGATATTAGGGTACGTTACTTTTTTTTATCACTTTTTAGAACATTTTTTGTGATGGTGTTTGATGAAAAATTGTATTTTACGGGAAGTTTTTCCTGTTTTTTTTTTTGTACGTCATTCACCGAGTGGGTTCAATATTGATTTAGATTTATTGTACAGATAAATACAGACGTGGTGATACCAAATATGTACTTTTTTGTGTTTTATATACTTTATTTGCATTTTATGTGTAACTGGGGAGATTATGGGAGTTTTATTTAATTTATTTAATTATTATTATAAAATTATTTAATCATATTGCACTTTGCAGTATAAGTTACTGAACATGGTGCACATGCTCATTTACTTACAACCGGGTCCTGCCAGGAAGCAGAACCTAGCGTGAAGAGGAGCCGGAAGCCGCGGGGCACTCGCTGGACCCCGGGACTGCGGCAGGAGGGAACAAATCCCCCAGTAAGCTTTCCCGGGGGTCTGATCCACGGGGGACATACTTAGGCGCTTCAGTCACGCTTGACCGCGGTGTGTAAAGGGTTAAACACCCAGGATCTGAGTTTTTCGGTCCCGGGTGTTAGTGCTGGGTCTGGGCTGTGATATCACAGATGGACAACGCCCATCGAGACCTTTAAAATCTTCCTGAACCGGCGTTATTTAGAATCCTCCAATAGGGCTTTAGCTTTGAAGGGGTTAACACCACACAGCACTTTACATGGAAAAATAAAAAGTTAGATTTTTGAAGGTAAAAAACACGTGGAAACGCAAAAAACATGTGGATGTGTGAGGGAGTTGCCGCCGGCCGAATGGGTAGCCAATTTCTAAAAAACTGAATATTCACCAGGTTGGACCTGGCAGTTTTGTCTGCCAGCCAGAGAAAGTGATCATTTGTCAAGTCGCGGAGGGCGGCTTTATCATGACAAGCGGCCCCACAAGCATACAGTCCCTTTAATAACACCCCTTGTCCTCCCTTAAAGGGGTTGGCCACTTTAGCTCATGTAATGTGTGGAGGGCAGAATACTAGGGCACGTACACACGTTGCGTTTTCATTGCGTTTGAAATGCATTACAACAGCTGAGGAGAGGTGATTTACCTAATTACATTACTGTTTACATTTGTTAAAGCTATGTTAATACACCCATTAACAAAATCATGTGTTAATACAATGTTAACATGTGTTAACATCATGTTTATGATGCATTTTGTAAATGTTAACAGTAATGAAATTAGGTAAATCACCTCCAACCGCGGATGTTACTCAGGGTTGTCAGCAGTATATTACCACTGACACCCTGTGACTCCCAATGCCTGTTCAGCTCCGGTGCAGAGCTGAACTGGCATCGGCTCAGCGGAAATCGGTATATAACCCCGTCTAGTACTCTAAAACACAGATTGTTGAAAGATTGGGCAAGATTGTTTTGTAGTGCCTGGAACCTGTTCTGTATACTCTGGAATGGAAGTATCCTTCAGAAAAATATGCAAATGTTGGCTCTGCTGTCTGATTATATGTCACATATGTATATATACTCTTCTGTTGATATTGACCGCACATGTACACTTGTAATAAATTATGCTAATGCTGAAAAAAAAAAATGCAGTCTGGTTGGTAGTTGTGATTATTTACCTGTGTAAATGCACTTTGACCCTATTTATTATGAGATGTTATGAATTATGTGGTGATCTTATAATCAGCATTGTACTATTTGGCTATTGCCCGGCCGTTATGGGAATATAAATGACAAATGCACTTTAATTATACTGTAAATAGGATGCTCGTACATGTATTGGGGACCAGGATGTGAACCATATTATAATCCACCACCACTTTTTGTGGGGTTTTTTTAATGGCTGTTCTAGGTCCTAGTGACATTATGAATTCTTTTTAATTAATTAATAAACTGAATATTTTGGATTAATGTGTGTTTGTAGATATAATTTGTACTTTTTAGCAGTATACATATGTTCTAAATTGTAGGTATTTATCACATGCAGTTGTTGGCTGATATATCCTACCTCATCATCCTATAGTAGAGGCTTTCTAAATGTGTAATACATATGAGAAGTTATGTGCATGCTTTTCCCTGGTAACTTCATATTGTCACTCAGATGGAATGTATTGAGCATGGCTTGTGAGGTGTCTTTCACACCTCATCTCTCTTCTATAAAGCCTTCCAGTTCCTGTGTGATTCAGACCTGACCTTTGGATGCAGCTGGATACAGGTTGGCTCTATGCAGCAGCTGACGACAAGCACTGGTGGGTGCGGCTTCATTACTGTGGAAAATTGTTCCCAGCAACTGGAAGTGCAGAGCACCGAGTGTTTCTCCAAACATTCAACTCACTGTTAATACGCTTTTGAATAGTGACCTTTATGGTATAGCTGAGATGTGCTTTTGTTGCCCAGCTTTTCTCATTACATAATACAGTGTACTTTACATGACTGGCTGCGTGCTGTTCTTTTACACCATGTTATGTCATATGAGCTTGTTATACTGGATTTTCCCTCTCTCTACTAAGCTCATGAAGTTTTGTGTATTTTAAATGAATGTAATTTTAGAAAAATATTTTTCCCTCAATCTATATTTGCTGTTGCAGCTTGCAAACATGTGTGAGTTCATCATATTTAGTGCAGAATAGCCTAAGGGTAGACATACGTGTAAGCAGTTGGGATTTTTCACCACAGCACAGAATACATGGTTGTCAATTGGCTTGTTTGGTACAAGTATTCTAAACACATTATCGGACCCCATCACCAAGCATTCTGAATATATTTTGCCATCACTTTAGGTATTATGATCTTTGTTTAGTGAGATTTTTTTGGGATTTCATAGATTTTAGAAGCTGAATGTGTGAGTATATGGATCATTTTTTTAAAAATTTAAAGTGGGCCTAATAATTTTTGCCAAATTGATCTTTAAAAACAGAACGAATTATGGCATTTTCTGTTCTGAAACTACTTGTCAATAATATTGCTTACCAGGAGTGAAGTGGGCGGAGACTAACCTCTTCCTGTACTTGCCCTGAAACTGAATCAAATTGAGGTTGCCCTCACTTCCCATGATACCTTGTGTTCTCTTATTCAGTAATGTAGCTGTAAATCCAGTGATATTCTTACAAGTATATCTGCTGAACTTACTGACTTACAGGATGTATATAGTGACTAGCCTGGCATCTTTCTTCACATGGAAGAACATGCAGCATGTGATAAGTAGTAGAACCCAGCAGTAAAACATATAAGTGCAGTGTACAGTCTGTTCTGTGTGAGCATTAGGGATTAATAGCTACTCTGCACTGTGCAGAAAATGTCTAAAGTAGAAGTTGGGGGATGGTGCAGAGGAATCTATGACACAGCTTTAGGTGCAAAGAGAGACTGAGAAAGTTGTATAGAATCACAGACTGAGATTGAGGGACTAATAGAGAACAGTGGAGATCTTTTATCTCACTATTCTGTGTAGGAGACTTCTGCATTTATAGAGCAAAACACACTCGGCTCTGCTACAAACACAGGGCACTGTCACATGATGTCCCCCACCCCGCCCCTCTTTCAGTCCTTATTATGGAATCACAGGAGAACCAGCACAGCCAGGAGACAAACTAGTACAAGAGCCAGGCTAAACTAAGGAGGATAGTAAGGAAACACCTGCACACAGGTAATCAAGTTAATTGGCAAAGTTGTCCTGCATCCCAAGAGCTATTGGTTTGTGAAAAAAAATATAAAAAAATGTTGGAGTAAATCTTTTCCCATGGTGTAAGGGTCCATTTGGTCCTAATACATTATTGACTGTTAACCTTGTACAGAAAACTGTACAACTCCTTCACCCCCACATTTTCATGTAAGTAGGTTGTATTGTATTTTTGACTCATGCTTATAAAATGTGCAGATCTAGCTGCTAGCATTAATTTTTTCACTCCTTATTGCTGATGTCACAGATTTGGAGACGGTTTTCTTCGATGGCTTCCTGTTCGATGGACTTCACACACATATGGTCAGTTTGCTGCAGTTTTTTTATACGATTGTCCTGCCTACATGATCAGTTGCATAGGTATTTATTTTTTAAAAGAACATTTTGCCAAGTTGAAAATTCCAAGTGACTCATCTCATCTGTTTTTAGCTGTGGTTCTGATTCAATGTGGTGTTGTATTTAAAAAAAAAAAAAAAAAGTCCACCTGTTTTAAGGATATGGCCTCTGAATTTTCGTACTAGCCAAAGGAGGAGGTAAACTTTTAGTTTCTCTGGGTTTGTGCTGTATGGAAATACAAGTTTGCAGCCCTCTTGGCTGGTATAAGCTAATTCATGTATAGACTTCTGGGGGCCAAATCTTTTCAATGGATGATTGGATTTGATATATCGCACAGTATTTTACACTGAGTGACATGTGCTCTTTAATTTGGGGTTTGTGGCAATATTTGCTATACCACTGTATTGTTCTAGGGATGACTTAGAAACATTTCCATACCACCATGTTCTTGCTGAAACTATGATCAATACAGGCAGAACAGTTCTGCTTTAGTTGTATAGGTGTTCTTGGAAATACCTCAAGAACAGCATGCACAGTAAATACATTTATCAGCAGTTCTAAGTGTGGGCAGGCAATGCAGCCCACACATTCAAAATGCTCATTTCCTATCTGACAATGGCTAAGCTACATGTTCCCTGGTGTACAGCAACTACTGTTTGAACTGAGGTGGGTTACAAGTAACCTGCATAAAGGAAAGTTACCATGATGAATCTACCATCAGAAGTAGATCTGATGGTAGATTCATTCTGCCTGCTTCTGCCCTAATCTGTAATTTAACCCCTTCATAACTGAGGGTCATTGTTACCTGAATGTCCAGGTCAGTTTGTGCAGTTCTGTTATGCGCTTCTTTAAATGACGATATCTTTGGAAAAAGCATTTCATACAATTTTTACTTTTTTTTTTTTCATGACATGTGAGACTAACTTGGTAGGATAGTTTAATTAATCACATATTGTTTCCATTATAAAAATATAGCCGATAAATGACTATAAATGTGAAAAAATAAGCTTTTTTTGTAAATTTTCAGATTAAAGTTTTTTTTTTTTAATAAATAGTAAAACTTAATAAGCTTTTACCAAAATATGTTATAAATATGTACAGTATCATTCCATCACCCTTTCCCTAAGTTCAGCTACAAATGCAGAAGGTGAATGTTATTTAGCAATTCTGCAAACTCAACATTTACACTTATACATTTAATGACAGGTTCCTAAAGAGTCTTTTTAACTGACTCCCTTCTTATAGCTAAAACGTTTTTCCCTTTCCCACCACATAAAGTAACTATATTATATATCCTGGCATCAGAGAAGGTTTGTCCTGCTTTCTAACCCTTCTCATCTACAGCATGTCATGTGACGAGGGTGACCTCACAAGGTCCTTTTACCTTCTAACATTAGAAAACTTTACACCATGCATATATCTAACATGAAATCAGAGCAACCTCCCTGGACTTCTTCTACTCCCCATCCTCCATGGACTTCTTCTCCTCCCCATCCTTTTATGGAGGCTGCTGTGACTTTATGTAATCAGATACACACATGAGGTAGATGTTGCAGATGTAAGAGGATCTTAGGTGATGTCATCCTGGTCACTTGACTTTAAGTGCCCAATAAGCTCTGTCTCAATGTTCCATAGAGCAGAATATCATAGCCCAGGGACCTGTCAATCAGGAACAAGGAGGCAGAACAGTACAAGTAACTCATGAATATGCATGGCTTCATTGGCTTTAGGCAGTGTGAATGACTCACATCAGGTAAGTTGGATAAAAGTTTAGTAACAGATTTTGTAACATTGCAGCCATGGAAAGGGATAAGAGCAATACTTTTTAAATAAATGTTATTGTATGTATAATGAAAAGTTAATAGTTAGTCAAAGTTATAAGATTATCCATTATACTTTCTGTATCAATTCCTGATCTAGTTTCCTAGATCTCTGCTTGCAGTCATTCTATAGAAATCTTCATTGTTTATTTACAGTGGACAGAGATCTGACCATGATTACACATGTGCGTGGCTAGTCATATCAAACAGCTCTGATTACTCCCTGATACTAATGTGCTGTGCACCTGTGTGAATATGGTCAGATTTTTGTCCACTGGTAGTAAACATAGAAGCTTGCTTTAGAATTAAAGGGGTTGTCCGAGTTCTTGAAAAAAACTAAAAGTGGCCGG